>JAMJFZ010001881.1:18810000-19165000 GCA_026225945.1 Cricetomys ansorgei
GAACACACCCCCAACCCCCCTCCCTGCCCAGGACCACATCCTTTCCTCCAAGAGGACTTGGATCTGGCCCATGGCAAGATCTCCAATCATGCTTTAATGACCAGACTGGAGACCAGACTCTGGACTTGGCCTGACCTTCCCGACCTCTTCTGCCCTGAGTCCAGGGGAAGAGGCTCTCAACTTGGGCAGCTGATGGACAACCCTGTTGGGCTAGGGAAAGAAATGCCATGAAAAAAGAGGAGGGATCCAAGGTAGAGACAGTGACCACAGGGGCACCCCTGTTCAGATTTCTGGTCAGGTCACTTTTCCCAGGGGGCTAGGACCCAGGTTCCTGTTGGGTAGGAATGGCAGGAGGGATAGGAAAGTGCCCATCCCCACAGCTGAGTAGCCCCAGGGTAGACTACTCCCGTATACCCCATCCTTCTCTTTGAAACAGCTCAGAGTATCCGCCTGTGCCTCTCCTAGGCCTTCTCCCTAGAAGCCTGGAAAATTCCCTTGCTGTAGAGCAGGAGAGAGCTGGGGTGATAGACTGAGAATCTTAGTTCCTGGACTTGTCGTAGACACCACATTCAGAGATAGTAGCTCTCAGAACCCTCCATACCCCAGCCAAGAACTCTCTAGAAATCCTTTAAGATGTTTCCTCTTGGCTAGGCTTGGTGGTGCATACCTTTAATCCCAGCAGAGGCAGGTGGATCTCTATGAGTTCAAGGCCAGCCTGCTCTCCAAAGTAAGTTCCAGGACAGAAGGGCTACACAGAGAAACCCTGTCTTGGAAAACCAAAACAACAACAAAAAGTGTGCAGGGGCATTTGTGTGGATGCCAGGGGACAAATCTGTGAGGTCCCTTCTCCCCTTTCACCTTTATGTGGGTCAAGCTCAAGCAATAGGCTAGGACTGCAAGGACCTTTACCTGCTGAGCCATCTCCTGAGGTCCTTAGGGCTTTGGGCTTTGTACATAGACTTCTTCCTTTCTCCCCCCTCTCCCGCTCGCTCCTCCTGCTCTCTATATATACATATATATGCACATATATACATATATACACACAAACACAAGGTTGAGCAGGGAAGGGAATGTGTTAGACCACACAGTTTGAGACTTTAATGGCCTTTCCTGCTAGTCTTCCTCCTGGAGGAAGGTACAGTCCTGAAGCCAGGTCCTCTGCATGCTCTGGACCCTGGCTGATGTTCTGGGTTCAGCACCTGAGTGGATCCTGTAGAATTCTGGGAAGGGATACAGCTGGATTGGACTAGAGTGGGGCTCATTCACCCTCCGGGGCCATCCCCATTATCAGAATATCCCAGAGCAGGTGCCATGAGCAGCAACAATCACAGAAGAGTCCTTGTTGTCAGGAACTCAAGCCTGATTCGGCTAGAAAGGCAGGCTGGGGGGGGGGGGGGAGGAGGAGGAGGAGGCCCCACAGATGAGAAAGCCAGGTGCTCCAGGTGGTGGTTTGGAACTGCTGTAGGCTGCAAGAATGTGATGTTACAATCCAGCCTCTGCACAAAGGGGTTCTGGTGATCATAGTGGCCTTATTGACACCTGTGTCCTGCTTCCCACCACCTTCCCTGAGTCCTGCCTGGCCGTCAGAGCACCTGGCTGTGGGCTGCTGCTGCGAAATCTTCCCTTTCCTCAAAAAGTTTTTGCTGCTTCTTCATTTTGAGAGACCCTTACATGCTGTCTCTGGTGCTGGTGCCCTGCCACGATGAGGCCCCTCTCTCTGCTCATGGCTGTAATAATTCTTTTAATAACCATAATCTGTCTTAGTGTCCTCTTGAACCACCCGCCTCACCCAAAACCTAATAACTGCGAAGTCCCAGAACCTAAGATCCTAAGTAGGACATTGTCTTGAGGTGCTGACATGGCAGTGATTGTCATGGTAACAGCTTCAGCTGCCGAACTACCCACCGGCTCACTGCCTGCTCTGTAAGGTGTGGGAAGTCAGGTCCAACACTGGACCCAGGTAAAGGCTGGAAGCTCACAGGGGAGCAAAGGAGACAGTCCCCCTCTTTGCTTCCACCTGGGCTTGAAAAACTTACAGGAGAAAGGAAGATGGGCAGGAAGCTGAGGGGAAAAGGGCTGGTCAAGATGGTTCATGGGGGTTGGCCAGTCTAGGACATTAGGGTGCCCTGGGAGGGACATGGTATTGTTAGTGATGGTCCAAGGGACAAAGAATGAGGAAGAAGTCTGGTTTGGCTGCATTCCCCTCCTCCACCAGCCTGGCTCAGACCCCAAGGGGCAAACTGGGCTCTTGCGTAGCTTTAGGAGAGAGAAGGGCCTCCTGGGCCTCCTGGGCCTCCTGGGCCGCACCTCTTCAGGCCTCAACCTCTGCCTCAGGCTGGAAGTCGCTTTCAGCCACCATCAGGCGGAACCCTGGGGAGGCCCAGCAGCCCTCTCTCAGGACTGATTAACAGCAAACAGCTGGAGGCGAACATCTGCTCTTCCTCTAGGGGAGGCCAGGCCTTGTTCCACACACAGGCCAGCAGATATCTGTCCCTACTGAGGAGCCTGCATAGACAGGAGACAAACACTTGTGCAGCACCAGCCTTCAGGCGAGCAGCTATATCCACGTTTTTGCCAGCGGGGAAAACTGTGACATATGCAGGTGCAGGCTCCCAAAGCTCCACAGAGGTCACAGTGATGAATGGCTGTTGTTCGGCTCTTGAGCTGGCTCTTTTCTAGCTTTAAGGTTCTGTTGGGAGACAGGGTATGTGCATCTCTGGCTCTGAATCCTACTTACAAAGCAGCCTGGGAATCGGGGAAGGAGTTGTAGGGTCACTCTCGGGAAGCAAGGTAGAAAGTGTGGCTCTGGCATCTGGCAGCCACCCCGGGACAGGCCCTGCCACAACATCCCATGACCAGCCAGGTAGTAGTCTCTGCTGGCATTAGGAAGCATAGACCAGCCTGAGTTACATCCTAGGCTCTCTCTGTTTTACAATGAGAAAACCAGGCCTCAAGAAGGTGAGGGGGCTTGCTCATTACCCAGCTAGACACAGGAGAGGTGCGATTGATACCCAGAACTTTCTCTCAAGCTCTTTACCACTTCCTTTGGTGGATACAGTTGCTTTCATTTTCCCTATCAGGGCCCAGGCTGGGCTGGAAGAGCAAACCCTCACCTGCCTGCCCTCTGACCTCTTCTAGTCTTATCCCAGAAGGATTAGCCCAGGGCACTGCTCCCCTAGGCTAGCTTGTCCAGTCCAGGTGTTGGAGGCTGCCTGAAGAAAGGTCAAAAATCAAGTGGTGAATCCAACGTCCTCTGTGCTCAACCCTGTCACATACTGGGGGTCCCACTGCCTCCAGTCAGAAGGGAAAGTCCTATGTGATATCTGGTATTTGGAAAGTGAATCAAATACAGTCTTATATATTCTGCCATTTTCTGTAGGGCCCGGGGCAAATGACTCTCTCTAGGCCTCGTTTGTTGGTATCTATAAAAGTGAGGCTAATAACAGGATCAAACTGGAAAGAATTGTCAGGACATTGGAGCAGCGTCTTGCTGTTGTTCCCTGGAGAATCTAGAGGGGCTGTTTAGAAAGAGGGAGCCTGGAAATGTGGACAAATCTATAAAAAGGGCACGGATGAGTGTCTAGATGTCGAAGGAGCAGTGGATGGGTGGATGGGTGGGTGGGTGGGTGGGCGGGCTTCTAGACACCAGTCCTCCATCCCCACCCCTAACTCCAGGGAGAAGAACATTCCTCCCAGGTCTCTTTGCACTTCCAGGAGCCTGGGAGCCAGGCCCGCATGGGAGCCCAGACAGGTTTCTACCTTTCCTGTGAGTCAGGGTACTAGAGGGGCCGAGGGCTCCTTTGTATGTCTGTGAACTGTGAAGCCCCTCAGGGGGCTGTTTCTGAGATTCCACTGGGACCTGTGAGAGCTAGGTAGCTCAGTGGAGTGGCTTTGGGGCTGAGGGGGCAGAGGCCTGTGTGGGGGTGGGCTTGCAGCAGCTGGCCTGTCTACACCCCTCGCCCCTGTGACGCGTCTACATGCCTGTGTTGGGCCCTGATTAGGCACCTGGAGGACAGTCATATCATTTCCCTAACTGCTGTCTGCATCTCCATCCAGATGCCCCAGAGGCAGGCTTCCCGGAGGAGTCCTGAACCCCAGCCTCGTCCCTGCTTCAGTAGCCATGGGTGGCTGCACAGAGGGGCAAGCCTTAGTGAGACACCGGACTCTCGCATGGTGGAGAGAAGCTGGAAGTGAGGGGAAAATGACAGCTTTCTGGGGGTGGGGGGAGGACTGGTGGCCTGGAGGGAGGACCAGGACCAGAATAAGACCCACACCTGACCCTGCCTTGGTGTGTCAGTGTTTCTCTGCGTCCTCCCCACCCACCACCCATCACCCGCTCACCCATTTTACGTCTACTTCTCTGAACTGGACCTCAGAAGTCCTCCCCCAGCTGGCTGGAGCTGTTCCATCACAAAATGGGTCCTAGAGACAAGCAGTGAGCTCTCCTAGTGTCATCACCGAGTACCTTGCTGTACCTTGCTCAAAAGCCTTTCACGACTCCCTGTTACCCACAGGAAAACACCTCTATCTGTGTGTCAGCGACCTCTACCACAAGCCTCAAGCTCTTCCCCCTGCTAATACGTGAGAACTGCAGTACCCTTGCACCCCTTGTCCACCGTCTGGCTTAAGCCCAACCATGACGTCCATTGTAGACTTAGAAACTGCCTTATTGCCAAACAGCGGTGGTACACACCTTCAATCCCAGTACTCGGAAGGCAGAGGCAGGTGGACTTCTATGAGTTCGAGGCCAGCCTGGTCTCCAGAGTGAGTTCCAAGGCAGCCAGAGTTACAACAGAGAAACCCTGTCTCAAAACACCAAAAGAAAAAAAAAAAGGGAAGGAAGGAAAGAAGGAAGGAACTCCCCTATTGGTGGAGGCTGTGGCTGCTGCTCCTGTCGACAGGATGATGGTTGGCTGCCTTCATGACTGGGGCACAACTGTTTTTGTGTTTCCAGCGCCCAATAGCTGGTTACATAGTAGTTGCTCAATAAATGGGAGCTAGCAGAATGAGTCAGTGGTGAGCAGACCCCACCCTTCCACTTGGAGGACTCCCATCTTCTCGTCCCTGTTTGCCAAAGTCTCACCCATCCTCTGAGGTCATCTCCGTGCCTCTCAGCCATGACCTCTTCCCTGTGGCCCCCATCTGTGAGGCTAAGCTACTGTGACAGAATGTTCCCACTGCCCTTGAGTCCAGTGACCTTCCCATTGCCCCATGGACCTTTCGAGGCTGAAGTTGAGTGAGTTTCCCTTCACATTACTGGACTGTTTTTAGTGTTGGTATGACCTCAAGGCTTTAAAATTGTCAGGGGTGGTGGTGAATTCCAGTAATTCTGGCACTCAGGAGGCTGAGGCAGGAGGATTATGAGCATATAAGGCAGGCCAGCCTGCATTATCCCAGCACTTGGGAGGAAGAGGCAGGCAGATCTCTGTGAGTTCGAGGCCAGCCAGAGTCACATAGTGAGACCCCGTCTCAGACGAAACAACCAACAAACAAGCAAAATAGCAGTGAGTCAAGCTTCCCTTCTTGTTGGATGAGGCTCAACGAGACTCCGAGCTGTTGCTATTCCTGATACAAACATTGTATTTTATTCATTTATTTTGAGAGCGCTTCTAGGCCAGGCTAGTCTTGAACTCCCTATATAGCCAAGGATGGCCAACTTCTGATTCTCCTGGCTCTGCCTCCTGAATACTTGTATTGTAGCCATTCTCAGCCACACCTGGTTTATACGGTACTGGAGACCCAACTCAGGGCTTCCCGTATTCTAGGGAAGCACTGGACCAACTGAGCTACATCCCTGGACACTTGAACAACTCGAGTCAAAGACAACCACAGGGACTTTTCACCTGCTCCTTCTGCATGTCTGTCGTACAGGGAGAGGGCAGGCTCACCTCCTGACATCGGGAGCTCAGCAAGTCAGGGCTCTGGCAGGCTTGTATTTCTTCTCAAAAGGGAGAAGGGCTCCATCAGAACCCGGAAGTGGTTCCCACTGTTCTAGAGAACTTGACTTCCACCCCAGAAGCGCTCCTTTTCCATGCATCCTGCTTTGGCTCCAGAGCAAAGAGCTGAATTTGGCTCTCTTCCTCCAGGCTCCCTCCTGGGGACCCCTGGCCTCATCTCTGAGGTCTTGCTCCTGCTGCTGTAGAGCAGGCTTTCAGCCCCCACCAGGCTCACCTGCTTGGCTTCTGTCCCAGTGGACACAGAGATGTTATCCCTGGGGAAATGGGCCTCAATGGGGGCATTGTTCCCTCCCCTTCCAGAGGACGATCAGGGAGGGGACAGGGTAGAGACTGGGAATGTCCCAGTACCACACAGGCTGGCTTTGTCTTCTTCTTCCTCCTCCTCCTCTTCCTCCCCCACTCTCCCTGCCCTCCTACCTGGCCAGCCCCCTCCCTCTCACCTACCTCCCCAGGCTTCCTCCAGTGGTTCCTTCATACCTTGGGGCAATGCAGCTGCTGCAGGGGTGGGGCTCAAGGTCGCCCTGGGCAGTTGTGTGGGAGCAAGGTGTCTCCTCAACATCAGGGCACTCTTAAGAGCTGGGCCCTTTCCTGAGCTGGGTTCCACTTCCTCTGCCCAACTTGCCTGTATGGCACCCCTGATCCAGGAGCAGTCTGCCCTGGGACACTCTGCCTCAGGAAGCACCCTGCTGGGGGATCACCTTACTTAGAAAACACCCTGCCTGGAGGGAACACTTTGCCTGGAGAGCATAATGACTGGGGAGATCCTGGCTGGGCAGAATCCTACCTGGGGAGCACCCTGTCTGAGGATACCCTGCCTAGAGGAGCACTCTGCCCTGAGATGCCCCTACCCAATCCTCTTTACGCACTGTCCAGACTTGGTCTGATCCTAGCTGCCTCATGGAGATTTCTTGGTCACCATCACATGGATAGTCTGCCAGGAGGTAGGACAGATTAAAGAGAAAGACCAGGTCCCACCATGTGCAGTACCTGTACCTGTAGCCTTCAGTATTGTGGAGACTGAAGCAGGAGGAGCCCTTGAGTCTATGAGTTCAAGGCCTCTCTGGATAATTTATCCAGACCCTGGACTCAAAACTAAGTAACAAGATCACTTCCTCTGAGCTAACCCCAGAGCCAAAACTCCCAGAGCCATGTCTGGGCTCAGCCAGCGGTTAGTTATAT
Organism: Cricetomys ansorgei; assembly: GCA_026225945.1. NCBI lineage: Eukaryota > Metazoa > Chordata > Mammalia > Rodentia > Nesomyidae > Cricetomys > Cricetomys ansorgei. Next base: position 18,817,137 of record JAMJFZ010001881.1, read on the forward strand.
AACCCAGGTAAACCGTACCCTGGAGGTCTCGTGGGTCTCCTGTGTAGAAGGGCAGTGTCAGGCCGTCCTCTCCAAGTGTTTGCTGGGCTCTGACCTGGATGAGCTGTGGCTCTGTGGCTGCCTCCTGGGAGGAGGAACTGGGCTGGAGATAGAAATAGAAATAAAGAGCCCTCTGCCCTGCTCCAACCTTCTGCCTGAGCTTTGTCCCCAGAGCAGAGTGACAACCAAAGAAAGCTAATGGAAGCTGGCCCTGCTGCAGGTGACACTGATCTCCAGCTCCAGATCCAGTTTCTGCTCCGTGGCCCCCAGGCCCCTCACACCTGCTGGGTCCCCTTTGTTCCTTAGGCTGAGAGCACTGGTTCCCTTTCATCCACCTCCTGCTCCATTCATGCCTTAAGCCAGCTCCGCCTCCTGCCTCCTGGCTGGGCGCTACCACGATGACCGCAGCAGGCTGGCCAGGCTGCACCCGGTGGGCTCTGCTGTCCCCTCCTCTCACCTGGAAAGATCATAGCGGAGGGAGGTTGGGTACAGGAGGAGACTGCTGTTGTTCCTATTGGTCAATTGGCAATTGGTCAATTACGAGGAGGTCTGGGTTTTTGCTGATGAAAGTTCAGATTTAAGGAAGGCTTCTTGGAGAGGGGACATTTCGTCTTGTAGGTTTGATACACACTTAAACTCACCTGGGGAGGACATGCTTTAAACACTGAGAGAGGGCTCAATAGGTAAGAGCACTTGCTGCTCTGCAGAGGACCTGAGTTTGGTGCCCAGGACCCATGTTGGACAACTCACAACAGTCTAGCATCCTGCTCTTCTGGCCTCTGTGGTGTGTAAGCGGGCCCTGCCCCTCCTATCAGGACCAGCCAAACTATCATTCATCCGTCCATTCATCAGTGCATCCATTTACTCATTCAGGGAATACAAACTGACAGAGAGACGGTAAGGCAGCAGTTCTCAACCTTTGGGTGTCGGATGACCACTTCACAGAGGTCGCCTGAGACCATCTGCCTAGCAGATATTTACAGCATGATTCATAACTTTAGCAACATTACAGTTATGAAGTAGCAATGGAAATAATTTTATGGTTGGGGAAGGTCACCACCGCATGAAGCACTGTACTGAAGGGTCGCGCACAGCATTAGGAAGGTCGAGAACCAGCGCTGTAGGGCATCTGCCATAAGTGTGGAGGACACGGCCATAGGTCATCAAGCTCTCCAGAGCCTGTGCTCTTGAGTGGGGGGCTGCAGGCCAGACCAACAGATAGGATATGAGCTGCTCATGACAACTGAGGCGCAAAATTAAGACGGGAAAAGGGACAGAAAGTGACTGAGATATATATTTGATACGTGGCTCAAGCCGACCTCCCCCCCCCCCCCCGAAGGTGATAGGAGCAGAGACCCAGGTAGAGAGCTGGGGGAAGACTCACGCAAGTGGGAAGTGCCGAGGCCCCCCGGGGGGGGTCAGAGGTGGGGAGGAGTTCCCTGGGGCTTGAGTGGAATGAGAAGAAGGCAAGGTATAGGAGGTGATTCTGAACCCAGATCTTAGAGGGCCTTGTAGGCTGTGGTTATGACTTTCAATTTTACTATAAATAAGGTGGGTAAGGATAACAGCTAGGCGTCCCTCCTTTGGGAATTTGGAAGGTCTAACTATCTGCTCTTCCTTTCTGCTTCCCAGGGCCTAGGGATATGGCAAGAGTTAAGTCTGGGGATCACATAAACCTAGGTTCGTCTATCTATCCACCGACCTACCTATCTATCCAGCCATCTATCCATCCATCCATCCACCCTCCCACCCTCCCACCCACCCACTCATCCATCCATCTGACCAATGCCCTGCCCTACTCAGGGATCTGCTCAGGGTGGTGGCCACTGACGAGTGGGGTGGCCTCCAGCCGTGACCTATCCTCCTCATCTGTAAGGTGGGACCAGCATGTCAAGGGCTCGAGTCCCTTTCTCAGTGCTGGGCACACAGTCTAGACCACTGCTCCGTGGATGCTGGCTGGACTCAGGTTATGTGCTCCCCACTTCAGTCTTTCCACACAGGGCAGACAGTCTGACATGTACCCCACTTCTCTGGGGAGCCCTCCCCGAAGGCCACCCCTGCGTTGCGACCTCAGAGCTTCTTCGTGCTCTCCCACCTTTTTTGACAAATGGGGTGTCAGGGCCCCATAGAACTTTCTCCCTGGGCTTCTGTGTGCTTGTCATCTGTCAGCTGGGGCTGCCCACTCAGTGCCCTCTGCAGAACTGCAGGCATCCATTTGGAGCTGTGAGAACTGAGAACACAAATGCTCAGAGACACACAAAACTACTAGAGAATGAAACCTGGACAAATCCCAGGCTTTGAAGCCCTGAGGACTTGGAGAGTGAGGTACATTGAGCAAGCCCCAGCTCTAGCCTGGCTTCGATGTAGATTGCTAAAAGTCACTTCCTGGGTCTAGGCCTCAGTTTCTGGATCTGTGAAAGGGGAGAGTAACACCTGGAGGGTTAGGCATCCACACAAGGCACCTACCTCTGAGAGGAGTGTGCTTCTCAAGCTGTGGCACCTGCCATGTGTGCTGCCTCGCTACGGTGTGTGTTCTGTACCGGAAATGGGGACGGCGGAGTCCCAGAAACAGTGCCAAGTGTATGTGTACTTTCGTATGGTCTGAGAGTCTGGAGCTTCTCTGAATTCTCCAAATAGATGAGGATGGAAAGACAGAATGACAGGAAACAGAAATCTAAGAGGCCCAGAACATTCCATTGTTTGCATCACATTTCAAAACTGGTTCTTAGTATTTAGCGGGATTTTAGTCTTTACTCTGTGTCAGGCCGAGGGAGTCAAAGACACACGGGGCACCCCGAGATGTGCCTCCTGGCTGGGAGTAGCTCACTAGTAGATTGTTTGCCTAGCATGTGTGAGACCCTGGGTTCCTTCACAGGTCAAGGGGCCCCTTCTCCTCTTGTCTTCTCTGGTCCTTTCCACTCCTCTGGGAGAGGCAATGCAGAAGAGACACCTCAGTAAGCTTGAGGACCAGAGATGCTAGTGACTGCCCCAAAGTCACACAGCAGATAAGCTGGGACTAGAAATGAAAGCCACTTCCCTGGCGCTCTCTCTGGCTCCTTGTGAGACTAGTCGGTCCTCATCTCCCTCTTCCTTCTCCTTTTACTCTTCCCTCTTCCTCTTTCCACTCATCTCCCTCCTCTCCTCTCCTGTCTCTATCCCTCCTTCCCTCCTTTTATCTCTCCTCACTTATTGCTACCTTCACAGGAATCACCTGGGTTCATCCTGGAAACCCCAGCCACTACCCTCCATCTTCCCATCACGGGGCCCTACGACATGCACCTGCTGGAACTGGCAGGCTGGCTTTCGACTGGAGAGTACAGAACGAGGGGTGGCCTAGCAGGAGAGGTGGGAACGAATGGAGCACCTGGTGAGGGACACCCCCCACACACACACCCAGGGCTCCTGTACACACCCCCATCACAGGCCTTTTGATGCTGCAGAGGATAAGCCAGACCTCAGCCCACGCGAAACTCTTCACACACACCTCCAGCTCCAGGCGGTCCTTGCGACCTTGTCAGGAGCTGGCCCTGTGCCTAGGTCCCGGCCCAGGGTGCCGGGTGGCAGTGAGGCTCCGCGTGCTTCGGTATTTATTTATTTGTGGGTCCAGCTTACACATTCCAGGCTCTGCTTATGCCTGGGGGCCGGGAGGAGGGACACACTGCTGCTGCATGGGCCTTTGATGTTGGAGAGGAGAGATGGTAAGATGCTGAGAAGTCCCTGCTTCTCTGGGGTGTGTGTGTGCTCGTTGGGGAGTCCTGGTGATGTCACCTCTACAGGCCAAGGGTGATAGGCCCGTGGCCAGGCCCAGGGGTAACTAGAAGGGATCAGAAAATTAGAAAGGAAGAGGCGGAGGCCCTTCTTGGGAGGGCTGCTTGGCTCACAGCCCAGCTGCCCCTTCCAGGGCTGAAGCCATGTACATTCTCCAAGGATAAAGGCAGCCGAAGAGACCCGAGTCCTGCGACAGAGGACCGGCCTCCACCCTACAGAGAGGCCTAGGAAGAGACTTGGACAGGGCACAGCAGACCCCACTGAGGCCGATGTTAAGGAATCTAAGACATTGAGGGGGAGCCACTCATAACCACCAAGGCTCTGTCAGTGGACCTTGTCTCTCAAGGGGATGGCCGTGAATGATGAGGAGTGCTTGCCCATGTGTAGGGGAATGAATGAATGTGTGAATGACTGAACGGACGTGCTGACACAGATGAGAGACAGGAGGATGGTGTGAAAATAACACACTGCCATGGGGTGAATGAACGAAGACATGACACAGGGATTGACAACTGGGTATGTACCAGGATGAGATGCATGGAGGAGGAGGAGGAAGAGGAGGAGGACGAGGACGAGGACTAGGACGAGGACGAGGACGAGGAGGAGGAAAATGACAACAACGAGGTGGCGGCCAGCTGTAGCCACTGTGAGCCTATCAGCCCTTCGTTTTGTCTCTAGTTGGGGATGACTTCGAAGGCTGCACCTGTGATAGTACAGAATGGCCTTGTTTCCCTACCCCGATGATCTACATGTTAATGTCAATATCTTCTCCCGTTTACTTTTTCTTGTTGCTCGGAGGCAGGATCTCATGGAGCTCAGGCTTTGAACCCTGATTCTCCTGTCTCCACCTCCCAAGTGCTGGGGTTGCAGATGTACACTACCACACCTGCCCCCCCTTCTCTCTCTCCCTCCCCCTACTCTTACTTTGTTACGTGTGAGTGTGCATATGCCACAGTGCTCTCTCTACTGTAGAGTTTGAGGGTCAAGCCCAGGTCATCAGCCTTGCACAGAAAGCTCTTTTATCCTCTGAGCCATCGCGCTAGTCCATTTTCCTCTTTGAAATCGGGTCTCACTGTGCGGCTCAGGCTGCCTCTTGAACTCAAGGCAACCTGCTGCTTCGGTCTCCCAAATGCTGGGAGGCCAGCACACCGTATCCGGCTTACCTTACTCTTTGCTTTCACCTCTCTCTCTCTCTCTCTGCGTCTATATTTTGTATATTTTCCCTAAATATTTTATGTGTGAGTGTGTGTGTGTGGGGGTATTTGGGATTGAGCAGGCACTGCGCTCTATCCCCAGCCATGGAACCTCTCCTGAAGAATTCAAGGATATTCATCCCTCAACATTTCCATGTACAATTCCCAGGAACAAGGCTGTTCTCTTCTCTAACAGTGTAGCTACCCAGTTTCATCATTTTGTTTTGATAACAGTGCTTTATTTAGCAGATCTCCTATTCACACCCATATTCTAGTTTGCCTACACTTAGTCTAATATGGTCTTTTGTTTGGTTGCTTTTTAAGATTAATTTTTATCATGTCTGCATATAGGTGGTGCACATGGGTCCAGGTGCCCCGGGAGGCCAGAGGCAATAGCTCCCCTGGAGTCAGAGTTAAAGCAGTTACAAGCCACTTGATTAGCTGCTGGGAACCAAACTCTGGTCTCTGCAAGACCAGCAAGTGTTCTTAACCTCTGAGCCATCTCTACAGTCTCAGGTTGGTTTCCTTGTAGATAAGGTCTCACTGTGTAGCCCTGGCTGCCTGGGAACTCTCTATGTAGATAAGGCTTACCTCCAACTTGCTGTGATCTTCCCACTTCTGCTTCCTGAGTAGGAAAATTACAGACATGTACTACTGTGTCTGGCTTGTGTGTGTGTGTGTATGTGTGTGTGTGTGTATGTCTGTGTGTGTGTATGTGTGTGTGTGTGTTTATATGTGTGTGTGTATACAAATGTGTGTGTGGGGATGTGTCTATGTTGTGTGTGTGTATGATGTGTGTGTGTATGATGTGTATATGTGTGTGTATGATGTGTATATGTGTGTGTATGATGTGTGTATGCGTATGTGTGTATGATGTGTGTGTATGGATGTGCATGTGGGGATGTGCATGTGTATGTTGTATGTGTGTGTATGTGTGTATGATGTGTGTGTGTATATGTGTGTATATGATGTGTGTGTGTATGATGTGTGTACGTGTGTGTATGATGTGTGTGTGCATGTGTGTATGGTGTGTGTGTGTGTGTGTATGTGTGTATGATGTGTGTGTATGTGTGTGTGTATGGTGTGTGTGTGTGTGTGTGTGTGTGTGTGTGTGTGTGTGTGTGATGTGTGGATGCTTTCATGTCACATGTGTAGAGGCTAGAGAACAACTTTGTGGAGTTGAGTCCCAGGACTGAACTCAGGTGGTAAGGTTTGCACTGTAGGCTGGCAAGTGCCTTTACCTGCTGGGCCATCTCACAACCACTGATACAGTACTTCTACAGGATTTGCTGCTGAGGTTCACAGGGATTCATGTGGGGGAAGGGACAAGACAGTGACAACTATCCAGAGGCACAGGGACATGAAGTGTGGACACTGAATGGGATAGAAAATAGAAAGCACAGAGGAGTGGCGCCAAGGCCCTAACGGGCTTGGGTATTTAAAACTTGACAGGGCAAAGACTTAGCTTAGACCTGGAACCCCTTAACTCACCACTGTAAGGGCGCTCCTCCCCCTTCTCCAGCCCCCTTCTGAAAGCCCTCTAATGTCTGGACGCCCAGCTCTTCTGAGCTTCCAAACTGGTTCTTGGAGACTTGAAGGGAAGCTGTGTCTCGCCCCAGGCGTGACAGCTGTCCACACAGCAGACAGAAGTCTGTGTGTCAAGTTGCCCAGACCAGGGCCTGCTGTGTCCCCCGTACACGACGGGGGTGGAAGCAGGGAGGGCAGGAAGAACTCCATGTCACTTGTTCCAGATGCTACAGCTGTGAGTCCTAGGCTTCACAGGGCCAGTGGGAAAGCAGTCTCCCGGTCCCAGCTTGCCCCTGCGATTCATGATGGGCAGTCTCTATTCACATCTCCCCCGGGGAACTGAAATCCTGCCGCACTCTGAGGCCTCTTCTGGAAACATCCCCTTTTACCCTTGGGAAGAGTTCTAGCCGCTCCCCCACACTCACATTCTGGCTGGACAGGGGGTCCAGCAGGGCTGTTCACACTCCCTGCCCAGGCCTCAGATAGAGCCTGGAACTCAGTAGATACCAACCCCACCTGTGGAATGAGTGAGTGAGCGAACGAACGAGCCGCTAGCTCTTTCCATCCAGAAGACCAAATCAGAACCTGTATTTATGGTTCTCAAGAACCACTGGATAGATAAACCCCTGGGCTGCTAATCTTGGAGTCGAAGGCTTTGCTTATTTTCTCTGATGGCCAAATCCAATCATCTCCAAACATCTCCCCGGGAGAATGCCGAAGGCTCTGGAAAGCAGAAGGTACACAATGGGAATAAGATGGCCTGTTCATTATTCTTGCTCAAGGCCCAGTTTGACACCAAGAAGGACTTCTCCATATGTTCCCGTGTATCCTGGATGGTTCCTGGGTCCACCTGTGTAGAGAGAGTGGGATGTCAGAGACAACTTGCTGACCCTCACGGATGGCCCTTTCGAGCCTACAGGCCCATCCAAGGTTTCTACCCGTCAGGCGTGGGTGGCTGATCTGTGGATGGTTGGCTTGAGTCTGCATCCACTGTCTGCGCCAACCCGGCCAAAGGTGCCCCATACAGATGCTAGGTCTGGGATAGTGTCCAGACCTTGGTCCCCAAGGTCCTCCCACCCCTGCTGGACAGTGGCCTCTCCCAGTGACTCAGTCCTGACGTCGTGGGGCAAGCGGAAAGGCCATGGGCGTGGGAGGTGGTGGCTCCCTCCCTCCTGTCCTCACTTCCCTGGTCTCAGTCCCCATAAACTCCTTCCCTCTTGACATCCCTGTCCTCTCCCATGAGCCTCTGGGCTGGCAGCTATTGCCTTTGTCCGTGGCAATACGCCTTGTGTGTGCCTGGCCGAAGGTCAATGGGCACAAGAAGTAAAGCTCATGAGAGCTCAGGTTTTGTATCTTGCCCCCTCCCTCCTTACCCCACAACTGCTGATGAGGAAGTGGGGGTTAGCTCCTTTCTCAGGCCCTTTCTAGGCTCCTCAGTTCAATGCCATAGTTGCCTGTATTTCAGATTCTGGATCTTTCCTGCCCCCTGCCCTCTGGAGCCCCCTGTAAGTGTGAGATCCCAGCACTTGATCTCCAAATTGGAAAGGATCCTTGGTTCCCCCACCTTCTCCTTGTAGGCAAGGCACCCAGAGCCTCCAGCTCTGTCCTGCCCACACCCTGCCCAATGGCCCCCTCCTCCACCCACTTCAAAGCCCAGAGCTGGTAGCTGCTAATTACATGCCCCCCACCCCCCTCGCTCGTTAAGTGTCATTAGCCCCAGTTTACAGATGAGGAAACTGAGACTGGGGAGGTGGAGGACGTCACCCCCTCTATCCCCACCCTGGCTCCTAAGCCAGGGCTGGCACAAGGTCTGGGGGACCCTGCCAAGACTTTCCTTCTTAGGAGGATTTGGGGGCTCAGTGGCCTTTCTCAGTTCCCACTTCCTGCCTCTTCCAATTCTCTTCTCCTTTCCTTGTAGTCAGAGGAGGCTTCGGGCAGAGCTGTGGAACCCCCGGCGGAGGGTAGCATAAACTGTCTCAGAAATCACACACAGCAAAATGCAAATAGGGCCCCCAATTACTCCAGAGTCAGGGCGGTGGCACGAGCGTAATAAGACTTGGGGAGTGGAGGGACCCCCGCCCTGCTGCGCATCTGCTTGCCAGAGGCCCTTGGTGGGAAGGTGTTGGTGATGTGTCCTCCTGAATGGGGCTGGGGGAGGTGGGGTGGGAGCGGTGCTGATGCTGATGCTGGTGAGACTCTGGAGGGCTCTGAGCTGATGCTGTCAGCTGGCCGGCCCTGCCCTGGGGACCAGGGAAGCCCTGAGTGTCGGCCGGCCCTCCGTGGGAAGGCGTCCCTCTGTGGCTGGGAGTAGGGCCAGCAGCTTGACCCTGCTTGACTCAGCCGACTGGGGTTTGGAGGAGCGTAAGAGCTCTAGAGTATCCCCCAAAGAGAAGAACACTGGCCTTTTACAGACAGAGAAACTGAGGGAGGGGCGTATCTTGTAAGGCAGGGATCCACAGTGCAGAGGGAAAGGCCGAATTCGGAGAACTCAGTCAATGCAGCGAGGATGGGGAGGGAGAGCAGATGTGGAGTGTGTGGGCTATGGGGAAAACTCACTGGCACGCAGCTGTCCTCTTCTAAAGTGCTGGCCTTCCTGTAAATGCCTTCTCTTCCCTTTCTCCCCCTCTCCTCCCCTCCCCTCCTCCCCTCCCCTCCCCTCCTTTTCCTGTCCCTCCTTCTCTTTTGACTGGGTTTCAGGTAGCCCAGGCTTCCAAACTCACCACTACCCCAAAGTGACCTTGACCTTCTGATTCTCTGGTCTCCACCCTCCACGTGCTTGCATCACGGGTGTGTGCTACTGTGTGTTACCGGTTTGTGTGGTACTGGGAACCAAACCCAGGGCTTTTTGCTGCTAGGCAAGCACATCCCGAGCTACATCCCGGCACTTCCCGTGATACATTTCCTTTGTGGTTCCTGTTGACGGTCCACGACGAAAGGGACATACTAATCTGACCACTAGTTTTTGTTCTGTTTTGGTCTCATGAGTCCATGAATGCACAGGGGTTACTTACAACTGTAGCCTGGGAGATATAAAGACTTGAAGAACTTTGGACACCGTAAGGGAGGGCTCTGACCTAAGTAGCCAGTTGGTACACCAAAAGGCATTCCGCCCTGTCCAGTCTCCCATTCTGGGATGGAGGAATGTCTCTGGCAAGTACCTTTACACACTGTTCGCAGCATAGAACGAAAGACCCGTGGACTTCGTCTGTCATCGCAGGAAGATCCCACATCTGGAAGAGCTGGCAGCGATGTCACTGCAGCTTTGGGCCAGGTGTGCAGTCTCCATTTGTTGTGCCTTGGCCCCTGCAGCTGTAAGGGTCTCGCTGAGATCTGGGGTAGCCGAGGGCTTTGGGAGAGGTACATAGAAGTAGAGAGCCGGAATCCAGAGTCTTCCTCCCACCTCTCCCTTCTGTCCCACGCTGCCTCCTTTAATGCTCATTCAGGACAAGATCAGCCTCTTTGGAGTCCACTTGGTCTGAAGTGGTTTGGGAAAAATCTTGCAAAAGGCCAGAAAGTTGGGCGTATGATGCCAGCAGACAAGCAGATGCCCAGTGGGTGTCCCCTACCCTCCTTTGAAGCCCCCCCCTTCTCCAGAAGCTTCCATGGTATGAAGGCGCTTTGCCGCAGAGTCTGTAGTAAGCAGATCTGCTGTGGGTTTCCCCCAGAGTAGAATACTGTCAGAACTCCTTTCTGCTGATAGGCATCGTTTCAAGATCTGTGTCCCCTCCCATGGAGGAAATTCTCACTGAGCCCCTGCAGCCAGCAGGAATCTCTCCTTCCTCCACACCTTCAGCAGTGAAGTTCGTGGGTGTTCCCTGGGACCTGACTGCTGTGCCCTGCACTATTGTGTCTGAGCTCCTGGCCACCTCTCCATCTAGAAAGTGAGAGCTTTAGACAGAGACTTGTCTCCTTGGCAACAAGAGGGTAGAGGTGGCAGGACGGAGTCTCCTGCAGCAAGAGCTTTCTTAGCCACCCCTGCGCTAGGGAGCTGTAGAATGTCCCTGGCCCCCAAGCAAGTGCAATTTGGACAGGGGTCACAAGGCTGCAGCCATTGTTCCTATCAAAACATGTATGCTACTAGCCTGAGATGAGGTAGTTTCCCTTCCTGAACCTCAGTGACTCTAGGTCATCTCCAAAGAGCCTTCTGGACTGAGTAGTACAGTGGTCCTCAACGTTTCTAGTGCTGTGACCCCTTAATACAGTTCACGTTGTGGTGACCCCAACCATAAAAACATTTTTGTTGCTAGTTCATAACTCTAATTTTGCTACTGTCATGAATCATAGTGTAAATATCTGATATGCAGATGGTCTTAGGCGACCCCTGTGAAAGGGTCATTCGACCCCCAAAGGGGTGGCGACCCATAGGGTGAGGACCACTGGTATAGTACATAAACCGCTCAAAAGCGACTTTAGCCCCACAGAGAGCCTTGCTCCTCGTCAGTAGCCAGCGGTGCCAATCTGTACAAATCACCTGTCAGTCTCTGCTGCTGCTTTGAACCTCTGGTCTCATCTCTTCCCTAGATGACTCGGACAAGGAGCTAATGCAGTGAACAAAGACCCTGGTTTGTCTCTGTGGTCCTCTTGCTTGGCACAGGACCCATCACATAGCACGTGATCTGTGAAAGCTTGCTGAAATGAAACGACCAGGAAGAGTTTGGAGGGACCACGGCGGGAAGGAGATGCATGAGGTGCTCACTGGGAGGTGGATGGGACAAAGATGGAAGGAAGTGAGCCCAGCAAAAGGGTAAAAGGGATTCCAGGGAGGGTGACTGTGCCCAAGGTCACACGAAGGTTAGTGGTAGAACTAGCTCTGACTTGAACCCTTTGAGCTGGCAGGTTAGAAGAAAAGGTTTGGAAGCAAAGTTTGGGTTGATGGAGAAAGCCTTCTGGTCCGTTCTGGACTGGTTGAGACCGCTCTGGGACAGGGGCAAGAGATGCAACCCAGAGGCAGCCAAGAGCGACTCCAATTGTGTGACCCACGAGGGAAACCAAAATCACAAAGGGGCTCTCAGAGCCAGGCTCCCTCAGGGAGCGGAGGTTTGAGGTCACTGTTCCTGATGGTCCCTCTGTTTTTCCCTCTGAAGTCATGGGTCTGGCATCAGGTCCCCATGACCCCATAGGGGGTTAATGAATCACCCTATAGCACACCCAAGGGCAGAGGCTGAACTGAGGTAGGGACCAACTGCAAAGCTGCTGGGATCCCAGCACCCAGGCTGCTTCTCCAAACTCTAACTCACCCCCATTGTATTGGTTTCCGGAGCTTTTCTCCAGGCCGATGGAGGGAATGTTTGGAAGGCTGCTAAATTTGGGAACCCTTCTTCTTTTTCATGAGGCATTGCTTTGACAGCGTGACTTTGGACAGAGCCCCTTCTGAGAGGAGACCAACCAACTGAGCTATCAAGTTCACACGTTTGCCCTCTGATTGTAGATAAAGTTCCCAGCTTTATCTAGAGACAGCATCCCATCGGCTGGAAGAGGTGATGGATGTTCGCACGTACTCAGGATGCAGGAACAGGGACGACAGAGTGCAGGCTCAGTGAAGTCAGGAGGCTGAGGCTGAGAGGTAGAGGCGTGAGGATGAGGAAGTCTTGGCAGTTTGTATGGAGAAGAGGAGCCTGGGACATAGGAAGAGAAGGGAGTCTGCCTCCTGCTTTAGACAGATCTCACTTCCCAAACTATGCCCACCCAACTCTGCCCGATGCCAGCCTCTGGCCAGCACTGGAGAGCAGGGGGACTCGGGTGTTGCTTGAGGATAAGACTCTAAGGCCCCAGAGAAGCTAGCTGACAGCCTGGGAGAGACATGGGAGACAATGGGAAGCCAGGAAGCCTTAGTCCTGAGGCCAGAGGGTCTGAGGGGGTGGATGGAGGGTGGTCATTCCCGGCAATGCCACGGGAAGAATAGAAGGGGTGCAGGGCCCAGATGCAGGCCAGGGGCTGGGACTGGGGCCAGAGCCCGAGCTGGGATGCACTGTGCACCCTGCATCCACGGGGGGCCCCTTGGCTCTGCTCTTGGCTAGTCTGGCTCCCAGCTCTTCCCAAGCCAGCAGCCTCAGCAAGAGCCCGGAGAGTAGGGTGCTGCAGCTGCTGTGAGGTTCGCAGGAGCCTTGGAGGGGGTTGATGGGAGACTGCCAGGCGCCGCTTAATAGGATTTTAATTATACAGCTCCAGTAAGAATTTTTTCCCCCCTGGGCTTGGGCCCTCACAGGCACCTCCGTCTCCACCTCAGCATCTTCCCAGTCCAGGCAGCCCACTCTCCCAGGCCCCCCGCTGGCAGCCCTCACCCACAGAGGGGGGAACTCTGGCCTATCTCCTAGAGGCTCAGCGAGGGCCTGGCATCTGCCCCCCAGCAATCTTGAGCTGGTAGGGAGGGCCTTGCTTAGGGAGCTGCTCCTGTGAGATGTACATCCGGGACTCTGCGTGGCCAGAACAGGGTGTGACAACCACTCAGCCACCTGATGGCCTTGGTGCTCATTTTTCCAGGGTGATTCTGCCCCACGCCAGGCAAAGATGATTGTCTCATGTGACGCTTACAACTCTGGAAGGCAAGCCGGGCAGATAGAGTGATAATCTCCACTTTACAGATGAGGAAACTGAGGCCCTAAGAGTGAGTGACTTGCTCTAGGACACAATGAGTAAGGAGTCCAGACTGCCAACCGACTCTGAGTTCCGTGTCCTGCCCTTAGCCTGTGCTGCTGCTGTGCTCCGCATCCCAGCCAGAAGGAGCAGGCTTTGCTTTAGAAAGCACTTATGTCAGCCCAGTGTGTCCCGAGCCTTTAATCCTAGCACTTGGGAGGTGAAGGCAGGAGGATCTGGAGTTGATGAAGGTCATTCTAAGCTACAGAGTGAGCCCAATCTCATCTCAAGCAGGGGATGGGGGAAGCAGAAAGGAGAGGAGAGGAGAGGAGAGGAGAGGAGAGGAGAGGAGAGGAGAGGAGAGGAGAGGAGAGGAGAGGAGAGGAAGAGAGAAGGGAAGGGGAGGAGAGGAGAGGAGAGGAGAGAAGAGAAGAGGAGAGGAGAGGAGAAGAGAGGAGAGGAAGAGAGAAGGGAGGAGAGGAGAGGAGAGAAGAGAGGAGAGGAGGAGAGGAGAGGAGAGGAGAGGAGAGGAGAGGAGAGGAGAGGAGAGGAGAGAGGAGAGAGGAGAGGAGAGGAGAGGAGAAGAGAGGAGAGGAGAGGAGAGGAAGAGAGAGGGAGGGGAGGAGAGGAGAGAGGAGAGGAGAGGAGAGGAGAGGAGAGGAGAGGAGAGGAGAGGAAGAGAGAAGGGAAGGGGAGGAGAGGAGAGAGGAGAGGAGAGGAGAGGAGAGGAGAGGAGAGGAGAGGAGAGGAGAGGAGAGGAGAGGAAGAGAGAAGGGAAGGGGAGGAGAGGAGAGGAGAGGAGAGAGGAAAGGAGAAGAGGAGAGGAGAGGAGAGAGGAAAGGAGAAGAGGAGAGGAGAGGAGAGGAGAGGAGAGGAGAGGAGAGGAGAGGAGAGGAGAGGAGAGGAGAGGAAAAGAGAAGGGAAGGGGAGGAGAGGAGAGGAGAGAGGAGAGAAGAGAACGAAAGAAAAGAGAAGACAAGTCTCTGGTTCTTCTCTGCTGTTTACGACGTGAACTGCCGTGTCCCTTCAGCCCGAGTCAGGTCTGTTTATTAATGCCCTCATGGCCCCTGAATGTGACTGCCATAACTCACTCACACCGTGTTGCATAGGCTGGTTATCAGTGAAGCCTGTCATTAGCCTAGCATGCCCTTGACCCACCAGGCTGATCTTCCTGGTGCCCAGTGGCCAGGCTGTGCCTGTCCAGTGACCTGCTTGAATGTAGTTGGCCTCTTGGCCATCAGGCAATGTCGACAGTCACCACACCTGCACACCGGTGTGACCGGCTTTCTCAGCAGCAGCATTTTGAGTAAGACGTGATTTTATTCTTGCCTTATTAGATTTTTTTTACACTATTAGTTTGTTTTAGATGTGCATACGAGTTTTAAACAGAGAACAGAGAATTCTTATATACCCACCACTCTTTCTCCCGTTTCTGCATTCTATGCCAGCCTGTACCATTTGCTACAGCTAAGAAGCAAACTTTGGCTCACCACCATTAACTAAACACAATACTTCATCTGACTCTTACCATCTATTGCACTTCTAAATGCTGTAAGAAATACATGGACGTGTTTTAAATTTCAATTTTATTTTATGTGTACGTATGTTTTGCCTGCATGTCTGTTTGCATACCATTTGTATGTCATCAGATTCCTGGAAATGGAAGTATAGGCAGCTATGAGCTGCATGTGGGTGCTGGGAACCGAACCTGTGTCCTCTGGAAGAGCTAAGTCAGTACCCTTAACTGCTGAGCCACCTCTTCAGCCACCCCGGATATATTTTGTATGAGCTGCAACAGTGAAGAAGAAATATGCACGACAGTGTGACTCTCTTTTGATTCTCTTCCTCAAAGTCTCTCCTGCCCCGGGGTAATTCTGTTATTTTATGCTCTGTCTTTGGCACCAGAGAGTGGGTCTCTCTCTGTAGCAGTCAGCACCTTGGGCTAGCCCTCATCTGGGGCAGGAGGATATCATCCTTACCTTCACCTAACGGTACCCATCCTGCCTATCCTGCGCTCAGTTCAGACTGTGCTTCCTCATGCAGCCCCCAGGAGCAACCCCCTTCCCGCTGTCTGTGTTTCTGTCCCTTGCTGGGATGATGACAGTACCGCCAGCACTCGCTTGCTCCCCAGCTCTGGGAATGGACTAGGTACTTGGCATTGAGGCTGAGTGAAGAAGAGGCTAAGGTTTCAGGAGAGCTACCTGTCTCTAACTTGTAGGAGCAGGAGGCTGCGTCCCCTCAACACAGTGGCAGAGCAAGCAGGACCTACAAGAGACTTAGTGTTTGCTGTTAGGAGCCTGCAGTCTGTGTGGGAGATGCTCACCCATCTAAGCCTGGACCTTGAAGGGCTTTTGCCAGCCCCACTGGATGCGGGTGGTGGTGGGGTCTCTGGGCAGAGCCTTAGCTCATCTCTGCTGGATGGGGCTTTGTGCTTTTCATCTACAGCAGGGGCATGCCCAAATAGGCCTGGCCTCACCCCCAGCAATGAGAGGAGGCTTTTAACCCTTTCTGCCTCACCCATCACGCCTTCCTCAGAAAGCCCCAGAGGGCAACTGAGCTGTCTCTGAAGTCTCCCCCCTCCCCAGGGCATGATGCCCTGCCGCCGCCCCGCCTCCCACGGCAGTGCCACACACCAGTGTTCCTGAGGGCTTCTCTCGGTTCGCCCACCACAACTGTCTCACTGCATGCTTCCCCCAAGGCCCTGGGAAGGAGACTGAGGCCAGGAGGGGGCAATGCCTGTGGTGATAATCCATCTAAGCAGATGGTCCTCTGACTTGCCACTGGCCACTTCATCCATCCTCATCTTGTTCTAGGCCTGCCTCTGCCAATCCCAGGCAAAGGCGGCTGAAGATGATGTCTGCTGTCCCTGGCAGTGTCTGTCTCTCCATTTGTCAAGTCTTCTCCTGGGGAGGGAAGCCCCTGGGCAAACAACAGTGGGGTGGGTCTCAAATTGTGGCTATTTGTGACACTGGGGGACCCTAGTCTCCAGCTGCTGTGGGGCCTAAGCCCAGGAGAAGCTGTGGAGGGGGCTGACGGGGGATGGCGCGCAGCATCGTGGCGGCTGCCGTGGCACAAGATGAAAGACCAAGAGTGGGGCTCTTGGCAGACGGACAGGCGGGCTGAGTGGAGGCGTGGGGTGGGGGAGGGGAGATAACCATCTGCAAGGGCTGCCAGGCGTGCGGAGTGCGGAGGACGCCCGGGTGGAGTTTTAGCCCCTGGGATCAGGGCAAAGAGCTTGAACTTGGAAGGGCTCCCTGTGAGGTCATCTTGTCCAGCCTGAAGAGCCTTAAGGCACTGGGCTACAAACCAAGCAGGCCCTTTCTGGGGATGCCTTCTGAGGCTGAGTGCCCTCTCTGGCACCAGTCAGTCTCCACCTTGTACCCATTCCCTAATAGTGCTTCCTAAGGTCGAACTCAGAGCTGAGTCTCTGCATTTAAAGGTGTGGCCTTCCAGCAGAAGGGCCTCGCCTCTTCTTAGTACTTCCTGTAAGGGTCTGGAAAGGGGCATCAGCTTACGCTGGGGTCTATCTTGACTCTTCTTTGATCCTGACTCTTTTCCACCCTAGTCCCAACAGAAGAGAGAAGGTTCCAGAATCTCTCTCTTAAGCTTTCTACACTCTCCCCTTCTTCTCCAGTTGAGGCTTTTACCTTTACTCACCTGAAAATTACTTCCCCAGTCTCCCTTAGAGTCCCATGTCTCCCCTCTCCCTTCTGACTGTTGAGTTTCTTCCCTAGCACCCTTCAATGCAGCATGGGGCTCTGAGCCAGAAGGGAAGCCCTTCCCCAGCTCTGTGAGACACAAACGCACAGAACCAACTTCAGTCAAAGAACCCCCAGCAGCCAGGTTGAGAAGGACCTGGGATGGTCTGTACCCTCCAGCTCTTAACTCTGAATGTCTGCTCTTGGGACTAACACAGAGGTCCACTCCAGGCTTCTCACGCTTAAGTTTTTAATACATAAAAAGAAACCCTGTGTCTACTCCAGAATTGAATGTGGAATTTATACAAGTTCTGGGGTGAAATTAAAAAAAAAATCTATATGGGCTAGATGTGCAGTTCACCAATGGAATGCCTGCCTCTCCTGTGAGATGCCTTAGGCTCCATCCATAGGGTTGAAAAAGAAATGGTATGTTTCAAGCTTTTCCTTTCAGATGATACAAACACAGTAGGTGCTTTGTTTTGTTTTCATTTTTGAGACAAGATCGCAGAAATCTAGTAGGGACAGGCCTTAAATTCCCCATGTAACTGAGGATAATGTTGAATTTCTGATCCTTCTGTCTTCACCTTCTCTGTACTGGGGTTACAGATGTATGTCACCATGCCCAGTGTTACATGGTGCTGGGTATTGAGCCCGTGGCTTTGTGGATGCTAGGCAAACATTCTACCAACTCAGTTACAATCCCAGGCCCCAGGTTCTTCTTTTTATTTATTTAAAAGTAACACAATTTGTTCTCCCATAACCAAATTTTCTAATATAGAGCTGGGGGTGGAGTTCAGCGGTAGGTAGTATGTGTGCTCGGTGTGCACAATGCCCTAGGTTTACTTCCTGATACTTTAAAAAAAAATGAAGGAGCAAACTTGTCTAGCATCTGTAAGGCTTCTGGGTTCCATCTCAGCATTTGCAAAAAAAATAAAATAAAATTGCTGGTGGCATCAAATCTGCATGTTTCTGTTTCTCAAAGCCCCAGGGTACCCACAGATTGGCAAAGTACTCAGAACAGATGCACACTGCACTGCAGGAGGAGCGTTTTGCTGTACGGAATGAACTATGTGCCCAGCTCCTGGTTTGTATGATCCAAAGGGCAGAAGGACAGGTGAAAGTTAACAGGAATATGTACGCCGGCAATTTGATGGATGGTAAGCACTAAAATTACAAGGTGTTATGGGGTTTTTTTTTTGTTGTTGGTAAGTTTGAATTCATTCACATTTTATTTATTGTGTGTGGGATAGTGTGTGTGTGTGTATGTGTGTGTATGTGTGTGTGTGTATGTGTATGTGTGTGTATGTGTGTGTGTGTGTGTGTGTATGTGTGTGTATGTGTGTGTGTGTGTATGTGTGTGTATGTGTGTGTGTGTATGTGTGTGTGTGTATGTGTATGTGTGTGTGTGTGTGTGTATGTGTGTGTGTATGTGTATGTGTGTGTGTGTATGTGTGTGTGTGTATGTGTGTGTGTGTATGTGTGTGTGTATGTGTGTGTGTGTATGTGTGTGTGTGTGTATGTGTGTGTGTGTATGTGTGTGTGTATGTGTGTGTGTGTGTGTATGTGTGTGTGTGTGTATGTGTGTGTGTGTATGTGTGTGTGTGTATGTGTGTGTGTGTGTATGTGTGTGTGTGTATGTGTGTGTGTGTGTGTGTATGTGTGTGTGTATGTGTGTGTGTGTGTGCCTGTGTGTGTGTGTGTGTATGTGTGTGTGTGTATGTGTGTGTGTATGTGTGTGTGTGTGTATGTGTGTGTGTGTATGTGTGTGTGTGTGTGTATGTGTGTGTGTGTGTGTGTGTGTGTGTGTGTATGTGTGTGTGTGTGTGTGTGTGTGTATGTGTGTGTGTATGTGTGTGTGTGTGTGTGTGTGTGTGTGTGTGTGTGTGTGTGTGTGCCTCAGCACAAATGTGGAGGTCAGAAGACAACCTCCGGGAGTGTGTTTTCTCTTTCACCATGTGGGTCTCAAGGATTGAACTCAGGTAGTCAGGCTGGGCTGTAGGCATCTTTACCCACTGGACCATCTCTCTGGCCTCATTTGTTTGGTTTTTTGAGACAGGGTCCCACTGTGCAGTTCTGGCCAACCTGAACGCTGCTATGTAAACCAGCCTGGCCTTGAACTCCCAAAGATCTGCCTGCTTCTATCTCCCAAGTACAGGATTATAAGCATGCGCCACCACCATGCCCAGCTCATGTTACATAAAAATATCTCATGTATAATTAGATTTACATGGTTATAATTACAATTTTAGATTTGATTAAATATTTTTATGTCTAGTCAAATTAATTTTATGTTTATTAGTTATAGTTTACATCCCATCTTAATTTTAATAGTTAAATTAGAAAAAATTTTAATTCATTTTTAAATTCATCCTGTCTGCTGGATGCCCTGGTGCCTGTGGAATGTCCTGGTACCTGCAGGAGACCCTGGTGCCTGTGGGAGGCCCTGGTGCCTGTGGAATGTCCAGGTGCCTATGGGATGACCAGGTGCCTGCAGGATATCAGGGTGCCTGCTCAGTGTCCAGGTGCTTGGGTGATGTCTGGGTGCCTGTGGGCTTGGGCAATAGGGCCCAACTTCATGTGGAACTTCGTAGTGGGCTAGTATGGGCCAGGTGAATGTCCATCACCAGAGAAACTTGCTGCCTCCCGGATCTGTGGTGATGCCCGTGATCCATGCTTCTGATGCACTAGCTGGACTTAATTTTATTTTCTCTCTCTTTCTTCCTTTCTTCCTTTTTCTCTTTTTGAGGGCACAGGGGTGGGAGGGTGGAACAGAGAGGAATGGGAAGAGGGTATTAATGAGATACATTGTATGAAACTCAAATTATTAATAAAAGTATTATAAAAAAATTGTAAAGGATAAACATTCTCATTGTTTTGGAGGGCAGAAAGTCAAGGTCATGGTAACAACAGATTCAATGTCTTCGCAAGGATTCTCTGCTTCATTGATGGTGCCTTCTGAGTTCTCAAATGCAGGAAAAACTAAAATAGAATATTTTAATCACATAACTATTTAGGCATATTAAAGTTATGACTTTACTCATTTCTTCAAAACGGTTTTTCAAAACAGGATTTCTCTGGGTAGCCCTGGCTGTCTTTAAACTCATTTTTGTAGACCAGGCTGGCCTGGAACTCAGAGATCCACCTGCCTCTGCCTCCCAAGTGCTGGGATTAATGGCATGCACCACTACTGCCCTACTGGCTTTACTCAAATTAAAAAACAAACAAACAAACAAAAAAGTTGTTATGAAAGAAAAGTGTTGGTAAGTTTTTAATTTTATTTTTTGATTTTTGAGTTCCACACCCTTTTTATATTTTTTTTGTGTGTGTATGTGTGTTTATGTGTGTGTGTGTACATGCAGGTATGTGTGGTTCTCTTCCTCTATCGGATTCCAGGGATCAGACTCAGGTAGTCTTGCTTAGTGGTTAGCACCTTCACCCACTGAGCCAACTTGTAGACCCTGTTTGATCTTTATGCATTTTTGTTTGTTCTTTCTTTTTTTTCTTTTTCTTTTCTTTTCTTTTTTCTCTTTTTCTCCCTTCCTTCCTTCCTTCCTTCCTTCCTTCCTTCCTTCCTTCCTTCCTTCCTTCCTTCCTTTCTTTCTTTCTTTCTATCTTTCTTTCTTCTTATCTCACCTTGCAGCCGTTGCTGGCTTGGATCTTGCTATGTAGACCAGGCTGATCTCAGACTCACAGAGACTGACCTGCCTCTGCTTGGTAGTGCAGAGTCTAAAGACGTAAGCTACTATGTATCACGTGTTCCCTTTTTGAGACAGGATCTTACTTTGTCCAGGCTGTTCTCAAACTCATTATGTAGCTAAAAATGACCCTGACCTTCTGATCTTCCTGCTTCTACGCCCCAAATGCTGGGATCCAGGCGTGTCTCACTGTAACCGGGATCAGCACACATTTTATTTAACTCTTTATACATTCATTAATTTTTGTGATAGGAGCTTGCTCTGTAGCCCCAGGCAGCTACAAACTCATGATCTTCCTGCCTCAGCCTACCAAGTGCTGGAATTACAGGCATGGGCCACTACAGTACCTTATTTAGCGATTTGTTATCTCAATGTGTGGTCTTCTGAGCCACACATACTTTAGAGGCAGGCTGCCATATTGCTTGCCATTGCCTGCTGAGCTCCTTGGCATAGTCTCAAAAGACCTTCCTCACCCAGCTTCTATCTGGATCATCTTCATGCCGCTGACACCAGAAGGCCTCCCAGGACACACAGACATTTTGCTTTGCCTGCCCAGCCTGAAATTCCCCACTATTCCCTTGCCGCTGAGTAACAGACACCAACTTCTGTTCACCTTCCACCCACTGCAGCTCTCCTGGCTTCGCCCTCCCACTCTGTGAAAGCAGTTCTTTTTGTCATAGGTTGGCAGGTGTAAACTGACCCTCTTATAGGCAGGAGGTGGCGGTAGGGGTGGAGCCTCTGTGGGGATCAGAGCTCTGCACTGGGCCAATAAAGTCTTTAATATCTGAACCTTCAGACTTGAGCACTGAAGAAACTCAAGCTGGCTGAGGACACGGACTTTGCCTGGGGTATAAACCTCGGAGGAGGCTCCAGAGAGCCAAGGTCCTTACTTGGCTTAATTGGCATCTCTAAGAGTGATGACTGGTAGCCAGGGGCTCAGTGGGGGGCCACGAGGCAGAGGGGTGCTCTTGCAGAAAATAAGGGGTTGGTCCTGCAGCTACGGTGAAGCGGGGAGGGAAGAGGTAGCAGAAGGCTGGCAGGTAGCCAAAGGCATAGGGGTCACATGGTAGGCTGAAGATGGGCGAGGGTGATGAGGAGGGTACCCTGTCACCCATAGTCACTAGCTCCCACAGCAGAGGTGGGGGCAGGTGGAATGTGGGAGGTGGCCTGCTTTCTCAAATTTGCTATGTGCCACTGCCTTGTACCTTGTCATTTAAACTTCTGCAAAACTTCTGGAAACTTCTACTCAAGACCCCCTTTTCACCTGGGAAGTTTTGTTTTTGTTTTTTGTTTTGTTTTGTTTTTTTAACAGCACAACTCTGGATATATTAAATAGAGATATAAATAAAAAATTTAGTGATAATAAACCATAAAGACATTTATTTTAGGAGCTGCAAAGATGGCTCAGCAGCTAAGAGTACTTGATGTTATTTTAAAGGACCCAGGTTCAATTCCCAGCACCCACATGACAGCTCACAACCGTCTATAACTCCAGTTGCAAGGGATCTGATTCCTTCTTCTGGTCTCTGCAGGTTTCAGACACAGTGCATAGACATACATACATATGTACATGCACTCATATGTATAAAAATAAATATTTTTAAAGAATCTTATTTTAGCCAGGCAGTGGTGGTGCATGCCTTTGATCACAGTTCTTGGGAGGCAGAGGCAGGTGGATCTCTGAGTTCGAGGCCAGCCTGATCTACAGAGTGAGTTCCAGGACAGCCAGGGCAACACAGAGAAACCCTGTCTTGAACATTTAAAAAACAAAATTGTTTTAAATAATCCTTTTGTGTACATATAATTTTATCATTTCTTAAAAAGCAAAAGTGTGTTTGCATACCAATGAGATGGATATGCTTATTTATTTCTACATAATTAAATAATAAGGGTGGTGAGATAGCTCTGTGGGTAAAAGTACTTACTGCACAGACCTGATAATTTGAGTTCAACCCAGATAGCACAGTGGAAAGAGACAACCGGCTCCCGGAAGCTGTCCTGTAGGGTGCTGAAAAGATGGGTCCATGGTTAAATGCACTTGCTTTTGTAGAGGAACAAAGTTTGGTTCCCAGCTCACATTGGGACCTACACCCTAACATTGTTGGGCAGCTCACAACTGCCTGTATCTTCAGTTCAGGAGGATCTCAAATCTTCTTCTAGCCTCTGCAAGAATCTCCTCTCTCCATCTCTCTCTCTCTCTCTCTTCTCTTCTCTTCTCTCTCTCTCTCACACACACACACACACGCACTTTCTCTTTTCTCTCTCTCACCACACACACACACACACACACACACACACACACAGCTATATATAGTCACAAATAAACCTGGGCTAGAGTGGGCTCATCAGTCAAGAGCACTCGTTGCATGCCAGAGGACCTAGGTTGGATTCCCAGCACACATATAGCCAATCGTATCTGTCTGTAACTACAGTCCCAGGGGATTCAATGCCTTCTGATCTCTGAGGGCACCAGGCAAACATGTGGTGCACAGACATACATGCAGGTAAAACACTCATATGTGTAAAATAATAAAATAAATGAATAAATATAAGATAAAAACAATCTTTTAAAAAGTTGTCCCTTGGCTGCCACACATGTGCCATGGCATTTGTGTATTTGCACTTACACATCACACACGCTAATCATAATAAATTAGAGAATTAAACCTTGGTTGCTTATTTAATACTGCAGGATGTAGAGCCTCCTCAATGCCTTTTCAGAGTTGATCGATATTTTGATTTCATAATCATCAGTAATGAGAATGTGGTTTTGCATAAATACATAACACAAAATGGCAGATTTTTTTCCCTTTTTTTTTTTTAGACTACGTTTCTCTGTGTAGCTCTGGTTGTCCTCCAACTTGTTCTGTAGACCCGGCTGGCCTCAAACTCACAGAGATCTGTCTGCCTCTGCCTCCGGAGTGCTGGGATCACAGGCGTGTGCCACCTCCGCCCAGCATGCAGAAGGATTTTTAAATTTTTTAACATTTATCTCATTGTGTGGGTGTATGTCTGTGTGTGTGCACAGATATGTGGAGGCTGGAGAACAACTTTTGAGTGTCCGTTCTCTTCTTCCACCATGTGGGTTCTGGGGATTGGAGTCAGGTTATCAGGTTGGGTGGCAAGCAACCTCACCCACCCACTGAGCTGTCTCTCTGGCCTCCAGACAGAGGATCTTTGGAGCCATTTTAGAAATTACTAAAAACTCTGTTCTAATTCAAAGTCAAAATTCACCGAATACGTTTTTAAAAATGTATGTATATGGGTATTTTTTCTGCATGTGTATCTGTGTACCATGTACATTTTTGGTGACCATAGAAGCCGGAAGAGGGAATCAGTTCCCCTGGAACTGGAGTTACAGACTGTTGTATAGATGCTTGGAATCGAACCCAGGTCCTTTTGAAGAGCAACCAATGCTCTTACTTATTGAGATATCACCCCCAAATTTTCTTTTGAAACAGGGTCTCACTATGTATCTTGGTTGGCCTGGACGAAACTATGTAGACCAGGCTGGCCTTGAACTCACAGAGATCCACCAGCCTCTGCCTCTCCCGAGCGCTCTCTGCCTCTCCCAAGCACTAGGACCAAAGGTGTGCACCACCACCACCCAGCTCAAATGGAAATTTTAAAAATTTTAAAAATCGAACAGTCTAGCAATACAACCCAAGGAGACAGTCACTAATGACAAGCTGAGGAATGACGCTAAGAAAATATTTAAGGTTTTTGTTTGTTATTTGTTAATCAAGCCATCTTGCTTCTACAGGAGCAGAAAACAGTGTGTACAGTAAAACATTCCAGTTCTAAACACAGACCGGTGTGGTTTCTGAGCCAAGGTGTTCCAGACAGTGTTCGTTAGCATTCCATGCCGCGGTGGCGACTCCCAGGGCTAAATCCTAAATGTGTGTTCAGAACCAAGGCCTCAGTGGCGTTGTGTGACAACGTGGGCTAGTCCTGCTGGAAATGGCTTGACTCGAGATTTCGAATGGACTTTCAGTCATTGCATGTTCAGAAACTCACTGTTAGCAGATTTTTTTGTAACGCCCCTCCACTGCATAATTAGTCATGTGTGCCAGCACTTGGGAGACCGAGGCAAGAGGCTCTCTGTGAGTTCTATCCACCCACAGATGTGAAGCCCTGTGAACCAGTTTCCGTGCCAGGACCTGGAGCACAGAAATGCTCAGAGCAGTTTGTCCCTGCCAATAGGAGTTGCTCTTCTACACGAGGGAGAAAGAATGTCACCAAAAGAGGCAGGAGCTGCCCCAGCCAGCAGAGATGGACCTACATGTGGAGAAACATGCAAGGAGGGGCCTGGGAAAAGGGGTGTGGGGTGCAGTGACATCACCAGAGGTCTTGTGACCACTTTGGGGGTGGCAGAAGGGCAGATAGGGCTTCTGGTTGTTCCATGGTCTACGCCCACCCCTAGAGGGAGGTAGGAATGAGAAGGAGCCTGAAGCACCAAAGACTGAGGCCAGGGGTTCCCAACCATGGTAGCAAACAAAGATCTGACATAATGGGACCTCCTTAAACACCTCTGAGGCCCACCTGTGGTCCAGCTACAGTCTGGGTACCCAGCTTTGCACATACCTGGATGCCCCACCCTGGAGCATCAGTGCTATATAGCACCGTTTCTTACCTCTGTTGTGAGACACCAGTGAAGAAAGGCAAGGGATGCTGGAGGCTGGACCACAGGGAGAAGACTGGATGACTTCCAGGAAGCTGCTGAACTGTCTATGTCACCGGTCTAAGCAGCTGCCCACAATACACTGGGGCAGGTTGGCTAAGCAAGCTGGAGCTCTCATTGATGGAACCTCAGAGGAAGGTCAGGCAATAACTGAAGGCTATACCTGTCAGCCTATGAGGAATTAAAACAAAAGTAATTATATTTTTAAAAACACAACTGGAAAGAGAGGACTCAAGGACTAGAGTCTTGACTGGGAGACAGCACTGGTGTCTTATAAGGTTTACAGGGATCCTGTGAAGTTTGGCAAGCCAGTGGGGAATCTGAAGAAAACGCTAAGCATGGTGGCACACACCAACGACCCCAGTGTTTGGGAGGTCAGTGCAGGGGAAGTGCTATGAGTTTAAAGCCAACCTGGGCTACATAGAGTTCCCTGCTAAGCGGGGCTTCATAGTGTGACTTCGTGTGGAATCAAAACTAGACAAAAAAAAACACCAGAAAATCACCATGCTAGAAAAACAGGAAGATCTGGTAAAATAAAAAATTGAGGAGAGATGCTTGAATTCTAGTTTAGAATGCAGTGGGGAGCTGGGTAAGGTGCCAGAGCAGCAGAGCTAACTATTGGAAAGATGAACTGGACAGTGTTGAGCTGAACCAGATTGGGGTAAAGGTGTGAGGAGAGGGGAGACTAATCACAGTATGCCCCAGATGTGAGATGGTGCTGTGAGCATGTGCATATGTGCACAAGGTAGATGTAGTCAGGGACCTTCAGTGAGCAGGCAGCGGGGCGTCGTGACAGCCTTGAATGTTTTCTAGGTGTGAAGTAGGGCCGACCTACCTGATCTCTCGGCCCGTTCCCACAGTCTCAGTCACCTTTGAGAGTGTGACTGCTCTCTATCACGAGTTGCTCTTGGACTCCGAGGTTAGCAGGCACGCTCACTGCTGTGCACCGTGTTGGGTGACTCTGGCTTCTATACGGCGAGGTAGCTGAGAATCATGGGATGAAGCTGTGCATGACCCTGTGGGAGTGATCATGCCAGGCATGCACACAGGTGTGTGTGTGAGCACGTACATGTAGAAGGCAAGACTGTGGGGTTGGGGGGGCGGGGGGGGGGGCTTTGTGAAGGAATTTTGCTCTTGCAGACTCAGGGAGTGAGAGCACAGGATGTGGCTGAGGAGGGCTGAGTTTCACGGTGTAGGGACTCCTGTGTAGGGAGAGGCCATGAACGGGATCCTTCTCTCACACACCAGTCCACTGAATTCTCTGCATTGTATTACGCGTCACGGGGCTCACCCAGGCTGGTCTTAAACTTACTGTGTAATTGAAGGTGACCTTGAACTCCTGATCTTCCTGCTTCTACCTCTCTGGTGCTGAGCTTATAGGCAGGCACTACTAAGTCTAGTTTATGCAGAACCGGAAATCAAAACCTCTGCTGTGTGTTCCGAGCAAGTGTTCTACCAACTGAGCTACATCCCAGCCCAAAGCGGTGCATATTATTGTAAGGAAGCCAAGCTCCAAGAACCTTTCCCATGGTCATTCTACTGTCAAAGCAGAACCAGACCCTGGGACTCGGTGCCCAGTGCCTTTGCCCAGGGTTGCCCCATAACATGTGGGAGCCAGTCGCTGCAGCAAGGTTAGGAACTGAGTGGACATTGCTGTCTTTAAAACCAGTACTTCCTTTCAGGCACGCATGCACCTTTGGGACCCCAGGTGAATGTCCATCTGCTCCAGTTCTCGGCCTCCATCCCTGACCTCATCCTGGTCCACCTCCCACCATCTACAGGCTCAGCTGTTACCCAGAACCCCTCTCCCTGCACCACCTTGTTCCTGCAGCCGCCTCCTTGAGGCCCAGGAGCAGCTCCTTGGGCACCTGCAACCCCAGCTAGGTGCTGCAGTTACTGTCCTGGTGAAGGAGGGCGAGGGGGCGGCCTGTGGGCGTCATGACGCCAGGCTGTCTGCCCTGCTCCTCCCCTTGTGATTACCTCTCTCCTCCAGGCTCCCATTAGCCGGCCTTCCCCAGAGGCCTTTGCAGCACTGCGCTTTGTTCCTTAATTATCACTGGGGAGCCCTGCTCACCTGCCTGCCACTTTCTAAGAAGCTGTCTGGCTCCCCTTTGCCGCGCTGCACCCCCAGGACCTAAGCCCCTACACCCCTGGGGTGGGGGCTGAGTCTAGCAGCGGCTTGCCCAAGGCTCCAGCAAGCTACAGAGCCTAGGGCTTGGCCCAGCCCCAGCCCTAGCCCCAGCCCTAGCCCCAGCCCCTGGTATAAACCCTTTTTGTCCCTTCCACCTCCTCCTCTGAGAAGTCTACCCTGATTAACCTGTTTTAGCTATCAGAACTGACACAGACTTTAAACCATCTGGCTACCTGGATTGGATCACCTACTGAAGGCGCTTAATAGAGAGTAAAATTAACCTTGGCTTGAATGCCTCTTTGAATGGGCAGCTTTTCTCCTACTAAGTAGCCAGTGTTACCCTGAGATAGATGAGGCTGTTAAAAAAAAAATCACTGTCTCTTCATACAATGCTCATATCCCTTGCCAGCACCCATTAATTTTCAGAACCTTTCTAGAGCCCACCTTGCTGGTCTGAGTCTACACCTAGTTCTATCCTTCATGCTGAGGTTCACTGATGCCCACGGTGGACAGGAAGTCTCCCTGGCTCTGTCCACAGGCATTGGGTACCCCTGTCCACTCAGGGATGCATACTTGAGCCAGCTGCCCAGCGCTAGCCCCTGGCTCTCTTCTGGTCCAGGCCTCTGCTACTGTTCTCCAGCAGGAAGGGCAGGGGAGGAGGTGAGGGGTGAGATGCCTCAGGCCAAGCAAGCAAGCTCCAACAGTCCACAACCTCTAACCACTGCGGAGGAGGGCTCTGGCTGCACGGGGAGGCCTGGGCTGGGGATGTGGGAGTGTGGGGGACCCGGGGAGTCAGTAGGGGCCCACAGTCTCCTTCCACCATTACTGATTCTGGCAATTACTCCCCGAGCGGTGCGTTGTGGACACAGGGCTCATAGGCTGGCTCCAGATGGAGGGACAGGAGCCGACTGACACATCCACCCACACGGCTTCCATTCTCTGGGTCTCTAGGGTGCTGTGATCCTCTGAGGGGACCAGACTGTGTCTACATTAGCCCTCGCCCCACAGCTGAACCAAGGAGGAAGCAGTCAAGCAGAACCCAGTGTCCACCCAGGCTCTCAGAGCCTGGCCTCTGGACACTCTCCCATTCCCTGTTCCCTGCTCCTGTCATCCCTCCTCCACCCGCTCCATTCTCCATTCTAGCCTCGAGACGGTAGTGTTAGACAGGCTCTCGCTCTGTAGCTCAGGCTAGCCTCTG
The DNA here is from genome assembly GCA_026225945.1 of Cricetomys ansorgei. Lineage (NCBI taxonomy): Eukaryota > Metazoa > Chordata > Mammalia > Rodentia > Nesomyidae > Cricetomys > Cricetomys ansorgei. The sequence goes on from JAMJFZ010001881.1 coordinate 18,845,640, forward strand.
TGAGAGCCTCTTGCACTCCTTACTGGCGTACCGTTTACTACTGTGCCTGACTCCCCTCCAGTTTTGGGCAACTTAAAGAGTTACCCCCCGCCCTTCTCCTCTTTTTTTTTTTTTTCTTTTTCTTTTTACAGTACTGGGGATTGAACATGGAATCTTGTGCACGTCAGGCAAGCAATCTGCCACTTAGACAACCTCCAGCCCAGAGGCTGCCTTTTAAAATGTGTCTTTGTGTTCTTTAAACGTCTGCATTTTCCCTCAGCCTGTGGTTCTGCGAGGACAGAGTAATGCTTCTGTGCTTCGCCTGGGGCTTCTGGGGGACAGGGTCGTGCTTCTTCCCAGAGAGCAAAATGGTGTCTTCCCTCAGACTTGGGCCCAGCAGTGTGACAGCAGCTCCACCCCACTTCCCACCCCACCCCCAAGACTTGGCTCTGGACAGCTAATGTCTCAGGAGTGCCTCAGGGACGCCACAGGGTGCCTGGCACACGCTGAAGGGTGCACTGGACAAACAGCAGCTGGGGTGGAGGCCTGGAGTCAGAAGGCCACCTCCAGCCACCAGACCGTGACCTCAGCAGGCTGCCTGCGCTGCTGTCCGGATCTGACTCAGTCCCTTCCCTGGGCCTACTGCTGCACGGCCATGCCCAAAGTCAGCCCCAGGAGGCCACTAGCTTTCAGGAGCCCCACCCTGACAGAGACCATCTCTAGCCCTGCTTGCCCACTAGGGGTTTCAACAGGATGTGGCAAAACTAGGGTGCAAAGGTCACCCGCTGGCCATTTGCTCTACCACCTCGGACCTTTCCTTCTCCAATTGGAAGATTTGTCTACATGAAGATCTCAGCCTGGGGTAGAGGTGGCTCTGGTCAGGCACCTACCTCACAGAGTCCCAGATATAGCAGGCACCCCACAGCAGGCTGGGGCAGAGGGGTCCCCACAAGGCAAAGGAGGCAATTTCTTCATGACGGCTATTCCTGAAGTCACATCAGGATCTTTCTCGTGAGATAGCAATGAAGCAAACTCTTTTAGAATGTTCTGGACCCTGTGTCTAGATGTCTAGAGGATTCTGAATATGGGAGACATTGAGCTTCTGTCCGGAGAGAGCTGACCTGAGCTGATGTTAGCGCTCATGCCTCGACCAGAGGGTTCTAACTCAGTGTACCTCCGAGGGTTCTTCCCTGCTAACCGCCCCTCTGCTTCCATCCGGTAGCCAGCCTCCCATGTCACCCAGAAGCCTTCTACCCTGTACTTTCTGGACCCTGCCTCCCTCTGGAGTTCCCACGTCTCCTTACTCATCCTAGTCCAGGCTAAGCCATCTTCCTTTTTGATTTCGTTAGTGAATTCATTTACTTACTCATTTGAGGGTACGCGTGTGCGTGCATGTGGAGGTCAAAGAACAATTTTCAGGAGTCAACTTTCTCCTTCTGTCATGCTCATCTCAAGGATCAAACTTAGGTCGTCGGGCTTGGCGGCAAGAGCCCTTACGCATGGATTCCCACGGAGTCATCTCCCCAACCCTAAGCCACCTTCCATGTCAACCTTTGCCTCAGGACCTTTGTGCCAGCCATTCCCTCCAAGTATAGTGCCTAATACAGTCCTTCTTCCTCTTCCTCTGGTTTTTTGATACAGCGTTTCTCTGTTGTAACTCTGGCTGTCTTGGAACTCTCTAGGTAGACCAGGCTGGCCTTGAACTCAGAAATCCACCTGCCTCAGTGCCCCACCACCACCAGTGTTGTCAGGCCCAGCATTTGTCCTTATTTTTGCCACTCAAAACTCAGGAGATTTCCCAAGATTCTTATTCCATGACCTATTTGAGGTATTGTCCCTGGGTCCCCGGGGCCCTCATGTCTCTGTCTCTGTCTCTAGTCTTACTCTTCCCTTCGCCACTTCCCATGTTTGCAATGAGTTTCTGGTTCCTTGATCATCATCCACCCCTCTTCTGCTTGGGGAGATCCTGGGTCCTTGGTGCCTTGTGTGGGGCTGGCAAAATGAGGCCACCTGCTGTGTGATGGTGCATTCTGGAGAGAAAGAGACACTCACGTGGCCCTCAAACTGGCAGGATTGGTACAGAGCCAGCCTTACAGGAATTCAGGGAGGGAATTCAGTCTCTTGGGAAGAGGGATGAGGGGGGAGCTGGCATGCCCTGCCACCACCTCAGAACACAGGTCTGTTATGATAGGCAGACAAGGCAGGATCCCTGCTCCCCACACGATCTATTATTTTCTGAATGCCCACACTCCTGATGGGACAGGAAAGAGTGCTCCGTGAGTCCTCGGGTCAGGCACCTCCACCGAGCTTGGGGGTGGCTGCCTGACGCAGGAGGTCCTTTGTGCCTGACCAGTACCTCAGACCACAGGTTACAACCCCAGGACCGCATCCCGCCTGCAGGCCACTGTGGCTTCCCTGTTCTTCCCTGGGGGAGGCAGGACTATCACACCCTCTCACTTAGCCTCCATCTCATCGACAGCTAGAGAATAAATTTGGGGCTCATCATCTCTGCAGCCCGAGACACCACCTAGACCCCTGCCCCAGAGCAAACCCACCAAGGGGTAGTGGGCAGGGCAGCTGGGGAAGAAGGCCCCGTGTTCGTACCCACATTCTCTGCCAGGGACTGTGGGTTACACTGGCAAGTTCACGGGCTGGAGGTAGCTCCACTTCAATTGATCCTGCTTTTCCCTTATTCTGTGACCTTGGAGAACTCAACTTTGTTCTTTCTCCCTCTATAAAATGGCAATAGTGGTTGTCTGTTTCACCAGGTTGCTTGAGGACTCACTGGGAAAAATTCTGGAAAGCAGGTGTCATTTAATGAATGGGAGGCTCATTCAACCTTTACTCCCCTACTCGAGAATATTGGCTTCCTTTTGCTACACTGACGATGGAAGCTCCTCTGCCTGGCTCTCAGGGTTCCCAGCTAATGTTCTGACTTTTCTGATCCAGTCTCCAACTCCCACTTTCTCCACTCTGTCCCCATCGGACAGACTCTGCTTATCCCTTTGCCTGCTCTTGGGCAAGCCGCCCTTCTTGTACTCCGTGCTACTTTACCGGTCTTGCAAGATCCCTTCTCCAGGAAGCCTTCCTGCGTCGCTTCTGCCCTGTTCTTTCTGCCCCAGCCAGGCATGGTAGCTGTGCTCTCAGAGTGGCTGGCTATTTCCACGTCTATAAATGTCATCTCCTATACCTGGATTGGCATGTTTCCGAGTGGGCACAGAAACCCTCCTGGGCTTCCCTAGAATTTGCTGCAGCATTAAACACACACTAGTAAGTACTCAGTAAATAACAAAATATCTAACCTCTAGAGCAATACATACGGCAGGGGACGGCTCCTGGCACCAGAAACTGGACTTGGGACTTTGCAAGCCACTCCTTAGTCCCCAGCACCCTGCAGGGTAGTAGCAATCCCATTTTACAGATGGGAAGATGGGGCCTCAAAGAGGTGCATTGACTTGCCCGATATCACGTGGCTAGAAGCTGGCAGGGCAGGGCTGGGGGAATGGAGGGGTGTGGTCTGGGGAAGGCATTCCAAGGGGGTGCAGTCTGCTCAAAGGCTCCAAGGTGGAAAGCCCGGTGGTGGTGTTGGGTAACAGTGCTGACTGATGGGGCGGTGAGAAGCATGTGGGGGAAGGCACTGGTTTGCCCATTTGAAGTAGGAGAAGGCTCCAGAACAGTAGTTCTCAACCTGTGGGTCACAACTCCTCTGCGTGTGGAACGTGCCTTTCGAGGGGGTCACCTAAGACCATCTGCATATCAGATATTTACATTATGATTCATAACAGCAGCAACATTACAGTTATGAAGTAGCAATGAGAATAATTTTATGGTTAGGGGTCACCACAACATGAACTGTATTTAAAGGATCGCAGTGTTAGGAAGGTTGAGAGCTGCTGATTTATTTTATTTTTTGGTTTTTGGAGGCAGAGTTTCTCTGTTGTAACTCTGGCTGTCCTGGATGGAACCCATTCTGTAGACCTGACTGGCCTGGAACTCACAGAGATCCGCCTGAAAACCACCGATCTTGAACCTTTTTTGACAGGTTAGATAGAGATAACGAGACCCTCCAAGTGAACTGGTTATAGCTCTGTAATTTTCTTTGCTCTTTATTTAATTTTTTAATTGGTTAATTACTATTTTGGAGACAGGGTCTTGTTACACAGGCAGGCTGGCCTTGAACTCATTATGTAGCCCCGGCTGGCCTAGAACTCTCAGTCCTCCTGCCTCAGCTTTCTCATAGACACATATGGCTGAACCCCCGGAAGCTGAGCGGCGATCCTGGTGATCTAGGGGTTCTGGGCACACCCCTTCTCTGTAAAGCTGCTTCATCAGTCACGTAGCCAAGTGACTTTCCCAAAGTCTCCATGTCGCAGACACTGCAGCTGTTGCACAGCTGTTAGCCCTGGGACATGTGGCCTCTGTAGGGACTGATCTGCACCTACCAGTTCTCAGTGAGTACCAGCCTGGATTCTGCCATTCTTGGCACTTGACTCAGAGACCCTTCCCGTTCCCCTGCCCCACTGGCTAGCCTCCCTGTGGGCAGCTTGGCCCAGCTGGAATAACATGGCCCCTTCCCTCCCACGGGCACTGAACTATTTACGGCTCACTAGGGCCTTCACGCCCATGAGCTCACTGTAGCCTCCCTATCCGCCTTGGGAACCCAACGGGCCGTACACCAGATCTCCATTTGATCCACTGGGAAACTGAGGTTGGACCTTAGCCGGAGACTGGCCAAAGCCCAACCTCTTGACTTTTCTGTTCTCCCAACACCTCTAAGTTGGAATGGGGGAGTCTGGGGCTGGAGCCAGGTGGGTGGAGGGTTTGATCTGCTGAGTTAGGCGATCCCAGGAGCTGGAAGGAGCCGCAGGGGCAGCGGGCCAGGATGGCGGAGGCGGGAAACTTTCATGGCCTCAGCCACTGGCTAGGCAAGGGCCTGGCAGAAACACCTTCAGGGTAGATGTGGGGAGAGCCGGGCCTGAGGCTACTTCAAAGCACAGTTGGACTGGCTACTTAGATGAAGGCAAAGGGGAAAGGGAGGCTCCAACCTCCAAATTCACCCTTGGCAATGAGACAAAGGTGGTTGCATGTTTTCTGCAGCTGAAGGGACAAGGGTTAGATACAAGGGGGACTTCCCATCCACAGACTACTTAGGCAGAGTTTTTTTGTTTTTTTGGTTTTTTTTCCGCCATGGACACTGGGCTTAGTCCAAGCCCTCCTGTGTCATCTAACACAGACTTGGAATTCCTCAGTCTCTCTACTTCTCCAATCCTTCAGACCTTCCAAGGATTTTTTTCTCTCCCTAGGTCCTGGTCAGTTACCCTCCAGGATTCTTCTCCCTCCTAGTGGTCCCAAAGGGCCCTGAGCCCCTCCCAGAAGCCTCGAGGATTCCTCCCCAGTCCAGAAAACTGTATGATTCTTTATTCTTTATCTTATACTCTTAGGTCCTGAGAGGAGGAGTTCTGAGTCCCCTATAAGACTAAAGGATGCCTGGGGACACGGACCATGTTGTCTAATTCCCCATCCTGGCTAGTTCTCCCTGCTTCCACTAGAGCAGGCTCTGCCCATAGGGGGAGCCCACACAGTACTGCAGAGGAGAGACAAGCTGGCTCCTGCTGGCACAGGGCACTGTGAATCACCCAGGGGGAGATGGGTCTGGGAACCAGTGTGTGACACCCAACTGCTCCAGCGCCCTTCAGTGGCCTGTGACTACAAGGAGGGAGAACTTTCAGACAAGGAGGGAGACTTCTAATTTGGGCTAGGAGAGTGGGCACTAAGTTGTGACCCCTACAAAGGTACCTTGACCTTCTAGGCTCAGAGAAGTGCCTTGGTACTCACAGGACCCCTGTTGTCCTTGACCCTGTACTTAGTGGCCTGGGCTTTGAAGAAAAGCCCCAGCCAAGCAATCCCTATAGTCTTCCCCAAGTCTCTAGGAAAGAGTGTGAGTCAGCTGTGGCCATGAACTCATCCTAGGCAGTAAAAACAGAAAACAAGCAGGCTCTTCTGGAGGACAGGGGAGGGGAAGGGAGGGGGACAAGGATTTCCCATGCTGTGCAGAAGGCATCAGCATCGTTTGAAGTCCTCAAGAGTGAGGCAGCATCCTTATGGCCCCTGGAAACTCAACCACATCAAAGCCACCTGAGGAAGGTGTCACATACAGTCACAGTCACACCGTGACCAACAGAGTCCCTCAGAGGAGTGCGCAGTGACACACACATGGTTGACTTGAGGCCATGACACCCGGAGACCCACCAGGCAGTGGCTTCGATATGGTCACACTGAAGCAAGCACAGTCAGACTTGCGGATACATGTGCCGACTTCTCAGGGTCCCACATGGCGGCATATATCCATGACAGCTGTCTCCATGCAGTCACACACAGATCACGTGCGGCAAGCCACAGCTATGCAGGCAACCACCTCTGTCTCCATCTGCCCAGAACCCACTGGATCTCAGAACCTGTCTCTGGGATTCACACACATGACACAAGCAACACTCATTTCTGTGTACATGGTCACACAAACACACACAGCCACGCTGTCACATGCAGCCACAACTGCATAGCTCCCACACTACGTGCAGAGTCACGTCCAAGTCACAGGGAGTCACACACACACACGTGCACATTCTGTTACACACTCAGCATATCTACAGTTACACACATTAATCAGATGGCCTCAGCCACACAGGGACCAGCCGTACAATTACACACACCATCATGCAAGACACATGGGTCTATGAAACCTCTGGCACTCACTTCTGATGGCAGTTGGGCCTTGGGGTGGGAGCCCGAGAGTGTGATTCACGCAGTGCCCCACCCCTCTCTCTTCTTGGTGGCCCCTCCCTGGCATCCTCTCTGTAAGCACTCACTGTGTGGTGTTGGCCAGGCTTTGAAAGGACCCTGTACCTTGCATTGGAGAGGCCTGAGTACCACCACCAATGCCTTCAGCTCCATGCCACTTGTACTGAGCCAGTGAATGAAGCATCCTGCATCAGAGCCCAGTTTCCCATTGCAGGGATATTTCTACATGAGCACTTAAGCGACCCTGAGAGGACTTGGTCCAAACATCCATGTTCCTGCTTCTGCCTTAAAGGCCTGTCCACATCCCATACTCTTAATTTCTTCTGGAGGATAGAGAGATGGCTCAGCAGTTAAGAGCACTGGCTGCTCTCCCAGAGGACCCATGTTTGATTCCCAGAACCCACGTGGAGGCTCACAACTAGCTATAACTCCAGTTCTAAGGGATCTTTCACCCTCTTCTGACTTCTGCGGGCACCAAAGTGGGGCACAGACATGCATATAAACAAAGCGCCAATTCATATAAAGTTTTGAAAACAAAACAAAGCAACAAAATGCTTTGGTTTGGCAGCAGTGGGAGTTGGTGCTGAGTGGGGGAGGTTGACTTGCTTCCCATAAATCACTGCCTGTGACAGAAGTATGGGGGACAGATCCAGGAAAGACTTCCCTGTGAACTTGGCTTTCTCTTCTCTGGGGGAGTGAGCTTTGAAAGATAGCTGGCTTAAAGACAGCCTGTCCTAGAGTCTAAAGAGCTAGGTTTTCACCCAGTTTAGTATGTCACCTTAGGCTAGTCTTGTCCCTTCCTGGACTCAGTTTCTTCATGTGTCTCCTGAGGGGCTCTAGGCTGAAAGGTTGTCCTGTCATGGTGTTTGTTAGTATGCAAACCTCCAAACCCACCCTGTCTTTTCTGATTCCAGAATTCAAAACCCACTGGTTCTGGGGTCTTTAGGTGCCTTCTAGCTCTGAGGTCCATGGCAGTTGAGGGACTGAGGACACAGTCACGTGAGCATGAGGACCTGGCTTTGGATCTTGAGCATCACGTAAAAGGCTAGACACAGCACACATGCCTACAATTCCAGCGCTGGGCAGGAGGAGACAGGGGATCCTGTGGCTCACCTGCCAGTAGTTGAGTTGAATTGTGAGCTCCGGGTTTAGTGAACAGCGATTGAGAAAGACAACTGCTGTTGACGTCTCTCTCTCTCTCTCTCACACACACACACACACACACACACACACACACACACACACACACGCAAAGAGGGAACATGGTAGTTCAGCAGCCCCACAGGGTGGAGGCTGAGGACTTGTCCACAGGATGCCAAGGGCCCCTCCCTGCCCTGCTAGGCGCCTGGCACTCAGAGGCCACCACCACCTTCCAGGATAAGCCACATCGTCTTGCTGGTTTGGAGGCTTGGGCCAGCTCAGGGCTTGTGGTTAGAGCAGGTGGTGACCAAGTCAGAATTTTCCAGCCCCACGCTCTGCAGAAGCTGGCCTTTCAGGGTGGGCTGGACTGTCTGGGGTTTCCTGCCACCTTTACAGGGCTAAAGATGCCAAGGTCCTCCAAGAACCAGGAGAGACTCCATCTCAACCCCAGGCCTGGGGACAGGGTGCTTGCCCAAGAGGGGACAGTGCAAAGGCAAGGAAGTTCCCTGGAACCTCAGTGAGGGTCTGTCTGTTTTCCCCTCAGTTTTCCCCTGAGTCAGTCTGCTTCCTGGTTGCTATTTAGCTATTTTCCTGATACCTAGGGCACAGAATCATACAAAATTAGTAGGCACCCAGCACATTACTCTAGCCTATGATGCAGCCCCCAATCACACCGTCATCACAAAAACTACGTTGCTGGCTTTCCCTCGGCTGGTGCCCTGCTGAGCCCGAGTACTTCATCTGATCTTCTAATACCCTCAGGCGTAGCTGTTGTTAACTCCATCCGAGGGATGAGAAAAGTGAAAACCAGAAACCTGAACTCACCTGTCCTGGGACATTTAGCTAATGATAGAATTGGGGTGCAAATCTCTTGCCCGTGCTCTAGAGCCCACACCGTCAACTGCATCTCACAGCCTCTGTGGGAGAACGCCTCTAGACACAGGGACTTGCACTTACAAGACAGACTCTGTGTCTCTGTTGAAAGAAGCCAGCAGAGAAAATAGGAACAGAAGGACTGCGTGCCTCAAACGGGGATGGAGTCTGGGCTGCTCAGAAAGCACATTATCAAAAATAGCCTTAATATGGAATCTGGATCTACATTCCTGTGGCTTCTAATTGCTGTCTCGCATGCTGGCCTTAAAAGTGGGAGAAGGCCTGTGAGAGTACTCAGCAGTGAAGGTGCTTGTCCCCAAGTCTGGGTTTGATCCCTGGGATCCACACAGTGGAAGGAGAAAGCAAACTTCCAAACATTGTTCTCTGACTTTCTCACCTGTGGTAGAACGTGGGGGCGTGCATACACACACACACCATAAATAAAGCGAAAATTGATTTAAAATATCACAGAACGCTAGGCGGTGGGGTGTAGTCCAATACTAGAGTGTCTGCCTAGCATATGCATAGCCCCCCACACCCAGGACACAGAGCGAAATAGAACAGTCACACAGAATTAGAGGGCAGCCCCTCACGGGTTTGCAGACAATTCTGAAATCCCATCCCCGTCGTCTGTGGGATTGGTTGCTTACTTCTCTCCAAGTATTGACTCTGTTCGTTGTCCTGGCTTTGCTCAGGCCACCACCAACTCTCTCGAATAGCCTAGAGAGACTCGTTAGCAGCTTGGCCACTGGTACCTTATCCATTCCTCTCCCTTTGTCCACTTAGAAGTCTAGCAGGATAGTCCGAGAAAACCCAGAGAACTGCTCCCCAGAGTCAAGAGGCTGGGGTTCTAATCCCAGCTCTTTCACTTCATTGTGCAATTTTGGGCAAGGCCCTAGGCCACTCTGCACACTGGTTTCTTCATCTGCGAAATGGGGACAGCAATACTTGCCCCACCTGACAGGGTGAGGCTTCGCTAAGATCCTGAGTGCAGGCATTCCACATGCCGCCCAACAAGGACCCTCCAAGGACACAGGAGGAACTGAGGGTTGCTTTAGGAGTAGCTGGAGGATCAAAGTCGCCCAAGCATCTCAGGATGCAGGACACAGTGTCAGATGCTGCCCTCTAGGAATGGGGAGCAGGGGCAGACTTGGCTTTGTCCCTGTATGAATTCTACAACCTGGGGTGACATCACCTCCAGCCATCATCAAGTCCTCTGAGCTCAGTGACATAATAACAAGGCCAGCCAGATTCCTGGGCTTTTATTTTTCATTTTGCTTTGCTTTTGAAACAGGGTCCCATGTAGCCCAGGCTGGCCTCAAACTAGCCATGTAGCCACAGCTGATTTTGAACTGAGATTAGGAGCTTGTACCACAACATCTGGTTTTATGTGACACTGGAGATCAAACCAGGGCTTTGTATATTCTGGGCTAGAATTCCATCATCTGAGCTGAGCTTTATCCTCAGCTTCTGCTTCTTGAGACAGGGTCTTACTATGGTTCCCAGGCTAGCCTTGAACTTTTGTGTAATTGTATGATCGTGTGTATGTGCGCCAGTGAGACTATCCATGCGTGACCATGCTGAGGCTAGAGGGGTATATTAAAATGTCATCTTCTATCACTCTCTACTTTTTATTTTTTTGAGACAAGATCACTTACTGAACCTGAATCTTACCATTTTAGCTAGGTTGGCTAGCCAGTGAGAGTTCCTGCCCATCTCTACTCCCCAACACCAGGGTTAGTGTCGTGTCTAGCTTCTACATAGATGCTGGGGATTTGAACTCAAGTCTTCTTGCCTCCGAAGCAAGCACTCTTAGCCACTGAGTCATCGCCCTCCTTCCTCCCCCCTCCCCCAACCTGGAGCCTTTGATCCTCCTGCCTCAGTCTCCCGAGTGACAGGCATGTGCTACCACACCCAGAATACAAAAACCTTTTAAGTCAGGTTAGGTCTGGCACCAGGCAGGTTCAGTGGGTGAGCTGAGGAGGGAGTTTGGATAATGTGAACCCCAGACTGCAGGCAGTTACCAGGTAATTTACTGAATCTTCACAGTCCTTAGAGGATGGGCTTGCTATTGTGTCACTTCACAGATGAGGAAACTGAGACTCTGTGAAGTTGTACTTGTCCAAGTCACTGCAGGGTGGAGGCAGGATTAGAATTCAGACTGACCAGGCCTCTAAGCTGGTGTACTCCACCTGGCTGCACTGGGGGAAAGGCCAGGATCCAAGCTGACAGCCTTTCTGAGGCAGAGCAGGAGGGGAAGGAGGCAGCAGGGACCCTTGGCAGAAACCAATCTCTCGAATGGGCCTGCAGCCTCAATGGGACCCCAGTCACAGGGATTTTTGATAAAAGAGACAAAGGCATGTCCCAAACTCACTGTCATTCATTTATTTAGTTCGTGCTTACAGGACATTTAGCATATGTCAGCCCCGTGCTATGTAACACGTTCATACCTTGCGGGCCTCTAGCCATGTCTTGGCGGAGCAAACCCAGCCAAGAGCATCTGTCTGGGAGGGGAGAAGCTGCATTTCTAGGGAAAGCCAAGAGGTTGGGCACAGCCCTGCACGAGGGGTCTCTGGGGGATGTCTGGAGTACACAAAGCTTAAGGACAGCTTGATATGGTGGCACACGTCTGTAATTCCAGCTCTTGGGAGACTGAGGCAGGAAGGTCATGAGTCTGAGGCCAGCTGGGGCTACAATAGTGTAACCCTGTCTCAAAATAACAAGAGCTTAAGGTGAGTGTGGTCCATTTATGTGAAGGTCACCAGCAGATAGAAGCAGCAGAGGTAAGAGAACTAGAAGGCAAAGCATGGAAATGAAGCATGACCCTGAAGAGGGAGGCTCACGATCCAGGAGGGTCCCTCAAGGGGACCTGGGGAGTTCCGTTTCTTGGTCCACATACCTATTTTATAAGTATTTCTTCATCATGTGTTGTGTGTTCTTAATTCACTAATTTTTCCACTATTCTAACACACACATACACACACACGCACACACGCACACAGCATGTGGCTGAATTCACTGAGTGGAATCTACACTAATCTCCCGAGTGTGTTATAGACTCTGTACTTAGCAGGTCCACAAAAAGAGGGTGTTCCCTGACGTGATGGCAATAGCTTGTAAGTCCCGTACTGAGGAAACTGAAGGAGGAACTGAGAGTTCCAGGCTGGCCTGGGCTACTTAGTGAGACCTTGTTTCTAAACAAGAGAAGGGAGGAAGGGAGGGAAGGAGAGAAAGCAAGCAGAGCCGGAGTGGAGTGCCTGTCCAACCCGGAGGGTGTAGCCTCTTTTCCAAGGCAAGAACTTATTCTTGAAGTGCTCAGGGACCGAGAGGGTCAACGTCTTTTCCCAGGTTCACTGGCAGAACATCTGTCTAAAATGCACAAGGCCCCTGGGTTCCGTCTCCAGTACAACACAATAAATAAATAAATAAATGGGAAAAATGTAAATATACAAAACAAAAGAAACAACATTTCTTTTCCGTGTTTGTCTAGGAAAATGTGAGCCCCAGACTCCAGAATTTGTCCCCCCCTTCTCTTGGCCCAGCACAAACCACAGAGTGGAGCAGAGAACACTGAGTCAGAAGGCATGCTCTGGAAAGCCAGTTCTGTGAACGCTGGTCAGGGTTTCCTTGACAAAACATTTCAATGTGGGCCTCAGAGTCTTCACCAGTAAAATGCAGCTCGTAAGCCATGTACTTCACAAGTTGTCGCAAAGCCCCAGTGTCAAAGGTTTTAAGGAATCCTGTTCACCTTACACACATTCTAATGTTTATCTTATTTCTTTTTGAGGTGTGGGGCACAAGTCATGCCACACGTATGGAGGTCTGAGAACAACTTGAGGGAACCAGTTCTCTCCTTCCACCACGTGGGGCCTGGGGATCGAACTCTGGTCGTCAGGCACCTTTAACAACTGAGCCATGTTGCTGGCCAACATTGCATACTGTAAAATCCTCACGCATCTGTCTCCCACCCCCAGCCACTTGATTTTGCCAGAGGGATTCAGAACAAATCCTTACTCTGACTTAGAAAGTCTCCCCAGCCGGGACTTCCTGAGTTCCAGTGTGGATCTTCAGGTCTGAGCTTCAGAGTGATTCCAGGAGCAAGTTTACCAAGTTGGAGGAAGCCAGGCCGGGGAGGTGGCATTCCAGGCGGCATGTCAGCAAGTGAGTCAGGGCTGGGGCAGCCCTTTCTGGGTCCCTGGAGGTGGGGGAGGGCTTGCCTCTCTGGCTCAGGGCCCAGGCTGGGTTGCTCATTTGCATATATCTGCATGTATGTAAGTTTCACCTGCTTACATTGGCAGGGCTGGGAAAGACACCTGTGCCAAAGCACAGAGGACTCCAAGGCCATATGGCTGGCTGCCTGCTGGAGCATCAACCCAGTATCTTGGTCCATGCTTCATGGACTCTTCAAATGCTTTTGAGTCTCTGAACCAAGCACATGGCTTCTTCCCTGGGCTCTCCTGGTTGCCCAGGTTAAAATCTTCAGTCATTCTGGATTCTGCCTTTTCCTGTTAACAGTCACCAAGCCCACTCCGGTGTTGTCTTTTACCTATCTTTCTCTGCCTGTCACCTCTGCCACTACAGCCTTGGGGACTCCCTTCTCTCTGCACACTTGACCCATTGAAAGTGCCTCTTCCTCAACTCTCTGCCACCTGACTCCCTTCCCTGCTCCACACAGTGGTACCCAAGGTACCCCTGGGAAGCCCCTCTGCTTCCCATCACTCAAGGTCAGTCTAAGCTCTTGGTAGACTTTTGAGACCCCTCACAGTCTCCTTAGCTTCTGTCACCTTCCCAAGTCTCACCATCTAGCCAGATGAACACAGGCCCTGCATGTGCCTTCTCTGTGCCTCAGTTTCTTCACCTGCAAAACAAGAATAAGAATAGGATTCCCTTACACGAAATCTGATAGTGACTAGCCATTGTTAATATTATTTATCTTCTTACCGCCTCCATAGAGGACGTTGCTCTCCAGGGTCCCTTCCTCTCTCTCAGGCTTAACTCTGCCCTTGCTGGGTGGTACTTCTCCAGGAAAGGTAGTCCCCTGGCAGTTACAGTGACCAGCTGGCTGGGGACCCCAACTGCAGTTTTTAGAAAGGGTATTTGGCCCTTTTGTGCCTCAGTGTCCTCATCTGTAAAAGGAAGGATAATGTAGATAATTGTATTAGATATCAGTTCTACTTTATATAGAAGTATTGTGATAATTAGCTAAAGGCAGGCATTTAAGTCCTTAGCACAGTGCTTGAAACACAGACAACATATAATGGTGTGATCATTACTGTAATCCAAACACAGGGCTCAAATCCTCATAGTGCCCCTTCTACCTCTAAGGCCCCAGAAGAGGCTTCCCCAGGTCCCTTAGTGCTGTCTCCAGATAACAGGCCTTCATCCTGATCCTCTAGTGCCCCAGATATCCAGAGGACCAGGACCTGGCCCTCCAGCCCTTTTGTGTGGAAAGCAACAAAGACCCTGTTGGGTTGAATGATGTTGGGAATATAGGATCGGTTCTCCCTCCCCACTAATTTTGAGACACATGCTGTCCAGAATTTGGGCTGCAGAGAGCTAATGGACTGTTGCCCTGCTCACCCCGCCCCCCTACACACACAGCAGTCCAGTGCAATTGTCCTAAGCAGTTGCAAATGTTAACGGGGCATTTTCACATTGTACTCAGTTTTCCCAAGGAGGCCACTGACCCTTGGCACAGCCCCCACCCTACATCACAGACTCTGCCCATTCTCTTCCCTCTCACCACCTCCTCCAGTCCCTTTCAGCAGCAGTTGAAGAACTCCAGGTGGGGTGATCCTCTTGCAACTGGAATTGAAGAGGGTGTTCAAAGACCCAGTGTGGAGAGACCCTGGAGCTGATGCACTGTTCTTTCTGCCACCATACCGGTCTAGGGCCCTCCTCTTGGCCAGCCTTCCTCCTTACAGATGGGTGGGGGTGGACTTGGAAGAGAGGGAGGGGGTGACACTGAACTGCTTCAGACCTTCCCTCCGCTGACCCTCCCTGGTGTACAGAGGGAAAGTCTTTAGGGATTGTGTTTGTTGTTGGGTAGGTTGTGTGTTGTTTTGTAGAAATGATTATTTGTCTCCTTTCGGGAGTGAGGACTGATTTTTGCAGGGCTCTCTGGGCAATTGGAAATCTGCCCCCCAAAGCAATATTCCCCCATTCTCCCAGAACCAGAGCTACAGAGATGAGGCCAACCTCCTACTTCCTTTCAAATAAAGAAGAAAAGTGCAGACAGACGGACAAGGAATCTGATCTCCACTGACCGAGTGAAAGCAGCAACCTTCACCTGTTTAGAGCCCCTTTGTCTACCCGAGGGAGTCTGGAAGACAGGGAGCCACACTGTTCAAAAGGCGGTGTGCGAGGTGAAGTGGCTGTGTGTGTGTGTGTGTGTGTGTGTGTGTATGTGTGTGTGTGTGTGTGTGTGAAGGGTATGAGAGTAGTATCCTATAAGCGCGTGCAGGTCCGTGTCTGTGGGTTCTGCAGCGACATCCGCCACACACACTGGCTTCCTTATCCGTTGCCTATTACTGGCATTTTCTAGCTCCACGGAGGAAGGAGAGAGAGAAAAGTCGGAATTTCTGTGGGGATCTGAGGAGGGCTGCAGGACTAAACAAGCCGCCTTCGTTCCGGACCGAGCGAATTCGTTGCATGCGGGTTGGCATCCAGCTAGTCCGCAAAGTTCTCGAGGGCGTCTGGCGCGCGCTCGCGGCGGGGCCTCTATCTGCCACGTTTCCCGTGGGGGGTCCTTCATCCACTGGTGAGAGATGTGGGACACTCTGCCGAGAAACCCTGCGCCACCCACCCGGGTCCGACCCCAGTCCCGGCGCGCGCTCGGCAAAGCTCAGCACGAGTGGTTTCTTCCCCAACCTGGGTGCCACGGAAGCGCTTTCTCCAACACTCCCGGATTTGGAGTAACCGTTTTCTTTTGGAGACGGTGTCCTGGTCGAAGAATTACTCATAGTTAAGCTCTTAGCATTGATGACTTTCATATACTTGGGTATTTAAAATGCCTGGGTCAATCTCAGGTAGACTTTTTGGAAGTTAAACAAAGGAAACAGGGAACGCAGGGGTGAGGTGGGGGTTGTCGCTGGGACTGTGCGGGTTTGGGGAAAGATGCTCGTGGGAGCCCCACACAAAGGTGTGCATGGATGGGGTAGCGTTGACCCCAAGACTTCTCCCCTCCTGATCCAGGGACAGCATCTTCGGGATTATTTGGAAAATAACACTCAGAAGAAGCTCTCGAGGGTGAAAGCGGAACTTTGCCCAAAGGGAAGCCCCCAGCCGCGACTGCAGGGCCTTCAGCCGCCGCTCCAGCACCGGGGCTCACCAAATCCTCCGTCGGAAAGAAGAAAGGAGACCCGGTGGTTCCAAATCTCACGCAAAATGGGTTGAGGGACGCCTGCTTCTACAGATCGCTCCTTCTCCAGACCTCCAGGACGGGGCCGCCACAGTGCAGAGGCTGATTAGAGGGAGACTGCGGCAAGATTGAATTATTTAGTTTCTCCAAACCGAATTACAAAGGCCCCTCCAAATAGAACTTTAAAGCCTGCTGAGAACAGACAAAAACAAAACCGATATTTCATTTGGGAGCCGTGCCCGGTGGAGGAGAAAAGGCGAACGTAATTCCAAAACGACCGCCCCCGCAGAAATCTGGTGGCAAGTGAGAATCTCTATTTCCCCAAGCAGATCCGTTCAGGTGCGGGGTGGGCTGGTAGTTTCAGAACTTCTTCCCCCTCCCCGCCCCCTCCACTCAGGCAGCACAAGCCACGCTTACACTGTACCGAGCCCAGCAAAGGTGCTGCAGGAAGCCCTGTGCAGTCACACGCGTTAGAGCCCAGCCTTGGCGGTGAACTGCCAGAGACGCTCGCTGCTGTTTCCGATGGTGAATCTGCTACTGGAAGAGCCGGGACACAAAGCAACCTCTAGCAAAGAATTTATCCTTCAGCCTGCAAGTTAATAAACCGTAAGCATGAGCCAAGTGTAGCACTTGGAAGGCAGAGGCAGGCAGATCTCTGTGAGTTCGGGGACAGCTTGGTCTACATAGTTCCAGGACAGATAGAGCTATGAAGTAAGACCCTGTCTCAAACAAACAAACAAACAACAAAAACAAACAAACAAAATAAAACAAACATTCTGATGAAGTGTACTCAGCACCGATGGACTCAGGCCAATTTCCCAGCCTCTCCTGCTACCTCCCACCTCCACCCCACCCCCACTCCCTCACACTCCCAACACAGGTTAGTGTCCTTTGCACTGGGCTCTTCAAGGCAGATCTCCCAGACAAAACACTGGGGCAGTCAGTTCCTACTTTTGTGAGCTGCGGGAGATATTTGAGTATTGGAAATGGGTTAATTTGTTCCTTCCTTCCTTCCTCTTCTGCTCCTTTTCTCCTTCTTAGTTTTATGTTCTTGGATTCTGAATTTTGCAAACCACCATACAGCAAACAACAGAGAACCGGGATCTCAGTCCGGCTCCCACCTCTCCCTGTGATTTCTAGTAGGAACTGGCTGACCAAGCCAGCTACTTAGAGGCTGAGTGGGATGGGAAGCAGGGTCTTCCCTTTCTCCATTCTCATCAGGCACACCCCCCAGTCCCCAGCCCACATGTCATCACTTTTACTTTCCTTAAGGTTGAGAAGATGACTTCTGTTTGGGGGTACCCCTCCTTAGGGGGTCTCTACTTAGGAAGATGCACAAGGTTTCCCAGCAAGTTCCTTATACTTTGGAAGGTGGGATGAGGCTGGTGATGATGGAGGGAGAGAGGTAGTAACTAACCACCTTCTTTACAGGGTTTGTGTGAGGATGCATGGAGCTCATAAATTCCATAGGGTTGCTGTACAAGTACAGGTCCAACTTGACTTCAGAGTGCTCCCAAGCACATAGGAAAGCTTCGAAGAGGCTCACTAGAGACTCAGCCTTGGAGGTGATCCAAAAGCCTGCCAGAACACTCACCTCTACCTTTCCTTGTTGAGTCCAGCACAGAAAGGATTCTGATTACCTGACCCTGGAGATGTCCTCCACACCCTTCCCATTCCAGCTCCAAAGCACACCTTTATGACAGCCCTGACAGCCAAACCTACCTCAATGGGGCATTCCCTTCCTCTGATTCCTGCATTCAGAGAGGCCATCCCCAGAAACACCAGGGCAGCCTCCCTTCCGAGGAACAGGGCTAGAGAAGGGAAGGCTTGGGAGGCAACAGCCTCAGAAGTGCACAGTCCCAGCTCTAAGGAGGTAGACATGGCTGGACCCTGGGGGGAAAGGTGGTCCCACATGAAATTAACATTTACCTACCAAGCAAACTCCCACACCTTCTCCAACCAACCAGAGAAAGGATGTCCTACAGAGCCCCTCATCAGAGCTCCAGGACTCCATGGTGGAGAACTCTATGCCAGTGGCAAGCAGACGTTTTTCTGGAGAAACTTATTTCTGTCCAGTTGGAGGGGGGCTTAAAAGCAGATTGCTTTTCTCCTGTCCATGTATTTCAACAGTCCCTATATATTCCCTGAGACTTTCTCTTCTTTTTTTATTTTATGTATATGGGTGTTCTGTCTGTGCACTATTTGCATGTCTGGTGACCAGAGAGGCAGAAGAAGTGTCAGTTCCTCTGGAACTGGAATTGCATATGGTTGTGAGCTGCCATGTGGGCGCTGGGAATTGAATGGAGAACCTCTGGAAGAGCAGCCAATGCTCTTAACCACTGAGTCATCTCTCCACCCCCAGACTTTGTCTATTTTAGACAAGCCTGTCCACTGAGTCCGCCCACAGCCTAGTTCCTCCATCTATTCTTCCAGACTTGACTTTTTCTCTAATAGCCGCCCTCTTTCATCTCTCCCAAACCCTAAGAGATTGCTCCCTCAAACTCCTTCACTCTATGTTCTGACAACCAAACCCATCTCAACAGGGCATAATGTCATTGTGAGTGTGTGTGTGTGTGTGTGTGTGTGTGTGTGTGTGTGTGTGTGTACAGCATGAAGATGGCTTGCATAACATAATTAAGTGTATGGGTTTGCTAGGGAATCCGAGGATAGAACTGGGCAAGCCTTTAATCCCAGGTCTCTGAGTTCGAGGCCAGCCTGGACACAAGACAGCCAGCACTACACAGAGAAACCCTGCCTCACAAAAACCAAAACAAAACAAAAAAATGAACTGTCTCTCTCATTACGTGAAGCAGCCTAGATGTGTGGGGAAAGATATCTCCCACAGGGTAGGTATATGAGCATATATGCTCATATGTTTGGATTACCTTATTTTGAGAATGAACACCAGTGATTTGGCTTGTAATACATAGGCATATGTAGAAGGCAAGTACAGTGCTTTTTAAATAAAAAAAAAACATGCATTTTGTGTTATGTGTATATATGTGGGTTCGTGTATAACAAAGCCCACGTGTGCAGGCCAGAGAATAGCTCTTGAGAGTCTGTTCTTCCATCATATGGGTTCTGGATCTCCAACTCAGATTGTCAGGTGTGGTGGCAGGTACCTCCATCTGCTGAGTCAACTCGGCAACATTAATACTGTGCTTTTATTCAGTTGCTCATGTTTGGGTATCCAGATATATATATATACACACTCCACACCTTAAAGTCTGTGTTTGCAGGTCCATAAACAAGCCTCTTTTCGTAGAAGGTTATTGGGATACGGCAATATACACGTGGTGCTTGGATGAAGTCCCTGTGTATTTTTGCACAATGGGCAACAGAGGCTTGCATACACAGACACACGTCCATCGAGGCCCTGTGTGCTGTTGAGAGGCAGGTCCTGCACACAGCCTGGGAGCACAGAAGAGCCGGCTGTATTTTCTGTGCCCTCCCAGGAGCCACCAAACTAGATTCATTCCCACTCCTAGTTTTTGTCCCAGTTCATGCGAGGCTATAGCTTGCACAGAGCGCCAGGAAAGGCGGGGCTCGGTACAGACGAATCCCAGACAGCAGATTCCCTCCAGCAGCCTCAAGGACCTGCAGGAGCTGTGATGTCGCAACCAAACCTGGGGCCCCTGCCGGAAGCGGAAGCCTGCACTGGGGGTGGTGAGGCGCAGTCGCGGCGGTCGCGGCGTGCCAGGCTCTGGGCGCCCGGCGGGGGCGTGCGCGCCACGCGCGTGCGGGGCAGGCTGGGCGCCAGGCGGCACCCTCCAGGCCCCAGCGTCTGTTTACCAACAAACTGCCATCGCTCAGCAGCTACGCATTCCGACGCGCTGAATAAGCGGCCCGCCTGGCGATCTGCTCCCCAATCCCTCGCAGAGCCATGGCCGCGTGGGGCCACGCGGAGCGGCGCGACGCGCAGTGCGCGAACACAGGTTCTGAGTTCCCGCAGCGTCTCTAGTCACCCTTCAGCTCCCCTCGTCCCTTGGCCATCCCCAGGCCCAATTTCCTAGCACTTTGGCCATTGTTGCCGACATTTCCTGATTCCACGGGTCCCCCAGGTAGACGGAGTAGACGCGGGGATGCACGGCCCGGAGCTCGCTCACCGCACCCTTCCCGGTTCTCGGGGCGCGCTAACCCAGAGGGGCGGGCCCAGCTCTGGGCCTCCCTGAGGTCACCCTGCGACAGCCAATCCTGTGTGGGATTGGGCAGGGGACCTCCTGGGGTCCGGGGAACCGAACCCAGAGCAGAGGATGGCGGCCCAGGACTTAGCGGGAGGGGGAAAAGTCACGGGGCACCCCCAAAACCCCTTTCCCGGGTGCGAGCTTTGTGCCAGAGAGGCTCAGAGAGACACCTTCCCTGGGAGCTGAAGTGTGGGGGTGGCTTGCTGGGGCGGGGGTTCATTTCCCTCAATTCTGGGACTTTGAAAGGAGTTGGCAGAGAGAGTGGACGGCGTGCCCGGCCGTGACCTAGGCCCTGTGGCCCGGCACCGGCCGCAATGACCTCTTTACCCCGTCCCTTTCCTGGCCGCGGTGCCTCCAAAGTTGTCTTCCCGGACCTCGCCCCCGCCCCGTCAGTAGTGGCGACCTACCCGCCTGGCTTGGCTCCCGCAACCGCAGCTTCCCCCGATTTGTTCTACTCCCTCCCGTCCTTTTCCTACCCGGGGCCGGCAAACCCCAGAGACTCCTACCTGCCCAGCCAGCGACTCTCCGCGGCGGCGGCGCCCCAGCCCTTCCACCGGCCCGCTGAAGCCCCGCGGGAACTCGAAGCAGGTAAGTGTGGCCTCCGCGGCTCTTCTCACCTCTGGGGTCTGGGTTGTGCTGTCCTGAAATTCACCCTCTTCTGCTTGCATGCAACTAGCGGGGTTTCGAATGTTCCTCTGATTCCACGGAATCTGGGGTAGGGGAGGGGGAAGAGATAGGGGAGGAGCGGAGGCGAGTTGATCTAGGGCTCCTTTGTAAATCCGACCTGGTTTCGATTTGCAGTTTTGTGAAGTCAGGAGGGAGGGCTTCCTTCTCCCCCCTCCTCCCCCAGCAGTGGAGTTGTGTGTGTACCTAGGTGTAACGGAAAACTGCCACAATCCAGATGTGGGGGTGGAGACCTAGCCCCTTCCTCGAGGTTGTCCTCATCCTTCACTCCTTTCCCGACGTCACCCCTCAGGATGTCAGAAACTCAAGCCAAACCTTACTAAACAGAAATCAATTCCCAGCTGGAGGTAAGTAGACAACTAGGCGGAGCTCTTTCTCCTTTACTGGGCCCCACCCCCTTTTCCCTAGAGGTGCCCAACCCTGTCTGGTAGCTGGGCCCTGCAGAATCTGGGAGTAAGACCCCACCGACCATTGTTCGAAGAGTAGATTTAAAGCTGGTCTACTAGTCTCTAGGTCTTTCCCTGGCCACCTCAGCTTTGCACCTAAACCATCCCTTCCGTCTTCGCCCTTAACTTTGGGATAGATCAGGCCCAGTTCCTGCTGCCTGCAGCAAATCTGAGCTCCAGAGAAAGTGCTCACCGGCAGGCCTCAGTGAAGGCAAGGGACTAGCTGGCCTTCCTAACCCTGACACCTTCGCGTGGTTGAGCTCACAGCCTTTGGCTGGCAGTGCAAGGATGCTACCCACAGACCCAGCAGTACCGACTCCTAACCTCATTGCTTCAGTTATCCTTGGCATAGTCTACAGAGACGCACACCTGCCAGGTGACTTCATTGCAGTCAGCCCCAAAGCAAGCGATTTCTCTCCTTTTCTGTTGTTACTCTGATATAAATTCGTGAACCTCCAGAACCGGAAGCAGGAATATGCATGCAGCTCAAAGAACACAAGGCTCCTGGCCATGGGCAAATTCACTTCTCTCGATTTACGATGAACGGAACCAGGAGAGGGGACTGACTTTAGGGAACTTCTTAGAACCCCAGAAGGTTAACATCCTTCTGTGGCAGAGCTCGGAGTGGGTCAGCTGGGTTGCTGGGTCTGGTTGGAGGAAGACAGTGGGGTGGGGGTGGGGGTGAGGATGATGTCATATATTGATCTATAAATGAACTTCTTGGACCCTTCTTTTTAGATATGCTAATATACACCGAGGGGGGGTAGAAGCAGGAGGATCCTGAGTTTGAGGACTAGGCAACCTGACAATATGGTATGTGTGCACATGGGGAGGGTGTGCGTTTGAGGGAAGGAGCAGAAAAACCTAACCTTACCCGTGGGAGAACTGTTCTGGCAATAAGGTGGAGTTGTCAGGTCTGTCTTCCACATTCTGCTTTCCCTTGGTTGGTCCAAGAGCAATGGAGTGGAGAGTTCTTTCTATTACATACTTTACCCGGATCCAACGAAAACTCACAGCCGCTTGCATTCACAAGCAAATACGTCTTTAAAGTAGACCTTAGCATTTCACTATTGGAACTGTGCGGACCTCCCGTTCCTGAATGAACAATTGGAGTACGATGGAGGCTTGGGGTGTCTTACCCCACACTACGTGTGCACCTCCGTCCCAGGGAGCCATGCCTCAACAACACCCCGCTGATGCTGCGGGTGCGGCAGCCGCCCTCCAGGGAGGCCCTGGGGATCCGTTATCGCAACCGGGGTAGATCCAGTTGTGACTTGCCACAACTCGTACGGAGAAAGGCTGCTGTCTCTGCTCTAAGAGCTCAGCAGTCCAGGCTGTCTTCCCTCTCTGCACCACCCGTACTGCACGGTCCATGCAGCCAAGGAGGCGCGAGTTGTCGCTCCAGTAGCCCGGCTGCCAGCCCGGGCGAGCGGTGGGGTTGAAGCAGGAGAGGCGAGACAGGCGCGGGTGGGAGCGGAAACCCAATGGTTTTTCTGGGAACTGGCTGAGACTGGGGTCTAAGGGGCAGGATCTGAGAGTCAACAGTACCCCTCCCAGGCCACCGGTGAGGGATGCGGGGGAGATGAAGGCAGTGGTGACTGGCCTGAGGGCGGGAACCCTGGGGTGCGTGGGGTGAACCCAGCTAGGGATGATTGGGGAGCCGAGCCTGCCCTGGTACGGGGACATTCTGCCCAGATTTTAGGAATGAAAATCCTGACAATACAACTTACAGCTGATTTCTGGACAATCAGGCAGGCGGGGTGGGGGTGGGGGGTACACAGCCCCGCCGCACGGCTATAAGGACTTGCACTGCGGGCGGGTCGCTACACCTTTTGGACCTGAGTCACTTTCCCTGCGATATGCTTGCTTCCCTGTTTTCCTCCGGGCCATCACACATCAGTGGGGCTTCTAGATCCCTGAGAAAAAGGCCCCTCTGAGCCAGCGGCTGGGGTTTGGGGGGTGGGTGGGAGGAGGATGGTCACTCTTACTGCAGGGTACACTACAGCTCATTTTTCTTGCCTTTATATTGACATTCAAGGCCGACTTTCAGGAGCCAGAGACTTTCAGGCAGACACTACCTCTGAGCTTTAAGTATTGCTTTTAGGTTCCTTGAGCCTTGGGTGAGCTGTACTCTTCGTCTCTCTAGACCTTAGCTAAGCTCTCCAGAGCCTCCCTGACCCCCATTCCAAGCAGACACCACTGTAGCTGCTGAACGAACTCTGACCTCCCTCTGGGGGAGCCAGGGTACCCTAGCGTTTCACTCCCAGGTCCCATAGTGGTAGTTTCAGTATCTTCATCACCTTCATCAGCCTGTATCAGCTGTTGCCTCTGTTCATAGTTGAAATGGCAAAGAGATAAAGGCAGGCCTCCCCTCACCACACTGGGACCCAGGTTGATGGTGGTGGCTGCGCTGTTTTGGCTGATTCTCCATGGCACGTGGTTCAATGGGCCTATGAAAATGCCTGACTTACCTGGCCACTCCACATGCTTCTAACAGTCTTCTGCTGCCTCCCAGAATTAGAGAAGCCTGTGCCATCCCAGGAGCCCTCCCAGCAGCCCCTGACCAGGAATTTGCGCAAGCCTAGAACCATCTACTCCAGCCTGCAGCTTCAACACCTGAACTAGCGTTTCTAGTACACACAATACCTGGCCCTGCCCTGGAGGGCTCAACTGGCATCGCAGCTTGGACTCACCCAAACCCAGGTAGGGCCAATCCCATCCCTGCTGGGTTCAAAGCTTCCTAGTTCCTGCTTTCTGAGAACCCACAGATTCTACTGACACAGCTCTCCAAGGAATGCCCATAGCTGGTCTGCTGCAACGGTTAGAGAGATATATTAGAGGAAAATTGAGCTCAAGAAGAGGAGGGCACCCAGAATTCTAAGTTCAGACTGAGGAACTTCCAGAACTGGAGGGCTGGAGCAAAGGTTCCCAGGATGAACTCTCTGTAGCTAGGTCCCTTTCCCTTCCTCACACTCTTTCACAGACACTCCGAATCTGTCCCTCTTTTCCTCCCAAAGGTATAGATCTGGTTTCAGAACAAACCCTCCAAATATAAGAAGCTCCTGAAACGAAACTCTGGGGAGCAGGAAGAGGACTTCTCTGGGAGACCCTCCTCCCTGTCTCCCCACTCTCCAACCCTTCCATCTGTCTGGGATCTACCCAAGGCAGGCGCCCTGCCTCCCAGTGACTATGGCAACAGCTTTGGAGCCTGGTGTCATCATCACACCCCAGATGTGCTGGCTCTGTCTCTGATGATGTGAGTTTGGAGAAGGGGCTGGTCAGGCTCCAGCGCTCCTGTCAAGCCCAGGACCAGTGCACCTGCACCCCTTCTGGAAGGAGAGGAAACCAGCTCCAGATGGATTTTCTCACAAGACAAGAGACTAAAGGAGAAAAAAAAAATGCAATAGAAACCTGTCTCTCTAAGCCAGAGAGCTAAACCAAGGGCTTCAGCCTTCACCACTGTCACCAGTGCTACCATGGACACCTCCCTCCAGTGGGACAAAGACTCTCAGAGCTTCACTGGCTGGAGTTAAGATTGCCACAGTCTTGCCACTCCCTTCCCCCATCAAATGACTGCAACCCCACCACAGTCTAGGATCCAACCCAGGAAGAAAACAAGTGTTATTCCTGGCCTGTACCTTGGCCCTAGCAGCCCAGCCATGAATGAAACCAGAAGTGGACACAGAGTCTCTGTTGTTGGCCACCATAATTGGAAGGTCCCTGCTATTCACCTTCCAATTATTGGTGGTGATCAGCCTGTTACTTATTCAACTGGAGGTGTGGTCTTACAGTAGAGTAAGTGCTTAACATGCAAGAGGCCCCAGCACCAAAACCAAAATATGAAGTGTTGGCCTGTGGGCAACTTATGCTCCTCTCTTTTAAAAGGCCCTCTAATCCCCATATCTACCCATTCTGAGTTGAGTGATCATTGACTTAGTCACCCATGTAATTCAGCAGGTATGTACTAGGAGCCTAGGCTCACTCCTCTCCATCCTTGATACCTAACATAATCCACCTGCACATATTCCAGAAATCCCAGAAGGAGAAATGGGTCAAACAGAGTTTCTGGATCAATGCGGGCATAGCTGGCCCCCCAAAATGGGGTAGACTTGGCCCTTGAGCTCATCACAGTCGTCTCTATACAATCAACTGCTTCAATTCACTATTATTCTAACCAGCATCCCCAGGGCCTTGCCAGCTCTCAAAGCACAAGCTTCAAAGATTAAAATGTGTACAAGAAAGTCCTGGGTGTCAGTCATGTTTGTCCCCTGGACTCATCCTGGTTGGAGCTGATCGCTCTATTCTCTCTTGACTGACACATCCTCCCCTTGATCAGAAGTCATAGACACTAGATTCTTTTTTATTTTTATTTTATGTGCATAGGTGTTTTGCCTGCATGTATATCTATGCGAGGGTATTGGATCTCCTGAAACTGAAGTTACAGACAGTTGTGAGCCTCCATGTGGGTGCTGGGAATTGAACCCAGGTCCTCTGGAAGAGCGGCCAGTGCTCTTAACTGTGGAGCCATCTCTCCAGCCCCAACACTAGATTCTTATTATTTCTCTGCCACTAGCCTGCTCTGTGATTCTAGCTCTGGGATGTCCTAACAGTGCCCATAACTTCATATGAAATAGGAAAATGCTCATGTAGGGAATGACCAAGGTCAGAATGGTCTTAACCAGCAGACACCTCCTGGCCCAGTTATGGAGAGAGTCAGGCACCTCACAGCTACCACGGTCTACCTTGAGTCTAGGCTGGGAGAGGACTGGAAGAAGTGAGCTGCTGGGGGAGGAATAGCATCAGCCTACAGAAACCGGTGGGGGAGGAAAATACTAGAAGGACTGGAATTCTCCATCTAAGAGCATCTGTGCATCTCCTGCTGCGTAGGTCCTAGATACCACCATGACCTCAGCAGATGCTTCAGGCTAACATGTGGCTGAACAGACGACTGGAGGCAGTGTGACAAGAGGCAGAGGAAAAGCAGGACAGAGGCCATGAGGGCACTGTCCAGAGACTATAGTGCAGCGTGGGCTGATGGGCTAAGGGGGTTAGGGCTGGGTGGGAAGGCTGGTCAGCTCCCAGAACATTAGGACTTGGCAGCACCATCATTCACCCTTCCCACAGCCCCCACCACACACACAGCATGGGGGGGTGGGCTGAGGACACAGTCAGTCATTCAGGGAATTCAGCCCAGAGTGGCCCCAGGGGCTGAGGAGGGGCCTCTGATTCCAGGCAAAAGGCTTCAAAGGCTAGCTTCCCTCTTTCTGCCTGAACCTGTTCCCAATCACAGCAAACTGAGGGCGCCAGCCCCTGGCTGAAAAGCCCAGTAGGGTACTTTCAGCCAACCCCAAACTAGAAAGAAGCTTGGTTTGGGGTCATAGGGAGGACAGAAGGGGTGTCACATTCAGTGGAAGTGTCTCACCTAGGAATGCCTGCATGCACTCCTTTGCCCCACTACTGGGTCAGTGGTCAGAACCACTCCCCCCAAAACACATGAATGATTCTTGTGTGGGCAGCAAATGCCAGATTATAGAGCAGTGCGGACTGAGCATGCCCACAGGAGAGACCCCTTCCCCTTTATCCCTTTCAAAACTTCCACCAGGCTCTTGGACCCTGGCTTCTTGCTCATGGGGTGGCTGGCCCCAGATGGCTCCTCTGGGTCTTCTCTGAGGCCAAGGGCCCTGGGGGTAGCTGTTCCCTGCCATGCAGACTACACACTCCTCTTTCCACAGAGCAAGATAAGATCTACCGCCCCATCTCGGAAAGCCTCCAAAGGCAGATTAATTGGACAGCCCAACACGAGTCGCATCGTTAAAACAACAGCCTGGGTTGTAAAGTTAAGTAGCAAAAGTGTAATTGCTCTCCCAGCTAGCGACCAGCTGAGCTGCGCCACCCCTTCCCTTACCCCCGCGTGCCCTTTCCAGGGAAAATGAGTCTCCTTTCCATCTGGGAGTTGGTCCAGTCGCCTCGGACTTCTAGGTGGTGATGCTGGAGGAATCCCAACAGGAGAGGTGCCCACTTCCACCTCTGCAGCCACCGGGGTGACTGGAATGGAACCCTTGGTGTCTTCCCAGGATGAAGCTCCTTTGGGAACACTGGGTCAACAGAAGAAAGGGAAGACTGAGGGTAGACCTTAGTCTCCAGAGTCCCAGCTGTGACACTTGCTTGCTTGGTGACTTTTGCTGAGTTCCTTAACCTCTGTGCTTTATGTCTTATCCCCCTCAGACAGCAACGATAATAGGATTTGCTTCGCCATATGGTTGTGATGATGAAATGAGATGGTGCTTGCAACAGGCTTGACTCGGTGCCTGGAACACAGTGAGCACTTCATAAACGGCACCCACATTGGCTGCTGTGTTGACAGGAGGGGACAGCTCACTCTGAGGGTGAGTTCCTGGAGCCATCTATTCACCTGCCTTCCCAGGGTAGAGGGGTGGGGAACCTCAGACAAGGTCCCTCACTCAAAGTGGGCAGCAGCTTGCCCATCAAGGGCAGTCCGTCTGTCAGGACACATGCTGTCAGTCCCGTGGTCTCAGCCACAGGAAAGCAGCCTCCTTGGTAGCTCACCCCCCACTCCCCTGTACTATTTTAAGGTATGCCCCTCATACTCTCCCCAGACCAAATGAGATTCAATTAATTCAATTAAAGCAATTTTTGAAGCAGCTCCTGAAGGCTTTGGATGTGAGATAATTATCAGTAATTTGCTTCTGTGAAGAGGAAAAGGTTACACAGGGTCTAGAGTGGGGAAGGAGGTAGCCCCCTCCTCACCAAAGGCACCCAGATCGAGAAGGATTCCACACAGCAATCTTAGCTGCCCTCCCATTGGCCAAATTGCTTGCAGGTGGGAAGAGGGAGAACCTGGCACTGGGAGGGAGGTCGGAAGACGCTGGAGTGACAGGCTGCCCCTCCTCCATCCCTGAATCCATTGTGCCTGTGTGAGGTGGGGGTGGGGAGTCGCTCCTCCCCCTCCCTCTCTCCCCTTCCCCCACCACACTCCAGGGCTTCATAGCTATAGCAGCTGATTACTCAGCCCCAGCCTCACTGGAGCTCAGATGCCTGGGCTTGCCTCTGGGATTGGATCCAGAGGCGATGGAATGTTATCCAGGTAGCTGAGGCCTTGTAGATGGAGCTTTGGAGATCAAGGACTTTCCTAGAATTTACAGGGGATATGGGTCAATGAGGCAGGAACCACTGGAGATGGACAGCTACCGCCTATTCCCAAGTCTCAGGAGAGGCCCCTTCTGTCCCCTCCCACCATCTCTCCCCTCTTAAACCCAGCACTTTCTGGTTCCGCCTGGTGTCCAGTTGAAATCCCTTCCACTGTCCTGGTGGCAAGACGACTGTCTTTTCTGGCCCCAAGGCCATTGCAACTTCTTCCTTCCCCAGCACATCACAGGTAGGTGTTCCTGTCCCCACCTCACTTTGCCTGAGAAAGTCCTCTCCTTGCCTCAGGTAGCCTATAGCTGAGGAAGGTAGAGCTGTGATGGAGGAAGCTAGGGGACCTTGGGGTTCCCTGTCCCAGGACATAACACTTTAACAACTAGGATGCAAAAGAAAAAGTCATTCATCCGGAAGTTCCTATCATGTCCCATCTTCCACTTTTGCTTCTCATTCCCAGAAGGGGACTTTCAGCTCTTTTTTTCTCCCCACTGCGCCCAGTGCACCCCTTCTCACAGCTGCAGGTCTGTTGGGGGTGGGACCAGGGAGGAATTCCCTCTGTGAGTCCTTGATGACTGCTGCCTCTTCACAATGGGCAAGCTCAAAGAAAGAAGCCTGTGTCTCCACCAGGCCTCTGCTGCTCGTGCCCCAACCAGCTCAGATCCAGTACAAATGAAGGAATGCAGAGGTGTTGTAGAAGTTTATTTTTAGGTATGTTTAAAATGTTTTTATGCACTATTGGGTGAGGGGCTGTCCTAGGTCTTGGCATTTTGTATTGGCTGCAGGTGCTGGATTTCTGTGGGGACTGTTTGATTGCTTATGATCTGCACCTGAGGAGTTCTGAACCAATAAGAACACCTGAGTTCTGATGCTCAGGGTTCCACTGTCAAGTGTGGCACTGGCCATGGCAGTGGTTCCCTCTGCTGAGGTCTGGCAGGGCTTCCACCTATGAAAACACCTCCCTGTTGTCCTTGCTGAGCTGCATACCATAGGTGTACAACTACAAATGGTGCACCCACATGGGGCAGGACATCATGCCAGCTAATCAAATGTGGAGACAAGGAAGAAGAGAAAGAAACTCCAGACCTCGCAGAGTCTGGTAAAGTACGCTCAGGGAAGCTACCAGAGGACAGAGATTAAGGTATTAATTGAAGGCTCCTGAAGGAAGAGAAGAGAGAGAAAGGAAATAAGCCTCTATGGGGAGAAAAAGCTGTGAAATTAATAAATAAATGAGGAAAAAGGCTCCGAGGTGAGAGCCACAAAATGGAGGCCCTTAGAGATAAAGAATTCAGCTGGGAACATGAAAAGGTAAGGTTCTTACTGCTTTTCCTGATCATGGAGCCAACACTCTCTCCCACCACTGGTGGTAGCATACTGTTTCACAAACTGAGTTTTTCTGATAGCTTCATTGTAGGTGTGTGAAGCTCAAGATGTTGCATTTGAGATCTATGGAAGAGATTGTATGTTTCCCCTTAGAAGTGGTGAGAAAGAATGCCAAACTGTCAGAATGTTTCAACTGGAGATTCTTCCCACCAGCCCAGGACTCCCTGCTGTTGTAGAAGCCTGAGCTTAGAGCCAAAAAGCCAAAAAGCTTAGTTAAACTGAACAGGGTTTTGTTTTTGTTTTTGTTTTTCTGCAAACCTGACTACAAGCAGTCCTGGCACTGGTGATGGTGATGAGAATTCCACTCACGAGGGGACCCTTTCCGCAGATAATGACCAGTTATTTTTCCAGCAAACCAGACTCTATCTTAAAACCTGGAAAGTGTTTCTTCAGGATCAGCACACAGAAACTGTCTTCCAGATCTGATGAGGTTGTATCTTGTGCTAGCAGCCGAACTTAGTATTATAAGAATCACCCAGCTGGTGCTGGTTTTGAAGGCATGAAGGGGTCATTGGAAGAGCAGCTTGGCACTATGAGAGGCCAGGAGTGGCCACTGGTGAAGGTACAGCCTCAGTAGTAATTGAAGGCCCAGATTGAAGGGGTCATGTAAAGAAGTTGAGGCTTGGCACAATGAAGAGAGTCCAGGAGAGGCTACTGGTGAAGTGCAGCCCAGTTACAGTAAGGGACCCCAGCAGTTCTAAAGATACCAGTACCATGGGATGACCATCAAGAACAGCAGCAGCAGCAGTGGAGTGGAGCCGACCAGAACCTGGAGGACAAGCTGTGTGTGCTGCAAAGGGCAGAGCAGAGAAATGACCCAAGCCCTTTGGAGGAGCTCAGAAGACTGTGAGTGAATTCCAGATAATTGGACATTGATAATGTCTTTCTGCTGTCCAAGGACATTGTGACAAACTTGATAGCTGTTTGGTTTCATTTGGTCCTGTGCATTAACAACCCTCATGATTGTTCCTCCTGTAAATAAAATAGTCTTGTTGGTATAGTGTTAAATCATATTGTAAAGATAAAACAAAATTTTTTGGTTAAAAAGGGGAATTGTTGTGGAAGTCATTTTTAGTTATGTTTAAAATGTTTTTATGCACTATTGGGTGAGAGGCTAGCCTAGGTCTTGGCGTTTTGTATTGGCTGCAGGTGCTGGATTTCTGTGGGGACTGTTTGATTGCTTATGATCTGCACTTGAGGAGTTCTGAACCAATAAGAACACCTGAGTTCTGATGCTCAGGGTTCCACTGTCAAGTGTGGCACTGGCCATGACAGTGGTTCCGTCTGCTGAGGTCTGGCAGAGTTCGCATGTATGAGAACTCCTTGTCTCTTTGCTGAGTCACCTCAGCAGCAGCGTACTATTACCCAGAGACCCTGTCATTCCAGAGTTCATGTTAACAGGCAGGCCTAAGGACCTTAGCACAGGGTAGCACAGGGCTAGCACGGGGGCGGAAGGTAGAGACAAGAGGATCAGTAGTAGCTCAAGGTCATCCTCAGCTACAAAGCAAATTCAAAGCCAGCCTGGGCTACATGGGACTCTGTCAAGGAAGGACTGGAAGAAGGAAGGAAAAGAAAACTAGAAAAGAGGCTGAGTGTGATAGTATAGGCCTTTAATTCCAGCATTCTGGAATCTCAGGCCAGCCAGTGCTACATAGGGAGACCCTGTCTCAAAAATAGACAGGTAGGTAGGTAGGCAGATGATGGATAGGTAGGTAGGTAGGCAGATGATGGATAGGTAGGTAGGTAGGCAGATGATGGATAGGTAGGTAGGTAGGTAGGTAGATGAACAAATAACTTCTAAAGAAGAAAAGAGGGGCTGGAGAGATGGCTCAGTGGTTAAGAGTACTGGCTGTTCTTCTGCAGGACCCCAGTTCACTTCCCAGCACCCACATGGCAGCTGTCTATACCTCCAGTTCTAGGAGTCCAGCACCCTCACATAGATATGAATACAAGTCAAACACCAATGCACATAAAATAAAAATAATTAAATCATTATTTTAAAGAAGAAAATAAATACATCTGCAGCTCCTTTCTGTTTTTCTCCCTCTCCCTCAGTGTGTGTGTGTGTGTGTGTGTGTGTGTGTGTGTGTGTGTGTGTGTGTGTGTGTTTCTTTCCTCTGGCTCTTTTCTTACCCATTCTCTTTTCCTGGCTAGTGTTTTCTGGAAATGTTTCCCTAGGTGCTGCTGGGGAGGGAGGCTGAATGGCCACAGGATCCAATAAATTGATGATTTCATTTTCTGTGCTCCCAGAAACCTTGCCAGCTTCTCTCCCTGAGCTCTGGCTAGAACTCCTGTCCCTAGCTTCTCCTGGCATACCCATGATTCCCAGCCATGCCCATAGCTTCCAGCACTGCCCGTAGGCTAGCTCTGTATGGGGATGTGGTGGGGGACTTTCCCCTGGACTTCTCCTTGGATCCTTCTGCACCCCCCCCCTGATAATGACTCCAGCCTGAGGGAGGGTGAAGGGACCAGGGGTCCCAGGGTCCCAGGCTGGCAAAGAAGGCTGTAGGCTTGGAGCCCTGTATTTGCTAATGCTTGCAGGATGAGTTGGGCAAATTATATACTCTGAGACTCAAGTGACTCCCTCTTTCCTAGGGGCTGGTGGTGTTACCACCACTTTCCCTCAAGGCTAGAGTTTTCTGAGTCTGACCTTAGTGTCTCCCGTTAGGTTCACAGCTCTCCGGGAACACGACTCCGCATCCTCAAATCAGATTGGGTGTATCCTACAGCTTTTTGCAACCTCATAGTTGGCTAGTATTGAGCTGCTGACCCACTGAGCCACTGAACCATGTCTGACCAGCCCAAAAAGGGTAAAGGAGTGGACCCTGGGGAGGATGGCAGATTTTCTGATTTGTCACCTCCTAGTGCCAATCCTCAGCTTCTCTGGCTCCCAAATGGAGAGATGGTTCACTCCCAGGGGCGAGGGGGGGTGTGGGGTGGGGTGCTGGCCGGGGTGGGGGGCTCTCTGCAGACTCCACACAGGACATGTTCCCATCTGGACTGGCTGTCTTTCAGAGATCATTGAGACCTTAGAAAGATGCTTGCCACTGCCCAAAAGGAGATTGTTCCATCTTCAGCCCCCATCGCCAAGTCCATGATTAAAACACAAGGCAAATAACTAGGCCAAGTGTGTACCCTGGTCTTTTCTTCTGTCCTGCTTTATACAAAGGGAGGCAAGAGGATTTACACGCTTCCCTCAGACTGAGGTTGCCAGATATCAGACAGGCTCCAAGCTCAGTAGCTCCTTTCTCTACCTATTTATTTACCCTTCCCCCAACCCTGATGTTCCCATTCCCTGTATGATGAGGGGCTGAGAGCAAAAGGGGTAGGCAGGAGAGAGTCAGGATGGGCAGCTAGGATCCTTATCCCTCCCCTTCCCACCAGCAAGGCCTGCACAGCCATTGGCCCACTCCTCTCCCTGGACAGAGGAGCCGCTCTCAGTCTCTGCAAGCCGGGGCCTGCCATAGACTACTCCTCCCAGCCCTGGAGCTGTCAGGAATTCTTTGCTCCAACAGATCCTGGGGGAAGCCAGACTGCACGAGGCCTCTGACATGCCTCTGCCTAGCCCCTGTCACATTCCCTGAGCCCAGGGGGATCAGTTGGATCCACCAATGGCAGGCCCTTCCACTCCTGTGACCCCAGGCCTTTGTCTCACCTCCTCAAGACTTGTGCCTCCCTCCCCAAACCTGGGATTCTGCCTTAAGACTCAGCTCTGGGCCCTTCCAGTCTTTGGCAACTCCGCCTGAAAAATAAGATATAAACCCCCTTGTACTGCTAAGAAAATGTAGCTTCTCTCCTAGATAGACTTTACCATTTGGTCCTCCAGAGTGCAGATGTTCAGCTGAGACTCTGGGCCGGTTACTTTATCCCTCTGGGTCTTTGTCTCTTCACCTCTGCATAGAGCTTGTGATACGTCCAGGGGGCCAGGGCTTTGGCTCAGTTGGGAGAACACCTGCTTAACTTGCACAAATCCCTAGTTCCATCCTCATCACCGCATAAACCAAGCTAACCCCTCCGAGCACTCTGGAAGCAGAGGCTAATGGGTCAGAAGTTCAAGGTTGTGCTTAGCTATGTCCTGAGTTCGTAAAGTTCATTAGAAGTTCAGTGTCATCCTTAGCTGGATAGTGGCTTTGAGGCTAGCCTGGACTCTCAGAAAGAAAGAAAGGAAGAAAAAAAGGAGGAAAGAAAGAAAGAAAGAGAGAGAGAGAAAGAGAGAGAGAGAGAAAAAGGAAGGAAGGAAGGGAGGGAAAAGAAAAAAAGAAAAGAAATAGAAGGAAGGAAGGAAGAAAAAAGAAGAGAAAAAAGGAATTGTCTTAAGGCCTTAGAGACAAGGAGAGTGCACCCTGGATAGGCTGTGAGCAGCAGAAGCCATGACAGAAGCCATGGCAGAGGATTCAGGGGCTTGACCCATCATCCTGGCCACACTTCCGTATCAGAATGTCTCCCCTCCACTACTGCCCCGGTCCCCTCTGCCCCAGCTGCTCACCGTGGGGCAGTGAAGAGTTGTCATGGTTTCTTTTCTAGCTCTGTGACTAAACCAACATGGGAGAACAGGCTTTATTTGGCTGTAGGTTTCAGTCCATCACTGAGAGAAGCCAAAGCAGGAGCTCATGGTAGAACTGGACCCACGAGCAGAAGCAGAGACCGCTGCTCATGCCTGCTGGCGTTCTCTCCATGGCTTGCTCAGGGGGCTGGGCTCACCCCGTCAATCATAGATCAAGAAAATGCCCCACAGACGTGCCCACAGGCCAACCTGATGGAGGAAATTCCTCAGTTGAGGTTCTCTCTTCCCAGGTGACTCTAGTTTGTGACAAAAACTAAACAGTGCAAAGGTATGCTTCCACCCTGGGAACCCCAAAGCATAAAATTCTAGGGTCCTTGGGTTAGGCCTACCTCCATAACCTTGAACCTCACCTAGAAAATGAAGATGGCAGCACGTGCTTCAAGAGGTGACTGTGGGACTCGGGCTGTGGTACAGCTCAGTCGCAGGACATCTGCCTAGCATGTGAGACCCCTGGATTCCTTAAGATCTCAAAAAAAGAAAAAAAAAAAAGAAGTAAATGAATAAAAACACAAAATTAGCCAGGCAGTGGTAGTACACGCCTTTAATCCCAGCACTCCGGAGTCAGAGGCAGGCAGGTCTACAGAGTCCCAGACAGCCAGAGTTACGACAGAGAAACCCTATCTCGAAAAAACAAAACAAAACAAACAAAAACACAAAAAACAAAACAAAACAAAAAACCCCACAAAACTGGGCTGGTGGCGCGGCTCAGCGTGTAAGCGCACTTGCCACCACCAATCCTGACAACCTGAGTTCAGTCCCAGGACCCATATGGCAGAAGAGAAACCACTCTCTAGAGTGGTCCTCCACCTCAGCATCCACTGATCCCTCCCACATGTCAGCACACACATGAATAAATGAATAAATTTAATAATTAAAAAAAAAAAGACAAACTCCTGGGCTGGAGAGATGACCCAGCAGTTGGTAAGAGCACTGACTGTTCTCCCAGAGGACCCGGGATCAATTCCCAGCACCCACATGACAGCTCATGACTGTCTGTAACTCCTGATCTAGGAGATCCGACATTCTCACATAGAAATACGTGCAGACCAAACACTAACGTACATAAAATAAAAATGAAATATCGAAACAAAACAAAAACAGAAACTCCACAGACTACTGCACTGTCGTGGCTACTGAGAAGAGAACTTTGTCCTCTGTACCTCTGCCGTTCTCTGCTCCGGAGCCTGCTTCAAGCAAGCGTCTCTATGGGGTGGCCCACTGTGTGCAGAGCCCTGACATCAAGGGCAGTCTTGCTCAGACCTCCAGCAGACGGTAGGCAAGTGTGAATGTGAACTGCTTTGTGATGGGGGGAGCACTTACATACGGGGTGGCTAAGGGAAGGTCCTATTGTGTTTCCAGGACAGTCCCCTGGGTCTCAGGAGAATGGTAACCAAGGCGGTAAGGCCCCACCTGAAGGTCACAGCTAACACCAAAGCAGGTGAGACCCCTGGTTTCTTTTATTTATTTATTTATTTATTTATTTATTTATTTATTTATTTATTTATTTATTTATTTAAATTAAGTATTTTGTTTTGGGACAGAGTCTTCATATGTAGTCTAGGCTACTTCCAAACTCACAACCTTCCTACCTCCTCCTTCTGAGCGCTGAGATTACAGGCGTATGCTACCACGCCATCATTCATGAAACACTTCCCTATCTGTAACCCCAGAACACTTCCATGGTTGGAGAGGAGAAGCACAACTGTTCCTTTGGTATTTGATTGACACCTAGCGATTCTGAGAATTCTACAGAATTGAACACACACACACACGCACACACGCACACACGCACACGCACCCGCAAACACACACACACCTCCAAGGATTAAGAGTCTTAGTGTGGTGGCTAAATCCAGGATAAATATAAGACCTCAGCTATAGTTCTCTAGTATGGCAATAAAAACAGGGGTAAGTATCCCTCTCTTGTTTGTTTGTTTTTTGTTTTTTGAGATAGGGTTTCTCTGTTGTAACTCTGGCTGTCCTGGAACTCACTCTGTAAACCAGGCTGGCCTCGAACTCATAGAAATCTGCCTGCCTCTGCCTCCCAGAGTGCTGGGATTAAAGGCCAGTGACACCACTGCCTCTTCTAAGTATTCCCCTTCTAGGGGAAATGCAAAACAGCAAGCTACTGCCAGTACAGCCCTGGCTCCTCCCATCATCCTTTCTGTGGGTCCTAGGATACTGCTCTGTTCTAAGTGATCATCCCTTCGCTATAGCTGAAGCCCAGGAGATTTACATCAGTATCAATAAAGCGTTTTCACCATAGAAGGAGGAATTCTTTTTCAATTTTTTAGTGAGTGTGTGTGTGTGTGTGTGTGTGTGTATGTGTGTGTGTATTTGCAGGCATGAGTATGGTACAACTTTTGGTAGTTGGTTCTCTGTGTCCCTCTTGCTCCTGCTGTACTGCATACTCCAGGCTAACTGACCTATGACCTTCAGACATTCTGGGCTGTTCTGTCTCTGCCACCGGCTTCACTGTAGAAGTGCTGGCGTTACAGATGTGCACCATGGCAGCAGCCTTTTTTGGTTTTAACATTGGTTGGTTTTAGGCATCAAACTCAGGTCTTCAGGCTTGTGGGGCAAGCAGTTTATCCACTGAACGATCTCACCAGCCACATACAGAGGAATTCTACAGGAGACCATCTCCAGCAGAGGGGGAAGGCCCGCCTTGGAACACCCGCTGAGGGTCTTCAGACCTCTCCCGGTTGGCAGGAGTGTCTGAACTGCCCGTGGATGACTCAGTGGAAAAGAGACAGCAGTTTATCGTCCCATTGCATGTCTTCAGCAGCCCCGTAAGAGAGAGATGATTAGCTTCATTTTATAGGTGAGTGAAAGTAGGTTCAGAGAGGGCAGGTGACTGACCGGAGGTTACACAGCCTCGGGTATCTCACCTGTAAGATGGGATCATAATGGCACACTGGTCTGGTCAGGTAGTTATCCGGATTCAGTACACTGGGGCTCAGGAAAGTTCTTGGCACAGAAGCTGTGTGCCTGACACGTAGCAGGTCCTCAGCTAGCATCTTCCTGGCCCAGAACTTTGGAGCAGTTTCTTCTGCTGCCTTCCTACCAGCCTGCCCCCTGCTCCCTCAAGCCTTCAGACTCCTCCAGTCATCCCCCCCAACCAAGGACACCTCACCTCACCCTTCCCTGCTCTCCCATTGGTGATTCCTGAGCTCAGGACACAACTGACTGGCCCCAGGGGTGGGTGTGGGACTGTGC
The DNA here is from genome assembly GCA_026225945.1 of Cricetomys ansorgei. NCBI lineage: Eukaryota > Metazoa > Chordata > Mammalia > Rodentia > Nesomyidae > Cricetomys > Cricetomys ansorgei. Next base: position 18,883,428 of record JAMJFZ010001881.1, read on the forward strand.
CACACGCGTCGCATGACGTGGCTGGGTGCCCTCGGCGTGGTGCACCGGGAAGGGTGCACTGTTACTGTTTGCCAGGTGCGAGGTGAACTGCCTGGGGTGGGGGGAGGGGTGGAGCACCCCTCCCTTGCTGCAGCTGATCCTCCAGGGTGTGGAGTCTCTGCTTACTCAGCAGACTCTTCCAGTCCTGCACTGATTTGTCCCAGGAGACAACCCAGGAATTTGGGGCCACAGGCCCCACCTCCAATGGGTCCCCCTTCTCAGGCTGTGCTCTTCCTAGGTGCCCCCAGTGCCTCTTCACCTTAAGCAGAGAGTAGCCCCTTCCTTTGTGAACCCTGGGCCTCTGAGCATCCTAGGACTCTTCTGGGGGGCTCAGCAGATCAATGCCCTGATCTCGCATCCCCAGGCAGCTTCTACCATTCTCCAGCCTTCTGGCTGATAGAAGAAAGCAGGACTTCCTGCTCTCTAGGGGAGCCCTTGGTTCTGAACACCCATTCAGAGCAGTCTATCCAGATGTGGCCTGGTTACAGGTGCAGGGACCCCAGCACTCAGAGCCCTCTCTGCCTCTCATTTTCTGTGTGACCTTGGGTAAGTAGCACAGTCTCTCTGTGCCAACTTCCTGATGATTAGGGAACATAAGGCCTCATAGTCTGTTCCTCAGTTACACAGGACAATGACTGTGAGCTGGGCTTCCCTCCTGTCGTCTCCCTAACCCCCAGTAGCCTGCCAGTGAGGAGGCAGTCATCACTGACCCCCCAACCTGGCAGTCCCTCAGCTGATGCTGAGAGCAGTCCCAGGGGCTCTCAGGTTCTTTATGCACTCCATGCTCTGATACGCACAGACCATCTCCAGCTGGGAAGACACCTCCTAGGATAAGGCAATCTGCCCAAGACCCTACCCTAAGCGTCTTTCCCCAGCTCTGTCCCTGGGGGTGTGTATAGGAAGTATCCCTAGGTCTCTCCTTCCAGGCCAGCAACTCTCTCCAGGAACAAAACCATAGCAAAGCCCATGCCTGTGCTCTGAGCTAGGAGGGCATTGGGGCGGTGTCAGGGGGGCATGCTAGCTCTCTGAGAGATGAGAAAGGAGAGGCCTGGACAGAGTCACTGACTTGGTGTGAGAAGCATGTCTGAGAGCCAATGGAGAAAGACTGGCTGGGGACTGAGGTTGAAGTTCGGGGAGAACCTTCTGGGTGAGGGGTGCTAGGCTCCTCAGAAAAGCTTCCCCCACCTTCCCTGACTTCTTGAGCCTCATGGCTCTCTCAGCCTCCACTTCTCCGGCTTCTATCCCACCAGAGCTCCTTGCTCACCATCCTGCCCTCCCACTCTGAGGCTGAGGAAACTCACCTCCAAGCACTTTTTGGCTTCTGAGCCTACCAGTCTCAGGCTGTTGGGTGCTGGTAAACAGCTTATTATGGTAATTAATGCTGCAATTAAAGCTGGAAAAACAGAGGCCATGTGCTGGCTGCCCCCCCCCCCAGTATGTTCTCCCCTTCCCCTTCCCCTTTCCCTCTGATCCACTCTGGGCTTAGTTGATCCAGGTAGGACCTGGGTAGCAGGTTCCTTACTCCACTACCCAGAATCCCCCCTTCACACACAGTCTGTGTGGGGGTTGCAGGAGCTGGGAGTAAATTGTGGTTGTGGTAGGGCTGCCATGGGAATGGTGTATGGAGGGTGAGTTGGAGGGGTCAGGGGTTACTCAGGCCCCCTCAGGGACGGGACTAACAACCATCCTTCTCATCCAATTGCCTAAGCCTTGTCTCCTCTGCCCAGAGGGACAGGCCTTTTCTTTTCCAAGTTCAAGGTGTCAGGGCAGCTTTTGGCCCACCAGAGAGGCTGGCAGCGGCCAGAGCATCACCTTTAATAAGCTCAACATCCAGGAAAAGTCCAGGGATCTTCTGAGTCTGGTCCTTCCCTTCTGAGCTCTAGCCTGACACCACTCCAGGAGGCTTCTGCTTCTCTCAGAGCCTGTTTTGTTTTGTTTTCCCATCCCATGGGGTTGAGGGAGACACTGTAGGTAGAGTCAGGGTGGGGAGGGGGGAAGGATGCTGCTCAAGCCCATGTCTTTGTGGGTATCATTCAAGTGCCTATCATTCAAGACATTGTTCAAACTTCCCTGCAGCCTTTCAAGGCATCCTTTGCCTCTGCTCCAGCTTCCCCATCTGACTGTGGGCCTGGCAGTGCTTCTGCCATCTGCTTCTGGTCCTGGAGTCTCAGCTCAGGGTCCTTGGTAGCCATCTGTGCCAACCGTACCGCTCAGGAAACAGAGGCACCCAGAGTCGGTGGGTCAGCCAGTGTGCCAAGGCGGCCAGCAGTTAGGTCGGAGACTGTATGGAGAGCCAGGAGAGTTGGACTGCCAGCAGCCACTGTTCACTGAGCAGGTTTAGCAAGTGCTGGGTACCTTGTTAAGCATTTTACTCAGATTATCCCACTTAATCTTCTCCCCAGCCCTGTTGGCTGGTGGGATCACCCCTATGTTACAGGTGAGAAGACCTAAGTTCAGAAAGGCTAAGTGACTAGGCCAAGGTCACACAGCCAGCCAAGTCGAGAAGACAATATGCAAATGCTGGTCAGCTGACTCCAGAGTGCGCATTCCTGACCACAGTGTTACACTTTTCTTGGGACTTGCCCCAGAGGAAGAGGGCTGGCCCTCCCTCCCCCAGACCTGTCCAGGGAAGAAGCCTGCGGCAGGGCTGATCACGTGGGTGGGTTGGGCGTGTGGAGCCAGGTGACTCCAGCTTCCAGACTCTGCCCAGGCTTTACCATTGACTGGGACAGAAAGTCCATCAGAGTATTCATTCTCTGTATAGACCTGGGTTCAAATCCCAGCACTGTCTTGGATTCGCTGTGTGACCTGGGACTACAGACCTGAACCACCTGAACCACCATTTCCAGCTTTTCTCTTCTTCCTTCTCCTCCTGCTTTTTCTTTTTTTTTCTTTCCTTCCTTCCTTTCTTTTTTCTCCTTTCCTTCTTTCTTTTTGTGCTAGGTATTGAATCCAAGGCCTCATATATGCTAAGCATAAACTCTACTATTGCCACCGGAGCTTCAGTTTTCCCATCTGAAAAATGGACACTATCCCACTCACCTGCCAAGCTGGCACTCACCAGCTAGTTTACCAAATGCCACCTGTTACATAATATTAAGACTTGGAAAACAGTGACCCTCAGGCAGTCTGGGGTGCCCTAGTCTGCCCCTTCTTCTGAAGATCGCCAGAAAACAATGTGTGTAGAAAGCACTACCTGGGAAGGTGGGCTCAGTAGTCCTTCTTTGGCATGCTGCCAGGTTCCTCCCCCAAGCTCTTGTCCCCATGGGCCCCTCATCAGGATGGGTGAAGGGCAAGCTGACCCCTGGCCTAGAGTGGGCTTGGAGGTGAGGAGAGGAGGAAGGGGAGGTTAGGGGTGGGGCTGACCCCCCGCAGAAGGTCACCTGGGCAGTTAATCCAGCCTGACAGAGCTGGGATGAGCTGGGAGGAATTAGGCCCTTACAACATCCTTTTATCCGTCACCGCCTGCCCGCCCAGCCTCCCTCCTTCCTTCCTCTCTCTGCCCTTTTCTCCTCTCTCCCTCCCTTTGCTGGCAGCCCAGCCCTAATAAAATGCAGTGTCTCCAGCGAGTCTGCCCGGCTGCCGCCTCGCTGCTCCTGCCTGCACGCAGCCCTCAAACCAAAAGCTCAGCTCAGCCCCGCCCGGCAGCCGCCGGCTTAACCCTTGCCAATCCGAGCCAGTAGCATGGGCGTGGCCTCCTCCCCTGAGCCTTCCTGGCTAGCTTGCAGGGCGGGTGAGGCCCGGGTTGGGGCTGGTCCAGTCCTGCTAGGAGATCTGGCTCCTGTGCGGCATGTTCTGGGAGCCGGGTCCATCGTCTGTCTTCTCATCTTTACTGTGGCTCCGCCTCACAGCCCCCAAGAGGCTCCATTTGACAGGACACTAAGACCTGACCTGTGGCTGGGTCACAGTGACTGCTGGGTGGTGTCACTGACTTTCTAAACAAGAATGTTTCTTTCGTGTGTGTGTGTGTGTGTGTGTGTGTGTGTGTGTGTGTGTGTGTGTGTGTAATGAGGGAACTTGAGTGTACTTCTGCACTTGTGTATGGGGCCCTATCTCTTTGGTTTGTTGCTACATTTGTGTGATGTACACCTGTCTCAGGGGTGTGTGTGTGTGTGTGTGTGTGTATGTGTAAGGGGAACCATTTTCCTCAAAGGATGGCCATTTTCTTCAAGTGGGACTGCATGTATGGGTGACAAGAGATGTCACCGTGTGTCTATCAGATAGGAAGCTGCATAGTGTGGTCATATATTCATGCCATCTCTTTTTGGTACACACACACACACACACATACACACACCACACCTTCCTCTCAGAAGCCTTGGAGTCAGGATCTGGAAGAAGGGGTCAGCATTTCCAGCATAGGCAGTCAGTGACAGCATCTAGAAGATTCTGAGTCAGGGCCACGCCCTTCCCAAAAAGGCATTCACAGACCCCCCTCCCCCTATCCCATTACTTCCCAAGCCCAGTCTGAGGTCCCACCAGCTAGTCTGCTGGTCCCACCCTCACCCCAGCCAAAAGAGATGGACAGGTGGGTGAGGGGCTGGGAGTGCCTGGGCATGGAGACAGGGGGTTTTACACGCATGTGCAAGCATGTCTACGGGTGTGCTTAAGATCAAAGAGCAGCCCCAAGGTGACCTGGCAGTGGTGGTGGTGGCTGTGGACAGCTGGCTGACAGAGAATGCCACGCCACCAAGCAGAGTGGAGTCAGGAAGGCCCTGGTCAGGAGCCTCCCACCCAGGCCTGCTCACAGTGTGGGTAGCCACAGAGTCAGGAGCACCTGCCCCCCCACCCCAGCCTAGGATCCCAACAGTGGTTTCTACCCTGGCCTTGTCTTTCTCAGCAGTCCCTGGAAGCTCAGAGGTCCCTCCCCAGTCAAGACCTCCCCCAACTCCAGGACTCCCCTGCCTGCCACTGATCTCCAGTTCAAAGAGTGGTTTTCTTCTTTTTTTTATTAACATTATATATAAAGACTGGTCCAGTAAGAAAGCAGAAATGAGAAGGTTGGGGAGGGGTGGGAGATGGCTTCATTCCTGTCCCCCTGGGGTGGGACTCGGAGACCCACCACTTCTCTCCTTGCTCCTGCACCTCCCACAAAACCCAAATCCAGCAGGATCCCACAGCCCTCTTTCAGCTTGCAACACACAGGGAGATTGGTCCAGGAGGAACAGGGTCACATAAATAGGAAACCACAGGGAGGAGGCTGCTTCTCTTGGTTGCTCTTTAAAAAAAAATACTATATATATATAACTACAGTCTTTTACCTCTCCTTGTCTTCGATGTTTTACCACATCAGGGGTGGAAGAAAGTTAGCTTTGGGGGGATGCCTGGACCAGGGAGAGGCACTGGTTCCAGCCCCCCAGGCAGCTAGCGCTCACCCCTAAGGCACTGAGTTCTAGGCCTTCTCTTGTCTCCTGGCTCCTCACTTGCATTCTGCAGCTGAGCGGGAAGCAATGTCCTCCCAAAGCTGCCATGGAGGGAAGGGGTGCTTTGTGGTTTGTTTTGCCTGGTATATCTCCGTAGAGAGTTGGGGTTTAACTTCCACACTGCCAACTTACTGGGAGAAAAGGAAAGGGTGAAGTGGGGGGAGGGCAGGCGGGCAGAGCAGAGCTACCCACTGTGAGATGAGGGGGATTTGGTCCTAACTGTTAACAATGCCCTTTGTCGACCTACGGTTCAACAGCTTTTAAAACCAGAGTTGTGCAAAGTCCTGTACACAGAAGAAGAAATGAGTCCTTTGGAAAAAGACGGGCAGGCAGCCTTTCTCCCCGGTGGAGGGGACGGAGAGATGGCTCCTTTAAAGTCTTCCCTCGAAAGCCCTGGATATTAAAAGGTTCCCTCATTTCGGGGGACTTTTCTTTGGTTTAACCCTCAGATCTTAAATGAGGGCTGGAGAACTGGGAGTGCCAGGTCAGGCCCCCACCTTGAGGATCAGCCGTGACGAGATGTCCAATGTCTTTAAAGAGTGGCTCGGGAGGGTCCCAGGTGGTTTAGGTCTGGCAGTGCTCAAATCCATGGTGCCTGGTGCCCCGGTGCAGGCTGGACCTGCAAATACTCCAGCTCTCCCCACTTTGGAGGTCTCTACTGTGTTTGAAAAGCTGGGAGGTGATGAGCCATCTAAAGGCAATCCGGCGGGTTCCTGGAGCAGAGAGCATGTGCTGTCCCCACTGGGGTGGAAAGCCTCAACATCTGGAGGGCACCCCAGTCTAAGCAGGGAGAGGGAGGTTGTTTGGGGAGCATCCTTGGTCCATGCATATCCGGTCTGGAAGTTCTTGAGTCCCTAGAAGAAGGGACAAGGGAGGGGGAAGGGAGCCTTTCCCCTGTGCCCCTCGGTGATTCCTGAGTGTCGCTAGGACAGGGCACCTTCTGCCTGGTCCTGGGGGTCCTTCGTGGGGGGGGTGCAGGCCAGGTGGGTGCTCAGTACACAGCCCCAGGGTTAGGTGGGGGCCCAGGGGAGGCATGGTGCAGGGTGGCCGGCTGAGGTGGCTGCTGCTGTAAGTGGGGTCCGCTGAGGTTCTGTGCATGGTACCAGGAGTTGGTGGGGTCGTCCAGGTAGTTGGGGGAGGCACTGTATGGGAGCGGTGGGGGCAGCTGATTGCGGGTAGGGGCTGGAGTGGCGTGAGAAGGCGTGTCCCAGAGGGCTGGTGATGGCGGTGAGTTGCAGGCCATGGAGTCGCTATTGTTGGGACTGTGCTCCAGCGGTACCTCCCCATTCTTATAGAGCTTTTTGAACTTGGAGCGGCGGTTCTGGAACCAGATTTTCACCTGGACAGAAGAAGAAAAGAGCAACTAGTTAGCCTCTCTCTGGGTGCCGAAGGGAACTCCCACAGGGCGCCCAGCTGGAGAAGGCAAGAGCCAAGAGCGGTACCCAGTAGGGAAAACTAAGCAAAACCCCAGGGCTTCTCTCAGTAGCCAGCATCTTTCTTCCCAGTTGGGAAAGAACTGTGGCTTGGAACATTCTACTGGTCTGGTTTGCCACTTCCGAAGTGCAACCTTAGGCGGGTTACTTAACCTCTCTGGCCTCACCTTCTTCTTATTGCAAAATGGGAACCATGACAACACTATCACCTATCCCCTAGGGTCTCTCACTATAAGGCTCACAAGAAAGTTAAGACATATAGACATATAAGAAACTTAAATGGTGTGATGTACAGCAAGTACTCAATAAAAGGCACCCTAAGTGGGACATGGGCAGTTTGTGACATTTTGCCCACACTAGAGGCCCTAAGCTGAGGCTCACAGATATGCAGGGACAAACACACACCCACACAGGTATCTCCGTACTTGGCAACATACCCACTCACAGCCACACACAGCCACCAGACAATAAAGCTATACACACAGGCAGATACACCCAGATAAGCACCCACAACATGAACACTCAACGTTAACACATTTAGGCACAGGCGTGGAGGGCTCTTGGGCTATGGCTGGGTATTGGGGGTGAAATGGGGACTCAGGAGCAGGTGAGCAAAGATTCCTGAGTCCCTAAATTTTCCTCGGGATATCTCCCCCTCCCCCTGCTTCTCTCCACCCCATGACTGATACAAACAATGAATCAGCTCCTCACCAGGTGACCCAGATTCCCGGTGGACCAGGCCCCACGCAGCCCAGCCGCAACCAAGGCCAGCCTGTCAACACCTGTAGAGAGCCAGGCACCCGACATTCCTCCCTAGAGCATGGCTGCTTGGGGTTTAGGGACAGGTAAGAGGGTGGGGTGGACTCCCACTTTCTGATCTCTATGTCCTTTTGGCTGAGAACCTTTTCCTTCGTTTGACTGCTGGCAGAGACATTTGGGTGCAAAGCAGGAGCACTTACACAAGCATACGTTTTTTGTGTATGAGCTAACTGGTGCTCCATCACAAATTCTTGCCTCCTGTTTGCAAAATGACCCTTAGAGGACCTCACTCCTTATGTGAGTATTCCTTGGCATGTCGTGTGTATGCCCTACAACGCACATACTTAGCCTGGGAAAGAGACAACACGGACTCCTATGTACTATAACATCGCTGAGGGTCTTGGGAGCTGAGAGTTCTGGAGTGCAGGGGAGGACAACTCTCTGAGACAGACTTACACAGTTGCAGAGGTTCGCAAAGATGCACACTGCACTCGCTCGCTACTGTAAACCTTTCTATGAAAGCTGAGGCTTGGAGTCACTCAACCCACAGGCAAGAGTTTCTGCAGTCGGCTTCGGGGCAGGGGTGCCGGGTGTGCTTAACTGGCCAGCCAGACTCACAGGTATCTAGGAAATCCCCAGTCCCTCGTGCTCCCATCTTCCTCCAGAGACCCCCTGAGCGTTCAGTACTAACCTGGGTTTGTGTGAGGCCCAGCTGTGCAGCTAGCTCGGCGCGCTCGGGCAAGGCCAGATACTGGGCTTTCTGGAAACGGCGCTGCAGGGCAGCCAGCTGATAGCTGGAGTAGATCGTGCGCGGCTTTCGGACCTTCTTGGGTTTACCGTTCACCATGCGCACCTCGGCTTCCGGCTCCTCTTTCACCGACACTGCAGGGAGAAAGCACCAGCTTAGCCTCGGCCTGGGACGCCCGCGCTCCCCAAGATCCCTCCACCGTCGGACGCCGCACCCTCGGCCCACTGATCTCCCCCGGGACTTGGAGGAGCGTTGTGCCGCCCGCGCCCAGGGAGGGAACCGCGGCGACCGAGCCGGACCGGCGCCCGCCCACGGCGCGGCGCTCCCAGCTCCGCACCCGGGCCCCGGAGCGCAGGCCCCGGCGCCAGCAACCGACTGGGCGAGGACCGCGCGGCTTCACTCGGACGCCTTCCCGGCTCGGCCCTCGGCCTCTCGTCTGCAGACCGTCCCCCAGTGACCCACCTAGCCGCCGCCGGCGTCTCCCACTCCTCCTCGTCCTCCCTTCTCCTTCTAATAAGCTTCCAGGATAATTTGAGTTTCAGAAAAATTTCAAGGTAGTACAGGCGTCTCCTCTCTTTCCTTTCTGCTTTCTTTTTCTTGATCCCTTCCCCCTCTTCCTTCCTTTCTTTCCTTCTCTACCTTTTCTTTTTTTTTCTTTCCTCTATCCCCTTTCTTCCTTTCCTCTGTTGTTTTCTCTGGTGCTTTTTCTTACTGCCCCCCATTTCTCTTTCTCTCCCCCCCACCCCCACCACCAGCCTACATCTCTACTTCTCAGTCTCTCTTTCTTCCGTTCCTGTGACTTCTTTGGGTCTTTCTCCACGTGCCGGTCACTAACCCGGGCCTCCCCAGGCGGCGTCCTGGGGAAGGGCCTTGGAGCCTCCAAGCCTCGCTGATTCCCCTCAATCCCTGGGCGACCGCTTAAGTGCCCGCAGGATCGCAGCATTGAACGCTGATCACCCGGAACGCGCTCCCTGTGGCCCAAGCTGCCCGGGAATCTTCGGGAGACCACGGCACACACTCTCCCGAGAGTCGCCCATCCCCTCTGGAGGTCATCTAACCCATCTGCTTCAACTCCTCTATTTCTTACCCTCGAGGTTTCCCTAGATTTCAGCTCCCATTCCCAGACTTCCTCCGACTTGGGAACCTTCAAGCGCCTCGCACCCTCTCCACAACCCCGGCGTCCTCACCTGGGTCCTGGGCAGGCAGAGGCTGCTCCCGGTACGCTCCGTATTGCCGGTAGGAGCCCCCATAGGTATATTCCGACTTGGGCGAGTAAGCGCCGGTGCCCGCGAGCCCATTGAGATTGAACTGGTGATGGTAGGTGTAGGGGTTCACCGTCTGGCCGTAGGGCTGACCCGAGTAGTAGTCGTGCTGCGGAGCGCTGTAATAGCCCAGGTCAGTGACCGAAGACTCGGGCAGGGTGGGCGAGTCCTTGGAGCCCGCATGGCAGCTAAGCGAGCTGGAGATGTCGGTGAGGATGCTGCTGAGCTTGCGATCGAAGGAGCCGCTCATGCTGGCGGGCGCCGCCGCTCCCCGGGCCTCCTTGCAGGAGCGCCGAAGCGGGCGGACGGGAGCGCCGGGGAGGAGGAGGAGTCCAGGTGGGGTGTCTGTCCAGAGGGCGAGGGCAGGGCCTGGTCGCGTCTGGGGGAGGGGGTGGCCGAGGGGCGCTTAGACCGTCGCCGGCCGTCGGTCAGTCGCTGCGTGCCTCTCTTCGCGTCCCAAGCCACAGTCAAATGCTGCCAGCTCCGCCCGGCCAGCCGGTTATAGACTCAATGTTGGAGTCGCAGAGGGAGGCTCCTGCGTGCTGATTGGCTGCAAGTCTTGCCTTCGAGGCAAAACATGCTCGCGCTCTCTCACTGGCTCCCCCCACCCTCTTTGTTGTTACCCCAAATGCGCACACAAAACACACACACACACACACACACACACACACACACACACACACACACACACACACACCACGGGCACCGCCGCCACCACCACGTTCCTCCTATACTCCAGCCCAGATAAATCCTCCGAAGCAGGGGATGTGTGGAGGGGTGGCTTTGCAGAGCGCGAGGGATCTACCAGTCTGTCTGTTTTCGTGGCTAGGGGTGGGCTTAGGTGAGAAAAGGAAGGAGGGGAATTTGCCCATTGGGTATTTATGGAAGGAGGTGGTCCCCGGTGATCTAAGTGTGTACTATGCAAATGACAGACAGATAAAGTGGCAAAGACCCAGGGTCTGTGAAAATATTTTGATCGCTTTTAAAATCCGAAAAAAAAAAATGAAAGGGAAGTTCCATGTTGAAAAAAGTTTGAATATATTGATAGCTATGACACTGAAGTCATGAAATGTCATGAAGAAAGAGTCTCACCAGGCAAAAGCATCTTGGGCCTGCAAAAATCATAAATTGGACGTGGGGGCACGGTACTGGAGCAAAGCTGTGTGGATTTAGGGGCTGCTCTAGAGGGTGGAGATACCTCAAACTATATGTGTTCTGTTTCAGAGATGGACCGGGTTGAACTGGAAGAGCCATGAGACAGTGTGTGAGGCTGACTTTCTGTGTACTTCAGTGGGTCCGGGGCAGGTTCTGCGCAGGATGGGACGGCACTTGGGAGGACTTTGTTAGGGGTTAAGGACAGAGAATTCTGCACGCTCCACAGCACACTAAAGGTCTGCAGTGAGTGCTAGTGCCTGAGACTGTGTCTGTGTGTGTCGGGTGAGGCAGTTCGAGTGAGCTACCACCGACAGCTGTGCAAATGTGCTTAGATCTCTCAGATCCGTCTCTCTGCGATAGTCAGGAGCCGTGGTACTCCACTCAGCGTCTTCCCTCCATGAAGACCCTGATGACGAGGCTTCTCTCCCTGGAGCAATCTCTAACCCCCATCTCATGTCTGGCTCTCAAAGCCCAGTTCCCAGGTAACATTTGCTGTTTCTGTTGCCATTTCCATTTATTTATTGCATCCCCACTTCTGCTCCCCCAACCTACCCTTCGGGAGAAGAGGGCTTCCCCCAATTTCAGTTCCTATCCCCGGCCTCCCGCTTTCCTTACCCCTCGAGCACCTCGCCTCTCCGACTCACTATGTGGAGGACACGCAGTGCCAGCGCGCCACCTCGTGGTTGTTCCTGCGTTCTGCAGCCTGTTTTAAGGTTGCGGTCCAGCCTGCCGCCAGAGAGGAAAGGGGTCTCATCCTGTGTAGAGTGTGTAGGGGGCTCGGTGCGGCTTTCCAATGCCAGACCCCACCACAGGCTGCCGATCCTGGAAGAATTTGAATTTGCCGGGACAAAAGAATTTGAATTTGGGTCGGGGCGCAGGGACAAGAGTAGTTAGGTGACCGCCTGGCCTGGGCCGCCCCAGGAGGCCGCCGCGTGGGAAAGGTGGGGGCGGGGGCGGGCGAGGAGAGCGCTATCTGTCTGTCTATCTGAGCGTCCCCCCAGCTCCTATCGCCCGCCGCTGCGAGCTCGTGGCGGGGCGAGTTGCCACCCGCTCTGGATGCCCTCTGTTCTTCTGCCAAGAGGGCGCCCAAGGAGCCCCGGGCGCTGGGGGCAGGAAGGGCACTGGGCTGCCGATTCCCCTCCCAGGATTTGGAGCTCCAGCTTTGGAGCCCCCAGCTGCCCACAGGGAAGGGACAGCGTCAGGCAAACCTGTCTCAGGGGTTCGTTCATTCATTCATCTGGGGTGACAGGTGATTCAAAGACACTCAGTTTCTCCTCACCCCACCTGGGCCTGGCTCCTGAGCAAAACATGAGTGAGCACAAGAGCCTTGGGGTTGTAGTTAGTTATTTTAGGATAATTTCTAAGGTCTGTTGTGCTCTAGAAATGGACTGAAATCACAACATCAGCAGCGTCAAGAAGCATTTAAGGCCGGGTGGTGATGGCGCACACCTTTAACCCCAGCGGGAAACAGAGGCAGGTGAATCTTTGTGAGTTCAAGGCCAGTCTGGTCTACACAGTGAGTTCTAGGACAGCCAGGTCTATGCAGAGAAACCCTGTTTTGGAGGAGAGGAGGAGGAGGAGGAGGAGGAGGAGGAGGAAGAGGAGGAGGATTTAAATATTTGGTACTTGTGTGGTTAACATCTTGTCCTCTGTTGCATGGTATGCTGGGGACTGCCTACCCCATTCACCATTATCCTTTAAATACCTAAGCTGGTCTTTGGGGGATGTTTGTTGGGTGACTAAATAAGAGGAGATGAATCCCCTTGGTACTGTTCTGTTAGAGGCCAGGTTGAGACTGAGGCATAGTTGGTATAAGACTTGAAGCAGTCGCAGGACTCATTCTTGATGCAAATGAGTCTTGAATTGTCCCTGAGGGGTCCCTCAGGCCAGCAGGAAGGGAGCCACCACCGACAGCTGGGTGGAGAGGCAGCCAGAAGATGCGGTAGGACCGGTGTTACCCACTGGACTCATCTGGTCCAGCAAGATGAGCAAGTGCCAGCTAGGTAGAGTCCTGCTCCTGAAGAAGGGTTGAAGCAAGGCAGCTGGTAACAGGGACCTCTGGGAGCCTGGCAGAGGTGAAGAGGGGCACTGGTTGGTGTTCATATCAAGGTCTCTTTCACACACTGTCTCTGGCATGGAGAGGAGGTGCCTGCTGATGGCGCTGTTTCCTGGAGACCAGGTAGCAGGCCCACTGGGTACAACAGGCCCTGTTCCCCAGAGAGCTGGGCAGAGGTTGGAGCCAGAGGATGAGCAGGCGGCTTGCTCTCTTCTTTGCCTGAGGACCTGGCGCCATCTAGTGGTCATAATAAGAAGGTCATGTCTAAACCCCAGGGAGACAAGAAATCGGCCTCCTTGAAGCTATGAGGCCCTTGGTTCCCACAACCCTGTCTTGCCTGACTCTTTGGTGTCCAGCTTCTCTCTTGTCCACCCACCTTTGTTTGGCCAATGGCTCCTCCCCTTGGGTTTCTTACTTTAAGTAAAAAGGCAATTTACACATTTTTCCAGAGTCTTATTCAGGCAGCCTCTTTGTAAAGCCTCTACACTGTAGAGTCTGCGCTGTATCAGTCTTGGGTGCTGATGAGCTGACCTTCAAGACAGACTTGATATCCCTGTTCATGGGGCCCAACTTCATCTGGGGGAGTATGCACTTTGGGGACCAGTTTCACATGATGTGAAGAGGGGTATGATAGACAGGCAGGAGGGTATCTGAACCAAGACCTGAGGAGGTGTGGGGTCTGGTCTGCAAAAGCAGGGGGAAAGGGAAAGAGTGGTTCCCAGTTTCTGGAAACGGCTGAGCAAAAGCTCTGGAGCTGCCTAAAGCACAGTATGGGGTGTCAGTGGAGGGGAGGCCGGGAAAGTGAAGCAGGGGTGGGGGTCCTTGAACTCCGGTCAGTCCCCGCAGTGGAGTCGAGACCATGCACTTTGCTGCAAGGAACCTTTAAAAAGTTTTAACCAGGAAACTGGAGCTTCTAGGAGCAAACTTGAAACCTGCCTGCCCTTTTCAGATTCTGCTGACTACAAGGCCTGCCAGGCCTCCACCAGTCTGGACACTCCCAGGCCTGGGGTGAGGCCTTGCATCTTGTGATGAAGTCCTACTGCATCTAAAGGCATGCTGGGTTCCCACCTGTGTGTGTGGTGAGGGTTCATTTATGACAGGAGCCCACATTTTCGAATATTCCTGTTCTGCTGACAATCCAGAGACCACCTTCCTGCCTGATTATCCCTGGAGGAGGGGGTTGTCTTCCAGTGGGATTGTCCCCAGGGAGCCAAAACCACTGCAGAGTCCCTGAAACCCCGCCTACCCATGGAGAGCTAGGCAGGGACCACCAGGAATCCCCCATCACTGTGCTGCTCGGGGTGAGGGAGGTTCAGTGAGAAGCCCCGCAGTTGCCACCACTACAATACCTTCCCTGACAGGAGGGACACGGAGCTGCCACTCAGGCCCTGCAGCTGGGCTCATGGTGCTGGGAGAAGCTGCCTACTGTGTGTACAGAGATCTCCAAACAGAAAATGGGGTTCCAAGGCAGTGGAACTTCACCCTCCCTGGTTTCCTGCCACTCTGGGCAGTCAAACCCAAAGCCAGAAAGTTTGCTGAGGGCGCAGGTGAAATAAGAGCAGGTTAATCTAATTATCATTTATTACCTTTCTTTTTTCTTTTCTTTTTTGATTTTTTTTCCAAGACAGGGTTTCTCTGTTGTGACTCTGGCTGTCCTAGAACTCATTCTGTAGACCAGGATGGCTTCGAACTCACAGAGATCTGCCTGCCTCTGCCTCCTGAGTGCTGAGATCAAAAGCACGCACCACTACCACCCAGCTATCATTCATTTTCTACTCAGAAATATTCTCTTCTGGAAAAAAAAAAGTTTTAACCAGGAGAGAAACAGGATGGGATTTTCATTCTAGAAGCATCTGACTGTTCTGCAAACAAACAGTTATCAAGGCTGAAGGCTAGAGGCTGCTGTACTAGTTCATGCAAGAAAAAAGTACCGTCTGAGCTAAGGAAGAGGGGTAGAAAGAACGGCAGTTGCAGGGTCCCAGGGCGTGGAGACAGATGGGGGAGGGTGGTAGGGAGAGAGGAATGGAGCAGTAGCCCCCAGTCTTCTGATTAGGAGTGGAAGGTGGAGGCAGTCTATGAACAAGAGAACACCAGGAGCTGGGCGGTGGTGATGCACGCTTTTAATCCCAGCACTCAGGAGCCAGTGGCTAGTGGGTCTCTGTGAGTTTGAGGCCAGCCTGGTCTACAGAGTGAGTTCCAGGACAGCCGAGTTCTAACCAGAAACCACGAGTAGTTCCGACAGTAGAGAGAGTTACAACAGAGAAACCCTATCTCGAAAAATAGAAAGGGGGGAGGGATACCAGAAAGAGGGAAGAGGATGCAGCCAGTTTGCTGGAAGGATGCATACTTGCAGACAAGTGCATATCCTGATGCATGAATTTGTAAATTGGAGTTGTATACTGAGCACCCAGGCCGAGCACAGGCCAGAAAGCAGCACACCCAGCACCCAGAAGCCCTGAGGACAAACACCGGCTCCACATGTCAGTCGAATCCACAAATCAGATTAATTTTTTTAAGACTCATTTATTCTGTTTTATGTATCTGAGCATTTTGCCTGCATGTATGCCAGTGCACCGTGTGTGTGCCTGGGACCCAAGGAGGTCAAAAGAGGTCATTAGATCCCCTGGGACTGGAGTTAGGTTGGTTGTGAACCATCATGAGGGTGCTGGGAACTGAGCCGGGGTCCTCTGCAAGAACCACAAGCGCTGTGCCCTTCACTGCTGAGCCGTTGCCCCAGCTCTCACTAAATTTTTATGTAAGTGAAAGTCATCAGTATAGACTCTTTCGTCTCTGTCTCTCCTCCTCTTCCTCTCCCTCCTCTCCCTCCTCCTCCTCCTCTTCTTCCCCCTCAGTGTGCTCCTTCTCTTCCTTTGCACTGCTGGGGATGGCCTCATGGATGCTGAACACAAGCTATATCGCTGAGCTCCCGGCTCTCCTTGCCCTTCTGTCTTTTTTTTTTTTAAACTCAACGTCGTATTGTAAGGTATATGCACATTGTAGAGTATATTGGCACCTGTGGGGTGAGCCTTCTGTCATGGAATACGTCACCATGCATTTATCTGCTCTACAGCTGACAGATATTTGGGTAGCTGCCAGTCCGGGGTGATCCTAAGTATCTCTGAGAGGACTACTCCTGCACCTGTCTTTTGGTACACATGTGTTCTGTGCCTGCGGGTGGAATCAGGTGCCATGTGGCATGTGTTTGGGTGACTTTAGAAGATCCTGTCAAACAGTTCTCTGAAGTAGAGTTGGAGCACTGAGACACCTGGGAAGGTGTGTCAGGAAGTCGTTCGCAACAGGCCACATGGTTCTGAAAAAAAATCAATCAACAGCTGGGCATGGTGAAGAAAGCCTTTAGTCCCAGCACTCAGAAGGTAGAGGTAGGTGGATCTATGTGAGTTCAAGGCCAGCCTGGTCTATAGTGAGTTCTAGTACAACCAGGACTTCATAGAGAGACCCTGTCTCAACAACAACAAAAAACAAAGAAGAAGAAGGAAGAGGAGCAGGAAGAGGAGGAGGAAGGAAGAAAGAAAAGAAAGGAAAGGAAAGAAAAAGACAGAAAAGGAGAAAGGAACAGGGAGTCTGTCATTTTGAGGCTGTGGAGCCTCTGGCATGGATAGGATGATCTGGGAGGGAAGGAGAATGCACAGGCCAAGGAAAGTGGCAGCTGAGAGCCAGATCAGAGGTGGAAGGCAGTGCAAAGGGCCCCAGTGGTGATGGCCTATGGCCTTGGCTCTGAAGGAGAGCTTCCAAGAGACAGGTACGGACAGCTAGCTCTAAAGTGGATGTGTGGCCTGGTTGGAGCAGCATAAGGATGCCATCTCTCATGAAGTTGGTGGCACGGGAAGGAGGGGGCTGTTTACAGCCAATGCTGAGGGGAGAGTGGGAGGGAGGGAAGCTCAGAGCAAGTGCTGGCAGCTCCCTACTGGCAGTTGTGGGGGCTGGAGGGAGGCAGAGAGGGCGGGAGTGCAGGATGTTGGCTGGCTGGGAGCAATGGTACCAGTGTTTGAAATGGGAGCAAGCCTGTTTGATGTCAGTTGGAGCTGGTGTTAGTGCTGCTGTCCCTGAGGGGTAGGCAGGAGGGAAGAATCTGGAATCCCACCAAAGGGATGATCTTTTCTGTTGAGTCAGGAAGGAAGATTAAATATAAGAGCCAATGTGGTGCCAGGCTCTGCTCAACAAAGTGGAGTTCACTCACCACTTCCAAGAACCCTGAGGTCGGTGCTCTTGTTTCTGCCTTTTGACAGAAGGGGAAACTGAGGCATGGAGAGGATAAGTAAATGGTGGAATCAAGATCAAAGCCCAGATAGTCTTCCTCCTCATCCTCATCCTCTTCCTCCTCCTGCGCCTTCTGTACCTCCTCTTCCTCTTCCCTTTCCTCTTCCTTCCAGACATAGGGTCTTGCTATGCAGCTCAGGCTGGTGTTGCTGACTATGCCAGGTAGTCTTATCTTACTCTGAGTTCTAGGCAGCTTGGCCTTCTGGTTTGTTGGTCAAAGGTTATTTGGTGAACATGGAAACTGACCGTGTGGATTGCTAAGCCAATCCTTGAGCTTTTCTGTACGTTGAAAACATCTTAGGGTAACTAGGATTGTCCGAGCTATTTGGGGCTTTCCCACCAATACCTATGGGGGGTTGTATGAAGTTAAGTTCTCAAGGCTAACTGGTGGAGCCAGAGGCATAGGGAGAATTGAACAGAAAATCTAAAGGGAATCTGCTGCCAAGGGGACCAGGAAAGGACTGGCAGGGCACACAGGAAGCTCCTGGGTGTGTCAGTGCACTCTCTGGGTTGGAACAATATGAGGTTGTAGGGACTCCACAGGGCGTGGTGGGGAGGCTGAGGGCTGCAGGGGGCAGTCGGGTAGACTGGGGTAGAGGCTTATTTGAAAGGCAGGGAGAGACAGAGAGTAGCAAGGGTCATTCAAGAGTCCAGGTTGAGTGGGGAGGGAATGGAAGGTAGAGGGCCCACTTGATAAAAGGAAGGAAGATTTCTAGGTTGGAGGGTCTGAGGTCGGGGAAGCCAGCATGGAATGATGGAGGGGAGACAGGTTAGTATACACCCACCAGAATCATTAAACCCAAGTACCAACCATGCCAAACGCTGGAGGAGCTCATGGGGTGGGGGTGGGGGTGAGGGGATAGGAACTCTTGCTGAAGGAGGGCAGGTGAATTTGAGATGTGATGGGCAGATTCTTACAAGACCAAAAGGAAGGGGCTAGGAATCAGTTCAGCTGGTAAAGTGCTTGCCTAGCATGCAGGAAGTCCTGGGTTCTAACCCCCGCAAGGGATAAAACCAAGCCTGGTGGCTCATGCCTATAATCCCAGCACTTAAAAGATGGAAGCAGAAGCATCAAGAGTTCAAGGCCAGGACTGTGGAGACTGTTCTGCCAGTCAAGTGTTTGACTTTGATCGCCAGAACCCATACTATAAAAAAATAAATTAAGAAGAAAAGACAGAAAGAAAGAGAAGCCTCAGTGTACATGGTGGGTGAGTTTATAATCTCAGCACTAGGGAGGTAGAGGTAAGCAGATCCCTGGAGCTCAGCCTAGCCCACTTGGGGAGTTCCAGTACTGTTAGAGACCATTGCACATATATATACATATATATGTATGTATGTGTATATGTGTGTATGTATGTGTATATGTGTGTGTATACATATATATGTGTGTGTGTGTGTATATATATGCATATGTGTGTGTGTGTGTGTATAGATGGTGCCTGAGGAGTTATATTGGACTGGAGGTTGTCTTTCTGGCCTCATTCACACCAGAGACAAGCACACACACACACACACAAAGGCCAAACACAGTCATCCCATCCCCCATACAATGGTACTTTCAGATTTTTACCCCAGTGAAATGGAACAAATTCACACAGCAACTTGCACTCGGATGCCACAGCAGCTTTTTTCGTAACTCCCATGAACCTGAAGCAACCAAAATGTCCCCCGTGAGTAGGTGGAAAAAGACACCATGGTACATGAAGATCAAAAAAGAAACTGAGCCAAGGCACCGAAGGATGAGGAGCTCAACCTTCCTGAAACGCAGGATCCTCCAGCCTCAGCCTCCAAAGTACTGGGACCACAGGGGTGTGTCGCCACGAACAGCTATGGTTTACAGTTAGTAAGAGTGTATATTTCAAAGCTGCTAAGAGGAAAAAATATCAAGTATTTTTTTATTACTTTCTTGATTTCTGTAAATATGGAGGGTGGGGTGCGGGAATCATTGGTCCCAGAGATTCTGGGACAGGGAGGGATAAATAGGTGAAGGTAGGAGTTCTTAGGGCAGTGAAGCTGTTCTGTACATCCTGTAATGTTAGATTCCTGGAATTACTCATTTGTCAAAACTCAAAGATTGGCACAATGCAATGAGTGAACACTACGAAAATCATGGATTTAGTTCCACGTAAAAATTCCAACGCTAGGGAATGCATTGCAGTAAGTGTGTCACATCAGCGCAGAGGACAGCAATAGAGGGACTGTAGAGGGGAGACAGGGAGATGGCTGTGCAGGAAAAGGTACCCACTGTGCAAGCCTGCTGACGTGTTTGATCCCCAGATCAAACAGCACGAAGGTGGGAAGAGAGACCGACTCTACAGAGTTCGCCTCTGGTCTCCACACACACGCCATAGCACTAATGGCCACACAGCCTAACATCACGCATGAACACACAACAACACAATACATTTTAAAAGGGGGGGTGAGGAGCTCCTTGTACCATGTGCTCAATTGATCTGCAAAAAATAATCTAACTTTAGGGAAATGAGAGAGTTAAAAGACAAAATGCGTAGAGATCATCCGTTCGTTCACTGCCTGTGACTTAGCGGAGAGACCCCTGAGCCTGCGTTTGGTCCCCAGGCTGCCGACATCCATCAGCTGCCTGTTGAATACAGGCATTGGGGTGGCCTTCTAGTAAGTTCCTTCTGGCCTTTATTCTTTTTTTTCCTTCCTTCCTTCCTTCCTTCCTTCCTTCCTTCCTTCCTTCCTTCCTTCCTTCCTTTCTTTCTCTCTTCCTTTTTTTAAATTTTTTGGTTTTTTGGGGGGGTTTCTTTTTTGAGACAGGGTTTCTCTGCTGTGACTCTGGCTGTCCAGGAACTCACTCTGTAGACCAGGCTAGCCTGGAACTCACCGAGATCGGCCTGCCTCTACTTCCCAAGTGCTGGGATTAAAGCCGTGCGCCATCATCTCCCTGCTCCAGCCTTTATTTTCAAAGGCACTTCATAAAGCTAAATGTTTATGCATTGAGACTCTGCAATCCTCCTGTCTCACCCGTCTGAGTCCTGGGATTACTGGTGGACCTCATTATAGCTGACTAAAAAATTGAAAAATAAAATCACTCTTTTGTTTGTCTGGCTTTGCTTAGGCAAGTACGCTCCATTAAGTTACCGCCCACCCGCTTTTACTTTATTTATTTATTGTTAACTTCTAATTTTTAAACATTTATTCATTTACTGGAGGTGGGGGCATACAGGTATCATGGTGCAGGTGTGGAGGTCAGAGGTCACTTTTCAGGAATTGGTTCTTTCCTTCCATCATGTGAGTCCCAGAGGTAAGGCTCAGGTCATGAAGCTTGGGCACAGTCACCTTTACACACTGAGCCATTTCCTGGTTGCTTTATTTGGGGGGGGTTCAAGACTTGTTTTCTCTGTATAGCCCTGGCTTGTCTTGGAATTTGCTCTATAGTGCTCAGGTTAGCCTTGGACTCAGAGATCCGCCTGCATCTGTCTCCTGAGAGCTGGGATTAAAGGCGTGTAGCACCACGCCCAGCTTCTGCATTGTAATTTTTGTCTGGTGTGACTGTGTCACAGTTGTTGGTTCTCTAAAAATTTGGTCATGGAGGCTGGAGAGATGACTAAGCAGTTAAGAGCACCCACTGTCTGCTCTTGGACAGGACAAGGGTAAAACAACAACAACAAAGAGCAGATCGGTCACCTGAGGGTAAGAGACTGGTTACCTTCTGCCAGCCAGGGCCAGCTGGATACCTCGAAGAGCTCGGTGTCTTCAGGTCTAAGCCGTGGTTTGCTGTCCTGGGTCCCTTCACTCAGCTGGGTTGCATTCCCATCTCCCAGCAGTCATGGTGGAAAAAACATCACTGGCCCTGACATTGAGTCTCATTGGATACCACTGGGCCACACACCTATCCCCAAACTACTTAATGTCTCCTAAGGGAGTGGCCAGTCTGGGTCCTGTGCTCATTCTCTCAGTACAATCCCCTGCCCCCCCCCCCCGCCCCGCCCCACCACCTCCCAAGAGAGCGAGGGCGCTTCCCAGAAGAGTGCCTGGATGTTGCAGGAGCAGAAGCATCAGGGCTGGCCATTACCCCCTTGGCAGGGAGCCAAAGTGCTTTCCGTTAAATCATTTTGGGCTAAATCCCCAGAGCCAAACAAACATGCATCCATTTTATCACTCTCCGTATTATGTTGAAATGACCTATCGATGTGCCTCTCACTGGACAGCAGGCTCTCAAGGACAGGAATCACATCTGCTTTCTGCCCTGCCCTCCTCATCAGTCAGGCAGGTACTACAGTCACAAGCGTTCCTCCAGAATCCTATGCCAGCCTTTCCCTGGGCTGGCCTCCATAGTATTGAATTCAGATTAACCTGGGCTATAGGAAACCCTGTCTCAAAAAACAATAAAAAATTTGCTTCCTTCTCCCTGGATTTTTTTTAGCCCAGTCACTCAAAGTCCCTCATGCCATGATGATGAGCCCTTTGGACAAACTACGGACAGTCAGTCACCCTGGAGAGCTGAGCAGTGACACTTTACTTCCTGGTTTGGAAGCACACTGACTCCCTGATTCTACTCTCCTTTCAACCCATCTCACTAGCCACTTGCTGGGGTCCCTGAGCTTCCCCCCTCGAGGCTCAACTCTGATGGTCCCCATCCTGGCTGATGCACAGTGTCCCTCAGTAACCCCTGTTCCCCAGACCATGGGCACACAGGGGGCATTAGGCTCTGTGAATGGCTCATTCTATGTGCCGCCTGTCTGTGCTGTGGAGTCCCCAGGCAGATCCTGGGACTTGTCGTCTCTGCAATTCCTTCTAATGAATCTCCCAGGGCTCACACAAATTCTGTTTCCCTGAAGATAAATACAGCTTCCTCCCCAGAACATCTGGGAGGAGCAGGGAGAGAAAAACCCCAAGATTTCATCTTAAGATAGGAAGAGATACAAAGAAAATGCCAAGATACCTACCCAGCCTCGGGAGCTTGGTGGGAAGTCCCAGTGGTTAGACAGGTGAGTGAGACTGAGCCTGGTGGCTGGGGCCTGAGCTGAGCTCTATTGGCAGTACAAGGAAGCAGGTGTGAAGCATTGAAAGTCCCCCAGGATGGACACTGGCCTCCTTAGGATACACGGAGGCTTGGTGGACAGAGCACCTCAGCCAGGTGGAGCAGGGATGAGGAGTCACATGGATACCTCCACCTGTCAAACAGGCCCTTCTCAGGCCCCCTCATCTGAGGGCCTGTGAGACTTAATTTGACACAGTTAAATTGGGGTTCTATACCTAATGGGGACATCAGAGTAAATACCAGTGATTCCATCACTCCTGAGTGCTTCCTTCCAGGGACACAGGGCAAATATATCGTTGAGTGCATGTGTGTCCTGCAGCTGACCTGGAGGCTGAGAAGCAGGACGAAGGGGAAGAGAGGGTGGAGGGGGAGGAGGGAAGTGGCAAAGACGTTATCCAGTATAAGAATAGGCAGAAGAAGCCACAGCTTGTCAGCGCCCCAATTACACCAATGGAGCAAATGAAGCTCAGAGAGGGAGAGAGAGACCTGCCCAAAGGCACACAGTGATACCTTCTGTCTCCAAGGTGGAGGCATTTCCTCCAGTTGATCTCTGAGCTTGCTGCTAACGCTGGAGGTTCTCACCACCATCCTAGCAAATAGACTGGCTCTGGGCTGGACCTACCCTCTCTCTCATGAGAGAGACCAGGCAGTTTCTTCACTTGAGTTGAGAGGCATCAACTGACTTCATAGATTCAGAAGCTGGGAAAGAGACAGATGGCGACAGAGTTCCTTACAGCCCTCCTGTTGCAGTGTGGGAAGGGGAGGGAGCCCTGCTTACCCTTTCTCTGCCTGGGAGACAAAAGAAGGGGGAAAGAAAGATCAAATTGCAGGTAGACTTTTCCAAGAATCAGGGGTCCATTTCCCTGGAAGAAAAATAAAAGGCTCGCGGCACAAACCTGTAAGCCTGCAATCTCAATGCTTAGGACATCACGGTAGGAGCCTGAGTTCAAGGCTAGCCTGAGGAAGCGGCTATGGTGAAGGCACTTACCGTGGCTGCAATTACCCCAGTCACCACCAGGTGGCAGGCCCGCCCACTTCCAAAGGACAAGCGGCTGGGAATAAGCATAATTCGGTTGGGATTTGCTTATTCATCCTTCTTTCATTTACTTGATTATCATTCATTCATGGTTTTTATTCCCCAAACACATTTGATTCCTGTTTTAGGTGTGGCCAGGACAGGGTGGATGTTCTAGGCAATCAGCAGCTGATCCAGGCTGTCTCTGGCCGGGCTACAGAGGCGGCAGGTGTCTGTGGGTCAGGCCTGAAGCCGCATGGCCTACTGCCTGGGTTGCTTCCCACTGCAGCCACTTAGGGTGATGCCCCTATTCCTTCGTTCTGTAACCGAGCCAGCAGGCAGTGGGCCCTGAGCAGAGTTTGGAGCACTTCCCCATATCAGGTCACCCACAGTGGGTCTCAGGTGTAAGCCACAGTTGTCCCTGGGGCTGAGGTTTTCTCCAATCTCTCTTCTTCCCTTAAACAAGCTCAACCTCAAACCACCAATCCCAGAGTCCTCTCCTGCTGTTTCCTCTCTTCAGCAGCTTTTCTCAGAAGTATATGTCCAGGGAGCTGAGGGTAGGAACCAGGGAGGCCTGGGGTGCCTGGGAACCCATCTGTCTTTTTCACCCCTCCCATCCCCCCCAACACCCCTACCCCGCACCCCCCAACCCCCCCAACCCCCCCCCCCCCCTTGGCCAGCATTCACTTCCAAGTCATTAGCTTTCTACTTGTTGGAAGCATTCACCCTTTGGCTATTGACAGGATCTCCCTCCTAAATCCACTAGCGACCAGAGACTTCACAGGTTGAGCACGATCCAGGCCTGAGTTCCTTGCACATAGCCTGCATGCACGGTCCAGATAAAAGGTGCTCTGCACTACTCAAAGAAGGTTACCATGTGGGGAAGGAGGCCGCAGGGATCCACCTGTGCCAAGGCAGGGCTGTGTGTGGTGACGCCAAAGAACTCACCCAGTACACGGCACCCTTTGCCCGAGGAGCTGCCCTGATTTAAAGTGGAGGTGCCTGCTTCCCACTCTAATAAGGACCGCAGTGCCTCAGTTTACTTAGAGAGTGGGGAGCCTCTTGGAAGCTCTTTGAACAGGCCCCTGCCTCCAGAAGAGATCTGCCACTCCCGTTCCAGCTTTCTCACGAGATCCTCCTCCCTCATCCAGGGCACCGGGCCTGGTGACTCACAGCATAGCTCAGCTGGGAGGCATCTGGCTGTGCCCACAGCTCTGGCATCTGGCGGCTGGCCCCACATTCGAAGGCACTCTTTTGAGGCCTTCCTAGCAGTCCTCTCCCCATTGGCGCTGTGTTCACCAAATCCCACCAAGCACATCCTCCCATCTAAGAGGTGCGGAGGGCCCGGCACCCCCAGCCGCTCCTGTGCCAGGTGGAGTGGGAGTTCTTATCAGCTATCACATTCCGAGCATTCCCACCGGGTTGAGTGGGGGAGGTGGGCCCCGGCGGAAGAACGCCTGGGGGCGGGGCTTAAGTCCCGGGTCTGGGTCTGCGGGTCTGGGTCTGGCCAGCCTTCGCTCCTGCAGGGCTGGCCAGCTCCCTCCCTGAGCCTTTCACAAGTCACCCTCACTCAGTGGCTGTTCTTCCTTCCCCTCCATTTTTTTTTCTCCCCTTTCTCAGCGGCCTTCTCTCTGCCATCCCTGAATGCTCGTGAGCTGAGAGACAGATGAGGAGGGCTCTGTGCAGACCCTTTCTGCTCTGTGCCATCATTCTTGTGTCTTGAGTTCTAGGACTTGCTCTTTCACTCTTAGGAACACTATTCTGGGGTTCCAGCCCTAGTCTCTAGCCCCCTGCCTGCGCGCGCGCGCGCACACACACACACACACACACACACACACACACACACTGAAATCTGGGTTTCTCTATGTCCTGGAGAGATTTCTTTCCAAAGATTCCTTCCAGTCTTCCCAGGTCTAAAATGAAGGGCAGCCTCCCTGCCTCCCTGCTTCCCACCTGCACCCAGGCCTCTTCCTCTTGAGCTGCAAGAGCTGGTGCCTGCCAATCTTCCCACAGCATCCGGGTATTGATGGGCCAGTACTGCAACAGAGTTATCCTAATCCTGAAATTGAGTACAGTTAGCCAAGCCCTCTACCAATGAGCTACATGCTGTCCTGAGCATGTCATGTCAGAAACACAGACACTTGTGTCTTCCCAGAGCATCAGGATTTATGGAATAACCAGTACATTCTCAAGCTGCATTGGTTTGGTTGGCAGCAATTTGCCAATTGGTCCTGATTTTTCCTGTGGTTTCCAACACAGGTTCTTTTATTCAAATCTCCATTACTGATATTAGCTCTCAGATCGCACATCAACACTCATATACAGAAGCCCGGACTACAGAATGGCTGAGAAAGGAGGCTGTGGCGTTCACAGAGGCTTTCCTGATGTGGGAAGCAAAGCTGACCTGAGCTGAGGAAGTCTGTGAAGGACCAGATAAGGAATCTTACTACAGGAAGGAAACCAGATAAGAAGTTTTATGAACTGCAGTCCCAGAGCTACTTAGGCACACAGCTGTCAAATGCAAGTCCAGGTGACGGGCCATTTGAGGGTTAGTTTGAAATGGGCTGAATGTCATGGACAGGAGACACTTAGCTGAAGCTGGAACACAGGGACAGAGGCGGGAGCCTACGGTGTGATAGTTTTCCTTCACAAAGTTTGTGGTGAGTGACCAAGTGACAAGTCAGTGCGCCTGCCACATTTTGGTCTCTGATGCCCCTTTTTGGGGGCACCTACCCAGCGAAGGATCCCACAAGGAGGTGATTGACAAGCTCTGATGTTTGTGATGGATGGATGTAGCTCAGGTGTCATTACTTCTTGCATAAATAGTCTGTGTCTCAAGGGAAGAATAAAAAGCCATCGTTAAGCAAGTGTCAAAGGGGGACTGGGATGTACCAAGAGCTTAACAGAAGCTAACCTAGCCTGAGGCCTTGGGTCTGTCTTAAGTACTTTAAGAAAGGAGGCAGGGATGGAGGCAAGGGCAGCATCACAATGAGCAAAACTGAAACTGCCCCACAGGGCCACCTACTGGCAGGATGGGGAAGTGAGCTGCATTCTTGTGGCAACTGGTGGAGTGCAAACACCACTTTGACATCAACTGGAATTGAACATTTGCAGCCCTCCTGTGGCCCGGCAACTCCATTCCTGGGCATGTATCCAATAGAGAAGCACCTTCAGTGTCCTGAAAGATGCAGGCAAGAATGGCCACCACAACACCATTGTCATCAACAGTCTAAACTAAACAAACAAACAAATAAATCAAAATGTCCGTCAACAGTGAATATATAAACGGTGTCATGACTGGCATAGTACACAGCAGTGCAAAGGGAGAAACAATGACTACAAGAAGCAACTTGGGCCAATCTCACAAGCATAATGTCGAAGGAAACAAAACAATCAAACAATCTGTTACCACTACCACCAATGACAACAATCTAGACGCAAGGGCTGGTCCTTACAAGGACGAGGACTTGAGTTTGAATCCACAGAACCCATGTGAAGTAGGCACAGTAGCACGTCTATAATTCTGGTGCTCCCATAGTGGGGTAAGCTGTGGAGACGGGAGAATGAATCGTGGAAGCTCTGGGGCCAGCTAGCCTGGTGCACAGGAGGCTAGCAACATACAAGAAACCATGTCTCCCACAAGTGGAATGTGAAGACTGACAGCTGAAGTCGTCCACGTTCATACATGAATGGGAACACACACACACACAAACACACATTAAAAAACATTTCCATTAAAACAAAAGTGGCCCAAACAGATTCATTCATCTGTCCAGAGCCACAGCTCTGAGGTGAATAGTTCAAAGCCCCAGGTTCTCATTTCTCTTGGCCTTCACTCTTTATGACTCTGGACCTGTTGCTTCCCCTTCCACAGCACTTCCCCTTATCTTTATAAAGCAGGAAGGAAGAAGAGCACATGGGCGCTGGCTGTAGTAAAGGATTCCTCTGAAGAAGACACCACTTGGGAAACACCTGGCTGGGCCGTCCAGATGTGAAGAGTGCGAGAGAGGCAGGTCTGGCCTATAAGCTGGGAGAAGCGGGACTTTGGGGGGGACACTCCCCACAGCACTTTGGAGAAGAGATGTGCACTTAGCCAGGGAGAACAAGAAGGAAAACCCAGGGAAAGAAACAGGGGCCGCTGAAGGACACAGAAACATGGCTGCCAGGGTCCACACGGGATAAAAGCTGGGGGAGCGTGTCTGCCAGGATCTTACTGTGTAATGTTCTGGCTCCTTCCTACAGCTCCCCACTAGCTCCCCTCTGGAATGTGACAGGACCCAGTGCCTTGGGAGAGATAGCTGGGTGTTTTGGGGACAATGAAAGGGGCAGGGGCTTAGTTGCATTCCACACCTGGCTGGCTCAGGCAGGTGAGAAGTAGAAAAAGCAGAGGATGCTGAAAGCCAGAGAGGAGGGTCCAAGCCTTGAGGACGAGCTCAGACTTAGGTGTGTTTTTCCAAGCTGAGCAAAGCAGGTGAGCCAGGAAGTTTGAAGAACCAAGGGGCCTGGTGACAGGCCCCAGGCCCGTGGGTTACATGGAGAAACAACAGGTAGTTAGATGCGGTCCTGAGTCCACACAGATCAGGGAATTTTCCCATGCTCCTTCCTGCACTGAGGGCTGTGGGTCAGCTCCTCCGGCCAGACAGGAACACACACACACACACACACACACACACACATACACACTTTGGAGACCCTTCTGCTTGGCATGGCATTCAGAGGCTCAAGGACAGACCCACCTTCATCCCCAACGAGACCTGGCTGTCCCCAAAGCAAGGGATCAATGTAAGCTCCAGAGCTCCGGAGAGCTAGCTGGCCCTGAGCAGTAAGAAACAAACTGCTTGCAGCAAACTCAAGGGCTTGCCAGGATTCTGACACCTTTGACTAAACCGCATCCCCATGGATCTCAGTTCTCACAGAATGATCACCAGCACGGCCCAGGCTATCAGGACAAAAAGTGTAAGGGACTGTGTTTTCCCGTCTCTGTTGAATGGTGCATCTTGGAGCATGTGGGAATGGGCAGACACTGCACAGGTGTTGGGGGGTGGGGGGCTAGCGGTGTTGAGAGGGTTCTGTTTGCTGTGGTCAAGGAGGCTCCAGTTGGTGCCAGCCAAGGAATGGCAGGGATGGGTGTGAGTGGGGAGCAGAGAAGTCCTGAGTGGATGTGTACTGTGTTGACATGGGCACAGCTATGTCAAGGATCCAGTGCCTCAGACCCATGGGAAGGGTGAAGTCTGCCCCCACCCTCACCCCTCGGGTGAAGCTCAGAGGGATGGCAAAGCTTTCCTCTAGTCTGAGTGACTTTTGACAATGTGTCCAAGAAACCTACCAGTGTGTACAAAAACTAGCAATTGCAGCTTCCCCCTCCTGGATGACTGACACCTGAGACTGCTCCTCCCCTGCACTGTGTGTAATGAATGCCCGGAGGTTCCCAGCTGTTGTTTAGAAGGTGTGCTCGGTCAGAGCTGGTGCAGCCCACCTGATCCCAGCTTTTCTGTATGTGAGCCCGTGTGTCTTCGTTCCCTCACTAGCCTCGTCCGGTTTCACAGGATGCAGCAGGCATGGCCTCTAGAGAGACGGAGGTCTGGGAACAACACAAGGCCCATCTCCAAATCCCCTCATCAGAGAAGCTACCCCCCTGCCCTCATCTTATGGTGCTATCACTCAGAACACTGATGCTCTGACATGCCTCGTGTTGGGGTGTCTCTGATGACTGTCATGAACTGGGGAAAAGGGCTTAGAATCATCTTCAAAGCATTATTGAGGACTCCACGCTGGAGGTGTTGCATTTTAGCCATAATCACACAGTCACATCATTCCCCTAGGCTGGGGTGGGGGTGGGGGTCTCCAGCCCCTCCAAGATTCCCTCCCTTTTCCCTCTCACCCTCTTCATCTCTTTCCTTTCCATCGCTTTCCTTTCTTGCTTTCTTTCTCCAACAGGGTCTTATTTATCCCAGACTGGCCTCAGATTGGATACATAGCTGAGCATGACCTTGAATTTCTGATGCTCCTGCTTCTGCCTCTAAGAGGATGCACGCTGCCATGCCCAGTCTGTGCAGTGATGGGTGGAATCCAGGGCTTCCTGCATGCTGGTTAAGCAAGCCACTTGTGAGCTATGCCTCCAGCCCTTCCAGGACCTTCTAAGTTAACCAGAGAGGAATTGGCTCTGAAGGAGGGGGGGTTGGCAGAGATGGGTAGTCATAAAACAAGAATGTGCCAGAAGCCAGGGAAGCAGAAGGAGCATTTGTGGCTGGAGCACGGGGCTCGGATCTCCCGTGACTGTCCCATTTGCCACTCTGATCTCAGGGTGGGCCTGTCCTTTCTGCACTGCCTCGGGACCCCCGAAGTTGTAGAAAATGTAACCGGCTGCCCATAGCCCATCCCAAAGGGAATCCAGCACTTCTCCATCTGCAGACATACCCTTGCCTGCATCCAGTCTCAGCCAGTCTAGGGGAGCAGAGGCAGGAAAGGAGCACAGGTCCTATTCTATAGGGGACCCCTGGAGTAGAGGGGTCCCTTCCCTGACAGACCTTCCCTGGACTGTGCTGGAAGGGAGCTCTGGCTTCTTCTCTGAGTTTCCACTCAAACCGGGCACTGGGTGCCGAAGGAGACGGAGAGGATGGTGAGGTATTGATCCTAGACTCTCAGAGGGACCGAGAAGATCCAAGGAGCACACTCTTAGGAAACCACGAAGCACTCAGAGAGAGATGCCAGCGCAGGCACCCTTGAAGAATACAGCAGCATTTTAGAGGCTTGTGCAGGCTGGTGGGATGGCTCAGTGGGTAAAGACCCTGCTGCCTGTACAGTGGGAGGAAAGAACCAACTCCAGCAAGTCATCTGACTGCCACATGTATACTGTGGTGTTCTTTCTCTCTCCCTCCCTCTCTCTCTCTCTCTCTCTCTCTCTGTGCGCACGCATGTATGTGTGTTTTGAAAAAAAAATGCATATTTGAAAAATGAAAAGTCGGGTGGTGGTGTCGCACACCTTTGATCCCAGCGTTCGGGAGGCAGAGGCAGGCAGATCTCTGAGTTCAAGGCCAGCCTGATCTACAGAGTGAGTTCCAGGACAGCCAGAGTTATAGCAGAGAAAGCCTGTCTCGAAAAACCAAAAAGTAAAAAAAAAAAAAAAAAAAGAAATGAAACTAAGGAAGGAAGCAAGGAAGAAAGAAAGAAAGGAAGGAAGGAAGGAAGGAAGGAAGGAAGGAAGGAAGAGGGAGGGAGGGAGGGAGGAAGAGAGGGAGGGAGAGGACTCACTAAGAGGCTGATGGGGCTGGGGCTGGTTTCCCATGGTTCTTGGCTCTGTAGGGGACAATGACCCACTGCCTGCCTTGTCAAGAGCGGCATCCTGGAAATCCAAGTCTAGCTGCATGAACCACATCAAAGGGGAAAGCATCCCTGTCTCTATTCGAAGCCCCAGAGCACCGCAGGGACTGAAAGGGACAGTGTGTCGAGGACACTGCTCTCCACACTCCACCGAATCAATGGCCACTTCTGACCTACTTCCTCTCCTCCCTAGCCTCCTTTGGGTGGGTGGCACCTTGGAGTCCTGTCCCAGCCTGTCTGCAGATACGAGGGTTTGGGAGAAACAGGGACTAAGGGAGAGGGAGACTTTAGAAAGGAGATGTAGAAGCAGGTCATAGAGGCAGAGAAGCAGTAGGCAGAGAAGCAGTGGGGAGAGAAGGCTCCAGAAGGGAGCCTGGGCTGGGCCCTGGGAGATGAGGCCAGATACCCAGACTGCCTGGACCAGAATGAGAGGCACCCCTAAAATACCCTGCAAAGACTCCTTAACTTTCTGGGGGCCACTGCAACCTCTTGCTAGCAGGTAGTTCTGATGTGTCACAGGACTGCCATGTATGCTGTAACCAAGCACCTTGGGGAGTAACCCTCTGTTAGGCTGCTCACCTAGAACAGCACCGCCACTCCTGTCAGGCTTCTAGATTGCTCCTGTTCCTCTGCCTGGAGCAACTGCCTCCTGCCCAGGATGTGAGGCAGGCAGGGGCTTGTCTGACCCCACCTGGCCCCAAGGGAATCCCTTCTTGGGAGTTAGCAAGACTGCCTGCTGCTCCCACCCCGAGCTCAGGAGGCCCCTCCCTGCCCCAACTCCCCCACCTCTCCAGAGAGCAGGCTTGAGCCTTGGGATACAGCCAGATTCCTTCAAGGCGGGTGGGCCCCAGAAGCTACAATTCCTTAGTCCCCATCCTCACCACCACCCTAGGACTCCTGCCTCCCTTCGTCCCTCCCTGCCCCTAAGGCTGCTTGAGTGAGACAAGAGTAATGGACAGAACGCAGGACCTGACCCCAGGTCCTTGGCTGCAGGCCCAGCACTAGGAACGCTGTCAGTAAATATTTGGGGAGTGAATAATGCCCACCCCTCCCCCCACAGCCAACTCTTATCCTGCAACCAGAAATCCTTCTTGAGAGACAAGGGCCTGGTGGCCATCCCTTTGCCTTTGTGCAGAAGGGATCTGGGTGCTGGGATCTTTAGGATGACCAGTTTGGCCATAGAAAGGAACCCCAGTGGTAACTCCATCTCAGTCATCCCCCTACCTCTTAGCTGGTGTGGAAAAGCGACTAAGGGGCTGGAGAGATGGCTCCAGTGGTTAAGAACACTGGCTGCTCTTCCAGAGGACACTGGTTCAATTCCCAGCACCCACATGGCAGCTCACAACTGTCTGTAACTCCAGTTCCAGGGGATCTGACTCCTTCACAGACACAACAATGCAGGCAAAACACCAATACACATGAAATAAAAAATTAATTGAGACTGCTGAATTGCATCTGCTCCAGGCTGGAGACCCCAGACCATCTCAGGTAAGCACAGACTTCCTTGCAATGGGTGTTCTTTCTGAAATCCAACGTTTGCCCTCCTAGGGGCCCTTACTTGACTGTTGGAGAGGAATGAACCCTATTGTTTTTTGTCTCCTCTCCTGGGGTACTATGTGTCCACTGCCACCCAACTGGAAGGCCTCGGGCCCAAGTGGATGCCTCTAACTACTTAGGGTTCCCCTGCCAGTCCACTGGGACCTGGGAGGGCCACACAGCTCTCATCCATCTTTGACCCTTCCCTCCTTTTTCTGGCCTGAGATCAAGGCAACAAGGATGTCTTCCAAGGAAGTCTCTGACACTTTTGCACAGTGTGTAGCTGGGAATATAAGGAACCCTCCAGCTACCTACTGCCCCGAAGAAGTCTTAGTGTGTTCCCCAGAAGGACTATTAGGGGATTTAAAGCAGGTGTGGATGAGGGCATTGACTGGGGTGAGTGGGAACATGGAAGCTAAAGATGACGACAGTGTATGTTTCTCCAGGTTTGTCCCCGTATGTACAAAGCCATCCCTCACCCCAATGGCCGGGAGCATTCTTGCCATGTAATTAATATTGGGCAAATTTGAGCCAGCCAGTGACAAATGCCTATAATTCCATCACCCGGAAACTGAGGCAGAAGGATAAAAAGTTTAAGGCTAGCCTGAGGCTATCTAGTGAGACTCTATCTCATCATGTAGATATAGTAAACTAAGGCTCAGTTTCCTGAGCTGTAAGATGGAGATAATAGTCCCAGGTGTGCCTGAAATTTTAGTACTTGGAAGGAGGAGGCAGGAGAATCGCTCAAACCCAAGAGTTTGAGACCAGTTTAGGCAATACAGTGAGCTAAAATAATAAAATAAGTCTCTGTCTTTCAGAGCATCACCCTCTTGGCCTATCACTTGGCCACTCTCAACCCTAGACAGCTACTAGTCTACTTTCTGCTGACTATCCATCTTCCCCATATAGTCCCAATTAATGGACCATAGTATCAGGAGCCTTTGGTGCCTGGCTTCCTTTTTTCAGTGTGTATAATGACCTGGAGGAGGATAGCCTCCATATATTTCATATATGTTCATATAGGTTCATATATTTCAGTTCTTAGGCAGGTAGCGGTATCATTTCAAAGGGCTGGAAGGTTAGGAGGTGTGGCCTTGCTGGGGGAAGCATGTCACGGGTTGGTGGGGTGGGGGGGTGAGCTTTGAGTTTTCAAAAGCCCATGCCAGGCCAGTCTCCCTCTCTCTGCCTGCAGATCAGGATTTAGCTCTCAGCTACTTTTCCAGCAACGTGCCTGCTCCCACACTCCCCTCCATGATGATAATGGACTGAACCTCTTAACCTGTAAGCCACTCCCCCAATGAAAGGCTTTCTTTCCTAAGAGTTGCCTTGGTCATGGTGTCTCCACACAGCCATAGAACAGTGACTAAGAGTGTGTTTTCAAGGGTTGCCCATACACCTCCATGCATCAAACTTCATGCCCTATTGCCAAAGAAAATTCTATGTGTGGGTGTACCATGTTTTGTTTATCCATTCATCAGTGGATACTAGAGTTGTTTCCATATTTTGTCTATTATGAATATTCATGTCCGGGATTTTGTGCAGACTTGTTTTGCTTTCTTTGGGTATAGATCCACAGGTAGAAAGATGGAGGCAAATGGTACTTCTCTGCCTAGCCTTTTGAAGAAATAAATGCCAGAGTATTTTTTCTTTTTTTTGTAACATTCTTAATATTAGAGTTTGAGGTCCTAATTTCTTTCCTTTTTTCTTCCTTCCGTCCTCTTTTCTTTCTTTCTTTCTTTCTTTCTTTCTTTCTTTCTTTCTTTCTTTCTTTCTTTCTTTCTTTCTCTTTTTTATTTTGGGCAGGGTTCCACATATCCCAGGCTGGCCTCGAATTTACTATACGGCTAAAGATGAGCACTCGTTTCTGATCCTCTTGCCTTGTTTCCCAAGTGCTGGGATTACGGGTGTGCACCGCCACACCCATTTTATACGGTGCCAGGGATCAAACCTAGGGCTTCCTGCATCATGTGTGCTAGGCAAGCACTCTACCAACTGGGCTACACTCTGGTTCTCTCCATATGTCCAACGTGAGCTACCGCTTCGGTTCTACGTATCGTCAGGAGAGGGGAATGGTGTCCAGTTGTAGTTTTTGTGTTGAATTTTCCCGTGACGTCATTTTGTGTGCTTCTTCGCCCTTTCTCTTTTTCTTTGGAGGATGGTCTATTCAGACTTGTTGCCCGTTCTTTTTTTCTTTAATTTATCATCATCATCACCACCATCATCATCATTATTGTTATTATTATTGTGTGTGTGTGCTATGTGTTCAGGCACGTGAACATCCCAGTGCGTGTGTGGAGGTAAGAGAACAATTTTGTGGCATGGGAGTCAGCTCTCTCCTTCCACATTTACATGGGATTCAAGTATCAATCTCAGGTCATCAGACTTACAGCACTTGCCTCTGAGCATGTCCCAGCCCTCATTCTTTATTTTGTTTTGTTTCTGAGACAGGGTTTCTTTTTTGTAACTCTGGCTGTCCTGGAACTCACTCTGTAGACCAGGCTGGCCTCGAACTCACAGAGATCCGCCTGCCTCTGCCTCCCGAGCTCTGGGATCACAGGTGTGCGCCACCACTGCCCAGCTCAGCCCTCATTCTTAAAAGGATTTACTTATTTTATTTAATGTGTGTAAGTGTTTTGCCTGTATGTATGTATGTGTACCATGTGCATGCCTGGTGCCCATGGAGGTCAGAAGAGGCATCAGATTCCCTGGAACTAGAGTTATAGATAGTTGTTAATCATCATGTGGGTGCTGGGAACTGAACCCAGATCCTCTACAAGAGCAACAACTATTCTTAGCCACTGTACCATTTGTTCAGCACCCCCAGTCTATCTTATTTTAAGTTAGGCTGTTTGTTTTGTAATTGAATTGAGCTTTTTGTTTGTTTGCTTGTTTTTTCAAGACAGGGTTTTTCTCTGTGTAACCCTGACGTCAGGTCCTTGAACTGGCTTTGTAGACCAGACTGGCCTTGAACTTACAGAGATCCACCTGTTTCTGCCTCCTGAGCGCTGAGACTAAAGGCGAGCATCACGATCATCAGGCTAACTTCTTTCCCTAAAACAAAGTCTTTCTGTGTGTCTGCGCCGGCCTTGAGGTAGAGATATCACTGCCTCAGCATCCTGAATGCTGGCATTAGTTGCGTGTGCCACCGAGCTCAGAAAAATGTCCTGTGTGGTTTTCATTTTTAATTTCTACTTATTTATTTTGAGGCAAGGCCTAGGACTCACAGAAATCTGCCTGCCTCTGCTTCCCCAGTGCTGGGATCAAAAGTATGGGCCACCACACCTGACCTGCTTAAAAAAATTATGTGTATCTGTGCAAGCTCCCATGAGTTTACGTGGACATGCAGGAACCTGAAGAGTACAGAAGGTGTCAGATCTCTTGGAACCAGAGTGACAGGTGGTTGTGAGCCACCATGTGACACTGGAAACCAAACCTGGGTCTCATAAGAACAAGTGCTCTTAACTGCTGAACTGTGCCGATGGGAGGAACAGCGCTCCCTAGTGGTGGGCAGCGTTGACTTCGCCTCTCTACCTAATGTCAAGTAAGCACTTTCCCAGAAACCCTTGCTTCCTCAGGAGCTATATGAGCCAAACCAGAATACAGGTCCTGACCAATCAGTGCGATCCCCTAGATACTGCCTGTTTCCTTTAAATGGCCCTCATGGCCAACCTCCGGGGCCGCCATGTTTTTTTAATTGGACAGCCGTGATGTCAGTATGTAACCGGGGAAAATAAACTGCTTTGTATGGCCATACATTTCTCTCAGTGTCTACTTGAGCTATTAGTATGAACCCAACGTCTCCAGCCTCAGAGCCCAGTCTGAAACTCTCTTCAGGAGTCCCAGGTAATTCTCAGAAAGCCCCGAAGCCAGCTGCTGGCCAATTAGAGCTTTCCCCATGTCTGTGAGATGTAACAAGCAAATAAGTACCCATGCTCAGATCCTGACCAATTGGATAGATCCCCCTAGTGACTGCTGTTTCACTTAAAAACCCTTGGGCACCCACATTTGGGGCTGCCATGTTTTTTTTAATTGGACAGCCCTGATGTCAGTATGAAACCTGAGGAAAATAAACTGCTTTGTTCGGCCATACATATCTCTCAGTGTCTACGTGAGCTGTTTCACAAACCTAACAAGTTCTATACTTCCATCTTAAATTTTAATGATGTCCAGTTGAGTTTTTCTTTTGTTGCTTATACTTTGGTTGTTACAGCTAAGAACTATTACCCAATCCAAGAACGAAGATTCACTCCCGTGTTGTAAGAGTTTTATAGGTTTATCTTTGATCATTTTTCTTCTTCTTCTTTTTTTTTTTTTAAGCTGACTTTATGCAGGGTTTGAGGCAGAGGTTAGGCTGCATTCTTTTACATGTGGTCACCCAGCTCTCCCCTTGTGTGTTTGCAAAATGCAGGGGACTCTAATGCCCCAGGAAATGCCAAGCTACAAGATCTCAGGCCGTGTAACCTAAGAGGGTTGCTACTCTGAGCTACTCTCCCGTCCACTTTGCTTATCCTCCTGACGCCGCTCACCTCATTTGTACCGAAACATATTTACCAGAGTCGCTGTGTATTTCGTTGAAATAACAAGTTAGGGAGTGAGTAAAAGAATGGAACTGCTTTGTCAGAGCTGGAAGGGGCCCAAGTGGCGGGGTGTGTTCCAGGACAGCAACTTGCTTTAAAGGATGGAAGCCTCCAAGACTCACCCAGGGTCACCAGGTGGCACAGGACCGTGTGGTCTAATCACCCCCTTACTCAACACTTTGGACTCCATGCTGACTGCGCCCTAAGCAATGCCTGTTCATTGAGTAGGTCCTGCGTCAGGCTCAGTGCGGGGTCTTCTGAAGCCAAAGGGACAAAATCCCTGGAACCTTGCCCCATGTCTTTCCTCTAAGGACCTAGGGCGGGGGCTAGGCCTGGCAGAGCTATCTTGGGCTTCTAGAACCTCCCTTTCCCGAGCGCCCCCTCCATGTAGGGTCATCCCTTGGCTCCAGCCCAGCCCTCTCTACTCCCTTAGCTGGAGCACTAAGAATGCGAGGCAGGCGGCAGGCAGCCAGGGGCACAGGGTGGGCCGAGAGGAAAGGCTCAGGTCCAGGTCATTTCCTGGCACCCTTGTTTGCCGCGTGCCCCCGACTTCTGGTGGCTGCTTCCGCCCCGCCCACAGCCTCCCTGTCTAAGCGGGCAGCTGGCCTGGAACTGGAATCCTTCCACCCTCGGGTCCCCCCTCAAAGCTCAGCAGCCCCTGGACCCGGGTGAGAATGCTCCTCCTGAACTTGGGTATGTCACTGACCCAGTCAAGGCCTTTGCTGCGATTTCGGGAAGGGAGGTCAACATGGCTGACCTCTCAGGCTTTTTGTAGAGAATAAAGGGTACACAGACGATCAAAGGGCTGACACAATGAGCCAGCCACTGAAAACGGTCAGCCCTCTTTCTCAGCCAGCATCTCTCTGTTTTCTTCCTTCACAAAATCTCCCGGGGTGCCCCTTTTCCGGACTCCGTGTCACCACACTGGGGTCTTACTCTGAGCCCTCTGTGACCGAGGAGGGGGCACCTCTGACAGCGGCCGCTGTGCCACTAACTCTTGAGCGTCTTCTTCCTTGACCCATGTCCCACAAGGCTGGGACATGTGGGGGCCTGCAGGGAGTATAGTTTTCAGTGGAGCAGAGGAGGCTCTGCCAGAGGCATGCAGTCCCTCTCCAGTCAGGCTGAGCGCTGTGATCAGAGCCCCAGGCAGGATGCATGGGGAGAGGGTTTGAGTTTGCTTCCTTGGAGATCCTGGCTCTTAAACGCAAGACCACCACTGCCACCTCCGTTCTCGCTGTCGCCATGGCCGTCTCAAACAAAAGTACCATCTGTTGAGTGACTACTTAGTGCAAGGCACCGTCCAATTTCTAACTCACCACAGTGGATCTACAACTAGGGTGCAATTATTTATTTAAATTAAATCCATTTTACAGATAGGAAAAATGAAGCACAGAGAACATTAAAAAAAAAAATGTTCAAAGCTAATAGGTGACCAAATATGGCAAATGTTTCTCCGAGGAGAAAGAGAGAACTATCCATGGGTGGGAGGGGCAAGCCTGGGGGATGGGGGCCCATGGAAGAATTCACTGTCTGGGTAGGGCTTGCTCTGTGGGTCATCCAGGGTCATGTGGGGTTGGGGAAGCAACAGACTGATCTCCTAAAGCCCAGGTCTTTTGCAGAAAGAGACGTCTTCAAGGGGAGAGAAAGGAAGAGACTTTAAGGCCTTGGCCCAGATGAGTCCTGAGAATCGGCCATGGTTATAATTCTTTGCAAGGGAAGGCACTGGTGCTCAGGACGGGTCAGAGTCTGAAGTATACTATACTGGGGTGAGACCCCGCCCCCCAACTGGGGATGGGCCAGGGCCTTGGCCCTTTTTACACAGTGTCAGGTAAGGTGAATACTATCTATGGACAGGAAAGCAAGACTGTCATAAATGAATGAAGTATAGGCACTGGGGTTGCACAGAGCCACCTAGAGAGCTACACACAGGACCCCGAGAGACTCAGGGCATCTTGGAAGGGACTGCAGAACTGGTACCAGGGGGATTGTGTTGGCTGTGGTTCCCGAGGAGGCCAGGCCAGCAGAGCCTGGTCAACATCCCAGGGAAAGGGCTATTTGCTTTCGTGTTGGTCCAGATTGCCAAAGGGTCCCTCTGGGCTCTGAACTCCATCTCCATCCCCACCCTGGACCTTGCTCAAGTTGCCAGCCTGCATTTCTATGTAGGAGGCCCTCGTGGTCCCATAGTCTCACTGCCGACTCTCTCTTCTGTGCCTCAGCTCTCCTGCTTTGTCTCCTCCTCACCTCACTAGGTACCAGCTCCTGCTCACACTCCTCATCTGAGCATCTCTCAAGTCCACATCTCCATACCCTCACCCTTTCTTACCTTCATCACCCACACATGGTCTCCTTGATGCCCTGAATAATCTCCAGATTGTCAGCTTGTTGCCTGGGGTAACCAGCTAAAGTTCCCTTTGAGTACAGCCCGACGAAACCCTACTCTTGAGCAGAGCACCTAGGACTTCCGGAATATGGTACCCAGGAATATGTGTGCTGTGATGTCCACTCTGTTCCCTTCCTCCTCATCTCTTCCTCCAAATCTCCAACCCCTTGTCCACTTCACTGCAATGGTGGTGAGCTGCGCTCTGCCTCTACACCGCATCCCAGGAACGTAACCTAGAGTGGTTCTACCATTGAGGGAGTAGCCTTGATGTCCTCCAAGCCCCATTCGACTCCTCTATCAAGGGGAGTGGGCCAGAGTTGGGGTGGGCCTGAGGAAAGGAGCCAGAAAGTAAAACCTTCATCTCAGATCCCAAGGAGCCCCTGCCCTGCCCCCACGGTCCCCACTAAATCTTTGTCTCCTCCCTTTCCCAGGCTCTGGTCCTTCCTCTCACCCTCTTCTCTGACTCATCTGTGCCCTGAGTCCTCATCTCTGGCAATGCTGTCACATCCTGCAGGGAGGAGGGGGGCTGTCCTTGCCAGGTGGGGCTCCCTGCGTCTTAGTGGGAGCCCTCAGGAGGCCAGGCCTTCATCAATCTCAGAGGGTCCTAATGATGAGCCTTTCTATGAGCCTATCAGGAGAGGGCCTGAATTAGGGAGGTGAGCTGTGGCTGCCTCCCAGCCCTAAACCTGTATGGGGCCCACTCTGCCTTGCCCTCCAGTTTCAGGCTTCTGGGAACATGGCTTGTGTTTCCCACTTGGTCTGCCCCAAGATGGCAGCCTCCTCAGCTCTGCACCAGCTTGCAACTAGTCTTCAGGTCAGTGGTAGATATGTCCGCTGCCTTCCTGCAGGTGATGCCAGGCTGGGGGGAAGGGGGAGGGGGAGGGGAGGCGTCCACCTGGATTACTCAGGCCCTAGGTTATGCAGAGTGGGCCCGGAGGAGGAAGTGAGTCAGTGGGTACAGCAATTCATGCCTCAAAATCCTGACTTTCCTTTTCAACCCACTGAGCCAAAACGTTTGTCCCAACAGGATCTCAGTGGGGGAGGGGCTGGCAGCCAGGGATGTTAAAGAGACAGAGCCTCTTGCTCCTTTTTTAATTTTTTTTTTTGGTGGAATAGAAGAATTTAAGAGCTTGTGGCTGACTGAGGCTAGCTAGACATGTAGGAAGCTGAAGATCTTATGAGTGTCAAGGGCTGTCACAGGGCTGGGAAATACAGGTGTCATCACAGAAAATATAACAGCTGCCATCAAGGTGCTTCAACACACCTGTGAATTTTGGTAACTTTGTACCCAATATATAGATAAGGAAATTGAGGTTCAGGTAAGTCAAGAAACTTGTTTAAGGTCGCAGTCCCACCACTCAATAACCACACCGCCAGCTCAGGCTCAAAGTCAACGCAAAGCCTGGAAGTTTCCAGTGACCCTATGTCTGGGCTGGTGTGTGCACATGTGTGTGTGAGGGATACAGTCACTGAGAGAGTGGAAACTCACAAAAGGGTTTGAAGAACAAAGAAGGGAACATTTTCCAAGTGGCCCAGTAGGCAAAGGGCATTCCAGGCGAAGTAGCCACATGCAAAGGGAGGGGGCATGGACTGGCCTGTCTTGTTTGTTGGTGGAGTCCCCTTGGGAGTGAAGTGAGATACAAAGACAGGCAAGGACAGCAGAGGGGCAGGAAGAGCAGGTTATGGAGGGAGAGCCATATAGAGTCTGAGGAGGCTGGAGCCTGGGGGACTCTGTCTACAGGTGTCATCAGCACCTAGAACAGTAGCCCACAGGGGTCATGGAGCGGTGACCTGCACTGGGACCATGACTGGATGGAAACAGCGAGGGAGAGCCCAGGAGAGCAGAGGTTCGATCGAAGCTCAGAGGTCCAGCTACCACCCTACAGAGGCTAGGGCCAAGGACCAAAGCTGACACAGACTGTCCCTCTAAGAAAGTTGCAGCTGGAATGCATGGGGGTCCTTCCAAGAGTAGGACTGAAGCTGTCTCGGTGCGGTAGGAGAAGGCCATGATAACTCAAGGGCAGGTTCCTGCTCCGCAAGGGGGCAGTCAGGTGACTCATAGGCAGGAGCATACAAGGGTGGTGAGTGTGAGGGGGGAGATCAGTGAGGGGCAGCCACTGGACTGTGAGGATGCAAATGGGTGCGGGGCAGTCACTGTCCCAGCGGGCCAGTGAGCAGGAGGAGGAGAGTTCAGGCTTCTAGCTGGGTTGAGGTCTCGTGCTTTTTACTGGCTTCTCATCAGGACTTAGATTCAGCAATGGATGCTGGACTTACTGCCATAAGAACCAATGAGAGCAAGGCGTGGTGGCACATTACTATAATCCGGTACTTGGCAGGGGGCTGAGGCAAAGAGGATTGTGGGTTCGAGGACAACTTGGGCAATATACGGAGACTCTACCTCAAAAATGAGCCAGTGGAGGGGTCAGCAAGATGGGTCAACAGGAAGCCCAGCAGTGGTGGCCAATGCCTTTAACCCTACACACGGAGGGAGGCAGAGGCAAGCGGATTTCTCCGAGTTCAGAGCCAGCCTGGATTACAGAGTGAATTCCAGGACAGCCAGGGTAACACAGAGAAACCCTGTGTCAAAAACCAAAAGCAAAATCAAAACATCAACAAAAATATGGGCCAGCAGGTTAAGGCTCTTGCTTGCAAGCCTGATGACCTGAGTTGGATCACCAGAATTCACACGGCATATGCATGCACACATGTACAATACATATGTATGTATGTACCCACATACATACATGGAAAATGAAGAGCCAGCAGGACTTCTTTTACCTAATTGTCAAGGTGACACAATGGTTGGGTATAGTGGTGCACGCCTTTAATTCCAGCACTTGGGAGATAGAGGCAGGCAGATCTCTGTGAGTTTGAGACCAGCCTGATCTCAGAGTGAGTTCCAAGACAGCTGAGACTATGTAGAGAGACCCTGTCTCAAAAACAAAACAAAACACCAAAGGAGACACGATGTTTTCGTCATGCAAGAGGTGAAACTCCAGGCCACATGATACTAGGTCTCACTCTACAATATACCTAGAGCCCTCTGCCCCCCCCACCTTGTTGCTGAGACAAGGTCTTGCTATGTAGGACAGCCTGGCTTCAAACTCACAATCTTTCTGCCTCTACCTCCTCAATGCTGAGAGTTCAGAAGAGCCTTAACATGCCCAGTGGGTTTGTAATCTTTATTTATGTGCCTGAGCACACAATCATATTTCTCTATCGCATGCATGTGGTCAGTTCTTTGTCACTGTGACGAATATCCGAAGGAAACAGTTTAAAGGAAGAAGAGTTTATCCTTTCACAGTTTCAGTCCATGGTCACTTGGCTCTGTTCTGTTGCTGGGCTGCGGGGAGGCACAACATCAGAGTGGGCGCATGTGGCTGAGCCGGCCGGCTTACCTCATCACAGAAAGGAAGCCCAGAGGCAGGAAGGGGCTAGATTGGATAAAGTCCCAAGGTGACGCACTCGGTGACCTACCTCCTTCAGCTAGGTTTGCATCACCTTCCAGAACAGCAGCACAAGTCAGCTCTTAAACCAGAGCCCGTGGCGACGCTTCGTATTGAAGCTGTAACAGTATAACATATAGATTCCCACAAAGAGGATAACAAATTAAGTAACTGATACACTGCAAGGACCTCAGCCCCTAATAGGGTAGGACCAGGTGGATTAGTTACCTGGATTGCCCAGACCGGGATGTGCAAGCTGGAAGCCACCATTACATTCATCAAAGCCACTCTCCAGGCCTGACTCTCCACCTAATGTACCGATCAGCCACTGGCAGAAGGATAGACATAGGCATGTTAACCGCACATACCCTATCCCTGAGAAACTTACTATAGAGAAAAGGACCTGTCTGTGGAATCAGATAGCCGTAGGGGTGGCTCCGGTCATGTGCTCACAGCTGCTGCACTCTGGCCATCTTGATGTTTTCAACCGAAAACAGGGGGACACTTCTGTGTCACAGGTCTTTTAGAAGAGACCACACATAAAGAGCCAGGCCATAGGACATGCTCAATAAGTATCAACTCCCTTTGAATGTGTACATAAAAGATTCAGAAATGCAGTCACACAGGCAAACAGGTGAATATTTAACAACAGACAAGGGAGCATTTGCAGATGTGTGCCCTAATGAACATTTATATAGGGACCCTCCACCTCTAGTGAAGAGTGGGATTGGTGGATAAAGTCCCCACCTGCCCAGATTTTCCACCCAAGGGTAGAATCTGGACAGTAAAAGCCAAGGAAAGTCAAACACCCACCCCCTCAACACACACACACACACACACATAACACACACACACACACACACACACACACACACACGCTCGAGAGCACACGAGGCAGGGATTCAGCGTGTGGACCCATGGCCTCACCCTCTCAAAAAGGCCATCCTGACTTTAGAAGAAGAATGATGAAGAGCCCATTAGAATCAGGAGCCAGACCAGAAAGGCAGGGAAAGGAGGGGAGCCTGGGGTCAAGCCTATGCGGACACAAGGCGGTAGGAGAAGACCCTGGAAGAGGCTGAAAAAATGAGGGGCGGTCAGCTGTCAGGGAAGTTTCCCACGTTTGGGGTAACCCACTAGGCTCCCATGAGGGCAACTGTCCATCGGTG
Organism: Cricetomys ansorgei; assembly: GCA_026225945.1. Classification (NCBI taxonomy): domain Eukaryota; kingdom Metazoa; phylum Chordata; class Mammalia; order Rodentia; family Nesomyidae; genus Cricetomys; species Cricetomys ansorgei. The sequence goes on from JAMJFZ010001881.1 coordinate 18,927,029, forward strand.
CTCAGAACCCCCTTGCTCTTTAGAACTCCTACACCAGCGCTCTCACCCCTGTGACTGAGGTTCACGTTCTCGCTCATGTACTCTTCTCATTCCCTCCTCCCTAGCCCTGCTCTTGTTTAGCCAATTTTATATTCTCCTCCATTATTTTCTTCTTCTCCAGACAGGGTCTCCCCTACGTAGCCCTACATAGGCTGGTCTGAAACTTACCAGTTAGACCAGACCAGCCTCCCTGGTGCTAGAAGTACAGGTACCATCTCACCTGCTGTCCGTTGTATCCAATTACCTGCTGGCCATTGTGCATCTGTCCTGGCCATGTCAACCTCACACCATAACCAGCACGCTGTTTCTAATACCCCCTCTTGCCTCACACACACCAACCCTATAGTACAAGACACCGACTGTCTGTTTAGCCTGCTTCATATTGAGTTTCCAGAATGCTTCCTGGAGGCTGGAGAGATGGGTCAGCCCTTAAGGACTAGGCTCAAAACCAAAAAGACACATGAGGGTGTCGGATGGAGTCCTGACTCCCAGGCGGAAATCCCTACCTTTGTCAGGCCCAGTAGGGAACTCGAGTCTGAGCTGCTTCAGAGCAGGGTTTTGCCTTGAGGCTTGAGGTAGAGAAGGCTGAATCTGGGTCAATGGGAAAGGAAATCTGATAAATGTATTCAGGCTCAGCCACTCCTCCATCCCTCCTTTTCCTCTCTCTCCCTCCCAAGTAATTTGTCTGTTCAACCAGAGCCAGGGAGTGGCCTGAATCTAGTTCAGTAGCAGATTTAGTCCATTTAGTTCTACAGATCTGAGGAGCCTTGAGACACTCAGGTTGCTGATGGAGAATAATAATAAGTTGCTCTCTCCAGCCTTTTTGCTTACTAGCCGGGACCCCAAGGCCAGGAATAGGAAGGTCACTTTGCTAGGGTGAGAAGAGAGGTAAGCCAGTGTGTGTCCTTGTTATTCCTGCCGAGGCTGACTGTGTAGTCACACTGGTGTGAACACAGCAAGCAGGCCGTGAAGAACGGAAGCCGCCTTCTGAGAATATTGACATTGTCACTGTTCCAGCTGGGAAACTTTACCCCAAGTCAGGCCAGCTTCTGCATTTCTTCTCTTGAGGTCTCCCACCCCAGGCCTGTCTCTCCTTTGACCCCATCTTCCTTCTCCTGGAAGCCTCCCTGACTCTGACATGAAACACACAGCTTGCATGCTGTGGTAGTCACCTGCAAAGGCAGACAAGAGAGCACGGAAGTTTTGTTGTTTACGTAATTGATTATTACGTAATGGGCAGTCTCTCAGGACAGCAGGAACCAAATGGCTTGAGAATTAGGAAGGGGGATATCTTGGATTTTCAATGTGGGTGGGGGTGAGTGTTCACCCAGGGAGGGGTTCTGTGACTCTCCTTCCCTCGGACACTGAAGGGAGGCCCCATCCTTCTTGCGGGCTTGTCTAGGTGTGAGCCATTAGGAAAGAGACCAGGGCGAGGCTTAAAGGCTGTCCATAAATACATGAAAAGCAGAGCTGAGGCCCGTCGCTTCACATGCATCCAGTGTTTCTAGGTGGGTCCGTCCTCCATGAGGAAGAGCTGATAGAGTAAGCTGGAGGGATGAGGTGAGGCTGTTGAGATAAAGTCCACAGGAACAAAGAGTTTCAGCCCTGAGGCATGGAACTGAGAGTTCTCTCTCCAGATCTCCAGCTCAGACAGTCCATGTCTCCCTCCACTCCAGTCCACCCCTCCCCCTTCCCCCATAGGTCTCTCTGACACTTCCCACATTCCTCTGCTGGGTCTGTCTTCTACCAGTCTCCCAGCTCCTGCTCCCATGTTCTCTCTGGACACTCCTTTAGACTGGAAATGCCATCCTTCATCCCTTTCCGGCTTCTGGTCCCCAGATCGGACATGCTGGTCCTTTCCTGTTTGGGATGGTTTATGAGATAAGGACTGGCATGGAGCCTATCTGTAATCATCACATGACTCAAAACTATTTTGGTCAGGACCCCTGCCTATATCAAGTGTCTACCCTGGCCCTCCTGGCCCTGGCCGTCGACACTCCTCCAGGAATAAGGCCAAGAACCAACGGAGCTATCCAGAAGGGCAAATGTGGATGGCTCAACTTCCGTCTAACTTCCTGATCCTTGATCTCAGATGTCTCTTAAACCTTTGATAGCTCTAACGCACAAGTCAAACCATGAGAGAGGCTGAGTGGCTCTGGAAGTCGCAGCTTGGACTAATCCCATTCTAAGGGCAGCCAGGGACAAGTGTCCCCTCTCACATGCCACGGAGAAAACTGTTATTGCAGCTGCTCTTGTTTAGGTATGTCTGACGGTCTGAACTGCATCTGCCTGGAGTTTGTCCCTTAAAGACACAGCTGTGGTCAGTGGCTTCCAGTTCCGGCTCTGCCTCACTCCCTTCTCATAAACTGTATGATCTTGGGACCATTCAGATATCTTCCTGAAAGCTTTGCTCCTTCATGAGGCCATGCAAGCCTGACAACCTGAGTTGGACCTCAGAACTCATATAAATGTGGAAGGAAAGAACTCCTGATCCCACAAGGTTGACCTGAGCTCCGTAAGCACCCTAAGGCTTACATCTCTGGGATTGTTTTGGGTGTGTTTGTTTTGTTTCGTTTTCCCCTCTGGCCAGAACACTGCAATCCATTTTATCTCCTGGGTCTAGTTCCTTTACGTTCCTAAAACAGATGTGCTACTTACCAGGAGCTACACAGTGCCGTGAATGCAGAGACAACAGAGCGATGTTACAAAGGTCGTCTGATCTGGTATCTGCAAAGCTAAAGGAAGATAGATTGTTTGGCAGTTATCATTTTAACCATTCAGGCGGGGCTTCTAGTTAGAATTCACTATGCTGGGCAAAAGGAAGAGAAGTAGCTAAGTAATGGCTGAGAATACTCCCAAAGGAGAGGCCTGTCACTCCAAGTCTCACCAAAATCTGATTTGTCCTAAGTGTTAATCATTAGCATAATGGTTAAGAAGGGGTCTGAGGTTAGATATTGTGCTATTAGAATCCTAGCTTTGTGGCCTTAACCAAATCGCTGAACTTCCCAGAGCCTTGGTGTTCGAATCTTAAAGCAGAGATAACCCTCAATCATGGTGTGAGGATTTGATTTAATAATTGTAGAACATGCCCTCCAGCATGACACCTCTGTCTTTGCTTCTTTCTTTTTAACTCTAGACTTATCCGGGCTGATCCGATACCATCAGAGACACTTGAGGCCGCGAAGAATTCAGACTTACTTTCTGCAGGAAGAGGTGCTCCCTGAACTCCCTCCAGGAAAAGGAGCATCCCATAATGCAGCTGCTGTGCCTGAAATAGGGCAGCCCTGTTCCCATTTGTAAATAGAGTGACAGGTACCGACCCCAATTTACATACATAACATAGCAACAAGAGACAAACCTATAACAGCATAACGTACCTAATGAAAAACTTTCAGCAATTGTCATTAGCAAAAGGGCAGCATTGTCTCTCAGGGCTTCGCCTTTGGGTGTAAGGGATAAGGTCATTTGTGTGGAAATGAGCCCATTCTAAGGTCACACTGTGTGGACAGGGAATCTGACCCAGAATGCACTGGCTTCTCACACACCAGAGCAGAATTCCATTAGATGGGTCCATTTCCTGCTTTCCTTTTTTCCTTGCTGTATGTATGTGACTGGTGATAAATTACTGACTTGAAAAAGTAGCGCTGGTAAAGCAGTTAGCATAGTTTCTGTTGCATATAGTGTTTTCTTTTTTATTAGAAGAACATAATGAAAACAATACTCAGGGAAAATGAGACTTTGTTCTGCAACAGGGGAAATCTGAGACTAAAAAAAAAAAGTCTATAATGATCTCTTGGAGTTTCCTTTCAGTTTGATTCTTCCGGGATAATGAGATCTTTGAGCCTAGCCCACCTGTCTCCAGACGGCCATCACCTAGTACATAACTGTGGGGGCTGAGGTCCTCTCACCGCCCTTAGAGATAAACGCTCTCTTTCCTAACTACAATTACTGATGGGTTGTCATCACCATCGCTAAATATCTGTCTGGCTTTGCGGAGGAGCCGGTTCCAGGTGGGATCAGGATGAGAGGAGGCGGGTGAGCAGGAGAAATACTCCTCCATACACAACATCGAGGACGCTGAGGACGAAGAATAAAGTCCGGAGACCCACAATCACCCATTAGGGACTCGCAGCGCTTCGGAGGTCCGCATTCCAGGCCCCTGGGCACAGACAACCGTTCCCCCGGTGGTGGCCGCGCCTAGAACGGCCTTTTCCAGTTGCAGCCGCAGGGAAGCTCCAGGCAAATCCCACCTCCGGCCCCGCCCGTCCAATCCGTCTTGCACCGAAGGCGACGCACCCGGGGAGAAGCAAGCCTCTGGGAGGGGAAATCCAAGCTTTAAGGGCTCCCGACAGGTGTCTGAGAGGGAGGGCGGAGTCGGAGTAGGAAGGATGGAGCGGGAGGGGCGGCGCTGCCCCTTTAAGAGGCGGCGGCCGAGCGGGGACCTTTTCTCTTTCCCCGGAAGGAAAGCGGAGCCGGGACTGGGAGCGCAAGGTGGGGAGGTGTGGGGCTGGGCGGTGGGGAGGCGGGGCGCGCTCCGGGGAGGATCCCAACCTCCTGCCCTCCTCGCGGTCGGAGGTTTGCCTTTCCAGATCCTCCACCTAGCCGGGATCCAAAGAGCTAACACTGCCAAGGGGGCGCGGCCGGGACCATCTACGGTGCGGGGTGCCCGGAGCCGGGCATGGTGACCCGTCCACTCGACCAGAGGGAGAGTAGATCCACGGACCTGAAAAAGGCTTGGAGAAGCGCCACCCCGGAGCGGACGGGAAACTAGCCCGGGCTAGGGCAAGAAATTGCTTAGAACTCCGGGCGCAGCGGCGCTGCGGGCTCGGGTGTCCTCTGGCGGCGCCTGGAGCAGGTGAACCGCTCACCGCTCCCACTGCTGAGTCCTCTTGCGTGTTTGCCCAGCCGGGCTGGCGCTTGCAGCCATGGGCCCCGGCCCCCGGCGCGCGCCCCGCGCCCCTGGCTGGATGCTCCGTGCACTGGCCTTGATGGTGGCGACTAGCGGCCGGGTCGCCTTCGCCTTCAACCTGGACACCCGATTCCTGGTAGTGAAGGAGGCGGTGAACCCCGGTAGCCTCTTCGGCTACTCGGTCGCCCTCCATCGGCAGACGGAGAGACAGCAGCGCTACCTGTAAGTCAGCCTGGCGGCGGTGAGGTGGGGTGCGGGAGAGGGTACGTTTTCGGGTACCTGATCTAAGCTGGGTCGGAGCCATGGGTCCGCAGACTTCCAGGCCTGCTGCTGCTTGGGAGCCAGGATTAAGGGGGCGGGCACGCCGGCAGTCTTCGATTGTGGGGCTTGGCGGGAAGTGGAGGATGGGGGGCAGTAATCATGGCAAGTGCTGACCTAGCCAAAACCTGTCTAGACGAGGTCGCTCCAAGCTTCAGACTTTCAGCGAGCGGAAGTGGGGTCTCTGTTGCCCAGCACCCTGAGAATCCAGTACCTAACATTAGTTTCTCTCCCGGGTTGGGAGAACCCTGTGAAACAGACACCTATTACACGCCTTCCCTTCCGCCTGGGGGGAACTGCAGAATGTATGCGTTTAAGCCCCCATTGCACCTCTCATTCAGTCTGTGGCCACAGCAACCACGCCCTCTGCAGAGCCAGGCTGGACCGCTTCTCTAGGGCTTGGCATTGCAGAGTGAGGTGATGAAGAGGCTGGGCGTTTGGAGCTGTCCATAGGCTCCCTCTGACCCCTAGAGGAACGCACAGTAGAAAACAGAAGAGGCGCTGTCTTAAGCCTCAGAGGCCAGAGCCCACCCGGAAGCAGTGGGGGTACTCCCACCAGACGTCTCCCTACATTCCACAGATTCATGTTGAATCAGCAGCCCTGAGTGTGTTTGTTTTGGTTTGAAGAGGGAAATGGTGTTTTCTCTTTCTTCTGCTCTCCTTTGCAACAGCTGCAAGGAGCGGGAAGAGCTGAGCGGGAGAGTGGAGGAGGGGAAGAGATTCCATCCAGTCACCTGCCCCTCCCCGTGCATACTCACGCCCAACGGGTCTTATCCAGGTGTCTGAGGTTTCTCTGCATGGATTCTGTGTGCTGAGGTTAGCTAGGTGAAGATAAGAGGGTGGCTGGAGGAGGTGAGGTTGCCAGGGGAGGTACGGCGATGATCACACAGACCCCTCTACGTTTTTTGAGCTAGTAGGCGTTTGCTCCAACCTGGTCTCTGACAGTTCCGGAATTAGAAGTCACAGATAGAGTAAGAGCTGAAACCTCTCCCTGCTCTGGCTGGGGCCTGTAGAAACTTGAGGAAGTTTGGAATGTTCAAAGTCCAACTTGCTTCAGTCTTAGCCTCTGCCCTGCTGGCCCTGCCCCTGTCCGAACTACCCACCTGAACTTAGCCTCCACCCTCCCTGGCCTCTGCAGAAGAAGGTAGGGCCACCACACCCTTCTCACCCTGGCCTGGCCTCCTACCTTTCTGAGGCACTCTGAGGATAGATACAGGTTGCTACAGCAGCGCCTTTCCCTCCACTGTCCTAACGCCCAGTGTAGTTGTCAGACGTTCTAACACTCAATGTGCACAGGGTGAGCTAATGCAGTGGAAGAGAAAAGCCCCTTCTATGACCTTGAGCAAGATATTTCCCTCCAGGGGCCAGTTTCCTCCAGGATGAGGTGTATCTAGATCTATATGCTCCTTCCTATCTTTCCTAGCTCATGAGAGGCACCTTGGCATTGTAGAGGGTGAAGAAGCTGAGTATCCCATGCTGCTCTTGTCTTGGCTCTGTCTCTAAGACCTGAGCCTTAGTTTCCTCAGACGTGGAGAACAGACCTTCTCAGTGTTAGTGGTACTTTAATGGAATAACGTGTCTAGAATTGGCTCCGTCTCTAAGACCTGAGCCTTAGTTTCCTCAGACGTGGAGAACAGACCTTCTCAGTGTTAGTGGTACTTTAATGGAATAATGTGTCTAGAATAGTCCTGGTGTGTCCAGTTTTCCTGTGGACACCAGAAGACTCTGCGGCTGAGACTAGGATATAGGTGGACCTCTGGGTCCTATGGGTCCTACCCAAGTTGGCCAAGTGAAAGACTTCTGCTTTCCTCTCCAGACAGCTGGAGAGATGCTGAAACTGATGGAGCTCTGAGGGCAGGTGCTTCTGGCCAGATAGGCCTTCTATGTCTTGCCCAGAGCTGCTTCTGTATCTTTGCTCTGTGTTCATCTTACTCAGTTCAGTTCTCCGGCCCTTTGGGAGAACCAGCTGGGATTCACTACAGCCAGCTGTGTAGCCAGATGTGAACAGCTGTCTGAGTGTTCTAGGGGACTGATAGATATTTCAAACGGCAGTCTCAGATTCTGTTAGTATCAAAGTCCCCTTGGAAGAGCGGGTGGCTCATGGTCCTTCTTGTGGAGTCTGCTGGCTGTTCAGGTACCTCTGAGAGTAAATGCACAATCATGAGTTTGTACAAGGGGCAGGGGTGCATAGGGAGGGGAGAGCTTGGCTTCTGTGTTCTCAATGATTTTGATCCAGAAGTGATTAAAAATCTAAGATAGACTCTCTGTGATGCTTATGGCGTTTATCTCTATGTTGGGGTGCCCTACCCACAACCCAGGCCCATAGCACTCAGTATCTGATAGTAAGGATGTAGGGCAGACCATGCACTTTGAGCTTATTTATTTATTTATTTACTTACTTATTTACTTATCGATTTGTATAGTTTTGGCTGTCCTAGACTTGCTTTATAGACCAGGCTGACCTTGAACTCACAGAGATCCACCTTCGTCTGGCTCCCAAGCTGTGGCTTGTGCCACCATGTCTGGCTCACTTTGGGCTTTTTGATGTTACATAAAGCTCCTTAGAGGAGAGCTGCTGGTTTGGGAGGTGGTTGCTGACCCTCCCTGTACTTGCTCTGTTATTTCCTCTTGCTTCAGCCTGACCTCCTTGGCTGGGTGTGGGGGTTCTTCTGGGCCCCTCTCCCTTTCACCGGTGGAAGTGAAGGTGTCTGGGAAATCTGGGAGGGAGTGGCTGCTGAAAATGAGGTCATGCCTGAGGTAGGCAGGAGCCTGGCTTACCTGCTGTTCTCTCTTTGAAACATGCTCCCTGGGCAGGGCGGGTTCCTGGCAGCCTTCGTGGCTCGTGCCAGTAGAAACGGCACGGCAGCTGTGGCTGTGGGCACAAGGCCTGCATGTGGTCTATCTTTCTCTGCTGGCTTTCTCTGGTGGCCATTCTAGGCCAGAAGGCTTTAAAATGGGCAGGAGGTGGAGGGCTGATCTTGCAGAAAAAGGAGCAGCAAAGAAGGGTCGGCATCTGGTGGGGTGGCATACACCTGTCATGCCAGGACTCAGAAGGCCAGAGGATTGGCAGTTTGCTGGAAGTCCAGGCTCCATAGTAAGACACTGCCTCAAAAAAGGGGTGGTGGTGGTGGTGAGGTGATTGGTCAGTCAGAGCACAACCAAAAAGCAAAGGAAGAAAATGCCCATCGCAGTAAGGGGGGCTGAGGACTCAGATGGTGCCGTAAAGGGTCACATATGGAATGTCTACTGAAAAGCCAGGGAAAGAGGAGAAAGGAGAAAACCAGTCTTATTCTTTTGCACCTAAGGCCCTGCCAAGATCCATCCTTCCATCTTCTCATTCTCTCCTCCCTCCAGCCTGTTGCTCTGGTTCTAGGGGCTGAGTCACCAGCGAAGAGGGGGCTGGGTGGGCAGCGTGAGGAGGGGTAGGGAAGGATGGCGAGGGTTGCAGTTTCAGCCGCCATAGGAGAGCCTCTGGGGAGGTGGCTAAATTAGGCAGCAGGGCATAGAGCTGGCATCCGAGAACTGACCTCCCCCCTACTCGGGCCGGAGCAGCTATCCCCTCCCCTCCTGCTTCCACAGTGACCACTAAGACCCCAAAGAAGGCCCTGGGGGCTCCCCGAAATCTTCCCATAAGAGCCACTCCACACCTCCCTGAAATAAAGTTGAATCGTATTAGCTTTTTGTTGAACATCACCCCACCCCCAGCATCCCAAGGGCCTCTTCCTCTTTGGGGTGAGCCAGCCTGGTGCCCTGAACTCTCTTGGGTCCCATTCCCCCTCTTAGATGCTGCTGCTTTCTGTTCAGTTATTCTATTAGCCTTGAACTGCTGGGGAGGCATGGAGGTGTAGAGGACTGGGCAGGGTGAAGAGCTCCACGCCCTGCACTTGGAGCTCAGGGGCTCCCCAGAGACCAGGAGGGGCTTTCTAGTTGGAGCCAAATGAAAGGAGAAGAGGCAACTGTTGAGAGCCCTTGATCTTCCATTTCACCCATCCACCTGCTTGGGTGGGGGGCTGCTCTCTGCTCTCCCCAGCCAGCTTGACTACAGGAGAGGGAGGTGCTATCTCCTGAGAGCTCTATCTAGGCATCCTCATTTTGTCCCTTCTGGCTGTGGCTGGGAGGAGGGTTCAGTGGTGGTCTGGGAGGGGTCAGCATTTAGATTTTTTTTTTTAAAAATCTGGACCCAATAGCACGATCTGCTATTAAGTTACATAGAACTTTACATTTCAATTTACATCCCAGTAAGGTCTGCCCAGTCTTGGGATTCCCTAACCCTGACCTTACACATACCTGGCTGCGGTAGGAGGAAGGTGGACCTCTGAACCCCTTTCCTCCATCCATGCACAGGCCTCTGGCTGTAGACCACTGCATCCTAGGCTGGGAGCCAGAGGGCCTTAAAGTGCCTCTGAGCAGGCCAAGTAGGAGCTAAAAATACTCCAGGGGATGTGGGGGAGCTCCCAGTGGAATCTCTCAGTGGGGAGGAGCCTAGGGATTAGGGATTTGGCCCTTCTCCAATCCCCAATGGGCACAAGGCTGGCACCAGGCAAGGACAGCAGTGTGTAGATTATATGGAGTTTTATTCCAATCCAGGCATAAGTTGTGCTTGGCTCTGCCTGTTTCATACCTCAGGCTGCTTAGAGGAGGGGGTCCCTCAGTCCCTCCTAGCAGAGACAGACTTGGGAAGCATGGAGACCCTGCTCCTCAGATACCTCCTGCTAGACGAGTTAGGCAGGACAGGGACAGCCATGAGGGAAGTGCGTCCATTACACTGTGTGCTGCTCAGGGCCTCTGTCACCCACTGAAGCCTACAGCTCTTCACTGTAGCAGACCCCACCTCCAGCCTTCTTTCCTAGATGAACAGACACCAGCCCTCCCTCCCCTCCCGCAGTGACTACCTGCTATCCTCGGGATGTGGAAGTCCTACCTCTGTTCACCCCTCACTCCTAAACAATGAAGTAGTGTGTCCTTTTTTTCTCTGCTTCAAGTTCCCTAACCTGCAGTATTGGAATTCCTGGGTCCCTAGAGAGAGCCTGGAGTCAAACTAGGGCCAGTCCTGGTACCACAGGAAACAACAACACAGCCACAGGGCTCTCTCACCAATGATGGCTTCTTAGAGAGCCCTTCCTTATTCAGGAGCCCATTTGTTTCCCCCCAAATCTGGAGTAGGGAGTTCCTCTGGGATCCCCATTTTACAGATAAGGTACTCAAGACTTAAAAGGGGAAGGAAGTCACTTTTGTCACAGTACGGGTCCTAGAAGCCAGTCCCTAGCTCCCAGGCTGAGATGTTCCTTTTCCACAGGCCCAGGATTCCTTCTCTCGCTAGGGGAGTTTGCCTGTGATGAGCAAGGGTGGCCACCCAGGTACCGACCCTAGCCTGAGCAGAAGTTGGCTAATGACTGCTCTTATCTGTTACCTTACGCTTCCCTAGGGTGCTCAGAACACTACTCTGTTTGGGGAAGCTTTGTCTGCCTCTGAGGGTGATGTCTGAGCTGCAGATGTGAGATGTAGGCAGAAGTCCACCCCCTTCCTACTACCTTCAGGCAATGCATTCCTGACTCCTAGTAGGTGGAGGCACCCCAGGCCCCAGCATGCCCGGGCCCTGCCCTGCCCACTCCCTGCCGCCCTGGCTCACAGGTCCGAAACAGGGCTGTAGGCAGCACAGCCATTGCTCAGCACTTCCAAACTGGCAAAAGGCCTGGAGCCCAGGAGTCTCAGGGTCACAGTGTTGCTGGGCTAAACTGAGGGGCACCTGGAAAGTGCTGTCACTCGGAGGCTGAGTTGTGACTGCGGAGGACATGTTCCAAGCAGGATATTGAAAGGTTACAGGGAGAAGATACAAGGAAGAACTTGGTTCTGAAGCTGGACTGTCCCAGATACCATTCACATAGCCTGTGGTAGTTGGAGATCTTCTTTTACAAATACTGGAGGATGGTCTGAGATAGGATTTCAGGGATGACCTCCTGCTTGCTCTGCTTAAGTCATCCCTTTTGGTGTGGGATGGGGTTCCAGGGTCCTAGCTCCCTTGTGGGAATTGCTTGGTGTCTCTAAAGATGGATTCTGGGGACAAGGTGATAGATAGCTCTTGTTCACTCCTACCTGCTGGAACTCTACACTTGGGCTACGCTGGTATCCAGCCCTATCCCATCGTCTCCAGGTGGGAGTGGGGCAAATAGAGGCATTACTCAGTTCAGTTAGAAATCTGTGCCTCGTAGAGCTATGTGCTTGGTGGTTTCAAGAGGAGAGATCCAGGCTTCCAACAGCTTACCCATCCTCACACAGATTCTCTCTTCTGCCTTCCATACTGCCCCCAGGACTTGAATCCCCATCCTGCCATTCCTTCACCTCTCCCTTTACTTCTGTGGCCAAAGAATTCCTTCAAAATCCCAGATCTGGGGCTGGGAATGTACGTCAGCTGGTAGAGTGCTTCCCTAACATCCAGGAAGTCCTGGGCTAATTTGCTAGCACTACATAAAACTGGGCATGGTGGTGCTTAACCGAAAGTCCCAGCATTTGAGAGGTGGAAGCAGGAGGATCAGAAGTTCAAGGTCATCTCTGATTGGATAGCGAATATCTTAGCCTCGGCTATATGCCACCCTGTCTCAAAAAGAGAATGAAATAAAGAACAACAAAACCAGATCTGGTCTTGTCACTGCCTTGCCTGGGGTCCCTCTGGTTCCTCTAAAGCTTTTGTCATGGCTTATATGCCTTCCCTGATGTTCCTCCCGGGTTCTGGTTATACAGAGAGCTGGTGCCTGAATGGCTGGCTTGTTCATGTTTCCTGGCCCTTGCACAATATTATACCCTTGTCTCAGGTGCCCACAGTCAGACCGGGGCACCTCGTTTACAAACCACCATGCTTTTCTCCTGCCTTTCCCTGAGGTGGGCTCTCCTGGAAGACAGGGCTGAGGTTCATTAATGTCCCTTCCACAGAGGGTGGTATGGAGTCCTTCCTCAGTGAGTGTTGATTTGCAAGTTGGCTGGAAGGAGGCTTGGAAAGTCAGGCTGGTCCACCTGCCTCCCTTTCCCAGGCTTCTGGCTGGTGCTCCCCGGGATCTTGCTGTGGCTGATGGCTACACCAACCGGACTGGTGCTGTGTACCTGTGCCCCCTCACCGCCCTCAAGAATGACTGTGAACGGATGGACATCTCAGAGAAAAGTGAGAAGGGCCCGGGGAGCAGAGCTGAGGAGCCTGACAGAGGGAGCCCAAAGAGGAGATACAAACTAGCCTGTTAGCCAGGCATGGTGACTTACGCCTATTATTCCAGTGCTTGAGGCTGAGTCAGAAGGACAGTAAGATCAAGGCCAGCCTGAGCTACATAATGAGTTCCAGACTAGCCTGAGATGTATATGGAGACCTTGGCTCAAAAATGAAAAAGCAAAGCTGACTTGCTTCTTGTCTACCTGGGAAGAGGAAGAGAAAAACGGGATGGTCATATAGTGTGAGCTCAGAGCAGTGACAGGCAGCAGGGTGTAGGGAGGAGGGAGGGCTGCCTTCGGGGGACTTTGGGCACTGGAATATGGAGTGAGGGATCCTAGCTCATGAGCCCTCTCATTCCTGCAGGTGACCCTGACCATCACATTATCGAGGACATGTGGCTTGGGGTGACTGTGGCCAGCCAGGGCCCTGCAGGTAGAGTCCTGGTAAGTGAGTACTTGGCATTGTCTTCCCAGAGCCAGGGAGGACAGCAGAGGGTGGTAGGGGATCCTGGGTGCATGGCAGGGGGCCTTTGCAAATATCCATTTCTGTGGCCTCCTGTCTTCACAGGCCTGTATGTTACCTGATTCCTGTACTCTGGGGAGAGGGTTATCTGGCACTCTCCCGAGGCTGAACATGGCATGGGTCCTGTGTGACCTGCATGTATGCTCACCATTCGTGGGAAAGAGCAGAGAGAGCTTGGAGGCGGGAAAGGGCAGAGAGAGCCCCGGGCAACTGGGTGCTGGCAGGCACTCCTTCCTGGGAGGCTGGCTGCCGGAAGAGGCACAGCCCTGGTGACCCTGGCTCACCCTGGCACTGATTTGAGCGCCACTCCCTGCTGTCAATTGTCACCTTCTGTTGCTGACAATTCTTCACTGTCAGCCCTTGGGGATTTCAATTTCTGTATTCCAGACTGACATTATTTAGATTTATATAAAACGTACACGTAGTGAAAAATGCAGGTATTAACTTCCTACGAGCTCTGGCCCATGATAAACCTGCGTCAGTAACACCCACGAAACAGAGCGTATTTACATCACTCTAGAAAGTTCTCTCTGCCACCTCTGAGCAGCCACCACACCTACAGCCATCGCTGATGGGTTTTCTGCCTTTTGACCACTGTTGGCAGTCAGTTGACCAGACCACCCTTGTGTACCCCCCATTGTCTGTAGGTGTTGAGTCTAGGAGTTTGTTGAAAGTGATTGTGGACGCTAGGATTAACCACTTGATCACCTTTACTCAGCTGACAAATATTTAGTTAGCGCCTACTGTGTTCTAAGCATCAGAAACTTAGCAGGGCCTAAGGGCGAGCTCATGTGGAATGCAGGGAGTGCTCGGTGCTCACAGCTAGGACGGGACAGAAAAATCAAACAAGAACGCCGCCTGTTTCCAGGTATTGTATACCCCAAAGGCTGGTTTTACCCCCTTGAGGCAGGGTCTCCCCATGTATACCTGGCTGCCCAGAACTCACCCTGTAGACCAGACTGGTTTCAAACCATAGATCTGCCTGCTTCTGCCTCCCTAGTGCTGGGATTCGAGGTATGTGCCCCCATGCTGGGCTCAGAATACTTTTTCAATTTTTAGTTTGTGTTTTTGTTGTTTGTGTTTGTTTTGGTTGTGTAAGGGATCAAACCCAGGACCTTGAAAATGCTAGGCAGTGATCAGCCCTTACGTAACTGTACTGTTCCATGGACTTTCCCAGTAAGTGTATATTATGCGAGGCTGGAGAGATGACTCAGCAGTCGCAAATGCTGGCTGCTCTTCCAGAGGCCCCCGGTTCAATTCCTAGCACCCACATGGAAGCTCACAACAGTTCCAGGGGATCTGGTGCCCTCTTCTGACCTCTGCGGGCACTAAGCATGCACATGGTACACAAGCATACATGCAGGCAAAATACCTAAAATACAAAAAATAAGGTAAAAAAATTGTAAAGTTACTATATGAGGAGAGCTTGAACTTCTGCTTGGCATAGAGTAAGTGCTCAGTAAGTGCTGCTGTTTTTAATGATTTTTTTTTTAAATGATGCTTTCATTAAACAATAGGTTCATCTGGGGATGAGAAAATGAGTGTCCTGATCTATCTGTAAATAGCTCCTTTTAGACCCAGGAGCCTAAGCTCCGCATTTCATCCTTCTCCAGTTCCTTTCACCAAGATCTCTAAGCCGCTCTCAAGTGCATGCCTTCTGGTTTCCCCAGATCTGCTGCTGACCCTTGACTCCTAAATCATGAAAAGGGAGTGCGGGCTTCAGCATCCCCACAGGAAGAAAAAGAAGCCAGGGTGACTGACTCCCAAAGCCGGCAGTGCCCGGGGTAAGAGATATAGCTTGCCGCGGGCACCCTGATCCTGGCTAAGGCTATGTATATGTGTGTGTTTGTGGGTCCCTAGGTCTGTGCCCATCGCTACACCCAGGTGCTATGGTCTGGGATAGAGGACCAGCGGCGCATGGTGGGCAAATGCTATGTGCGTGGCAACGACCTACAGCTGGACCCTGGCGATGACTGGCAGACTTACCACAATGAGATGTGCAACAGCAACACTGACTACTTGCAGACCGGCATGTGCCAGCTGGGCACCAGCGGCGGTTTCACCCAGAACACTGTGTACTTCGGTGCTCCTGGTGCCTACAACTGGAAAGGTGGGAACCTGGGGAAGGAGGGGAGACAGAGATCACCTATCCCCAGTAAGCCACTGGTGCAGCTAGCCTGAACCAACCAGGGGAGCGGTCAGAAGAGACAGGGCCCTAGGCCAACAGCATGGTGTGAAAGCATTCGCTGTGTGCCAGTGGCTTGTCATCTTTAAATCCTTTGTGTGTGTGTACACATGTGTGCGTGTGGGTGTAGAGGCCGGAGGTTGGTTGATGTCGGGCATCTTCCTTGGTTGCTTTCCACCTTATTTTTGAAACAAGGGTCTCTCACAACACCTGGAGTTCACTGATGCAGTTGAAGTGGCTGGCCAGTGAGCTCCATGGATGTGCCTGTTTTCACCATGGAAGTGCTGGGGTTACCGATGCATGATGCTGTGCCTGGCTTTCTGTGTGGATGCTGGGGGTCTGAATTCAGGTCCTCAAGCTTGCATGGCAAATACTTTACTAAGTGAGCTATTGCCCCAACTCCCTACACATATTACCTTAAGCAATCCCCACGATACTCATATGTGTGTGGGGGAGGGGGCCGAGTTCTCACTAGGTAGAACTTACTAGGTAGCCTAGGCTATTTGCAAACTCATGGCAATCCTCCTGTCTCTATTTCCCAAGTGCTGGAATTATAGGTGTGAACCTAGAATTACTAAAGTACACTTGCAACTTAAGTATTGTATACTTGTTTTACTTAAAAATTATGTCTTAGTAAAGGCCAACAGTAAACCTAGGAAACCTAGATTGCAGCCTGTCTGACATCGGCTCAACCTCTGGGAACTTTTCCCAGCATGCTTCTGGTGCTAACACTAAAATCTCAACTTAGGATTTATTAGAGTCAAGAGCAAAAATGGCCAGTCCTGGTAGCACTGTCCTGTGATCCCAACCAATCAAAGGCTGAGGCAGGAGGATTCTATAATCCTGCCTGGGCTATACAGTGAGTTTGGGTCCAGCATGGTAACTTAGCAAGACCCTGTTTCAAGATGTTTTTGTCGGGGAGGGGCATAGCTCAGTGGTAGAACACTTACTTAGCTCCTGTGAGGGTCTAAGTTAAATCCTCAGGACCACAAATTAAGAAGAGAAAAAAATTTAAAATGTCTTTCCTTTCCCGCAACCTCTCCCGTCCCATTCCCCAATGTTCATAGTGCCTTAGGACTCCTTCTACACTTATTTAGTATTTATATTTATAGGTGTCTTAAAAAACAAACAGGATCAGCCCGGATGGTGGTGACACATGCGTTTAATCCCAGCACTCTAGAGGCAGAAGCAGGTAGAGTTCGAGGCCAGCCTGGTCTACAGAGCGAGTTCCAGGACAGTCAGAGCTATACAGGGGAAGCCCTGTCTCGAAAAACCAAACCAAACAAACAAATAAAAACCAAACAGGATCATATTAAATGTTCTGGTCTTCCACTTTCTCTTTTATTCATCAAAGGCTAAAAGCAGTGTTTCAGATCAATACATATAGGACTCTGTCCTTTTGAGGTTACAGAATATTTCCTTGTAGCAAGATTAAGAGTCTGGAGAGATGACTCCGCACCCACAAAGGTGGCTATCAACTGTCTGCAACTCCAGTTCCAGGGGATCCAACGCCCTCTTCTGGCTTCTGTATACCCATACTTATAACCACGTAAACAAACACCCATACTTACAACCACATAAACCAGGTCCCAATAGTTGGGAGACTGAGGCCTGAGGATCATGAGCTCAAGGCCTGTCTGGTACATAAGTGAGTACGTGTCTCAAAAAGAAATATAAATAAATAAATAAAGTACTTGTAACTGCCGCTCTACACAGTCCTATAGGTGTCTGGTGACTCGGGGTCCCGCCTCCTCTTTGTCTCTCCTCAGCACATAACTTTAAGAGAATAGTGAACTCTTATGGTTGCAGAGTCAACAGGTGGAGAGCCTTGAACCTCCTGCTTTTGGTCAACAGGCATCTGGGTACAGTCACAGCTCTGGGCTCCCCCGTCTTTGCTGGTTCAGCTTCCCTCCCCCATGGGCCTTTAGTCTTGACTACACCAAGGTCCTCTCGAGCAGCTAGCTGCACTAGGAACAAGGACTAGGCAGATAGCCAGAGTTTAGGGACAGTGGTGTAGCGTATAGTGTGGCCATGCAGTCCAAGGAGAAGTGAGGTGTGCGCTAAGGTCTTTTACCCAGGAGCCTGGGGGACAAGATTCCAGATGACCTGTAACCAGCTGAGTATCGACTTTCACTTCCAGACCCACTTTTCTCAAGTGCAGAGTGAGACCATTACAAAATTCTTTTTTAATAATAACTTATATTTTTATGTATTTTATGGGTATGGGTGGGTTTATTTTATTTTATTTTATTTTTTTGGCCTGCATGTAAGTCTGCACCACAAAAACCATGCAATAACATGCAGTGCTTGTGGAGACCAGAAGAGGGCGTCTGATTCCCCCGGAACTGGAGTTTACAGATCACTGTGCATTACCATGCAGATACTGGGAATCAAGCCTGGGTTTCCTAGAAGAGTTCTTATCTCTCCAGCACCACCACCCCATCACAGAATTCTTAAAGAGGAAGTGATTTTACAAGCTTACACATAAAAGGGTCTATTGGTATGGGGCAGTGGGCATGGTGGAGGAAAGAGGCAGTGACTAATACTTTCTGCTCCCCTTCCCCAATATTTCTGCAGGAAACAGCTACCTGATTCAGCGGAAGGACTGGGATTTATCTGAATATAGCTACAAGGGCTCAGAGGACCAAGGGAACTTCTATATTGGTGAGCCCGGCGCTGGTGGCCCATTGGAGGATGGGGGAAGTCAACTTGATTCCCTAACACACTGGCCTTTTTACCTCTGGTGTGCTGTGCAGTGTGACTATAATGCAGATGTGACTAGCAGCATTTGGTTCAATTAGTGCACACTTATTAAGCGCCGCCCACCTGTGAGTCTCCAGTCTAAGCTTCCAGATGGCAAAGTTGCTTACGTCATGAAGCTCCGATATCAGTGTGCAAGGGAGACGACAGAACTGGATCTGTGGCCCACGTTTTTGCTCAATTTGGCATAGAAGATATTAGAGGGGCAACTAGGTGGGGGTAGGCCCAGTATAGAGGGGGACACATTTACTGGGGCCTTGATTGAACGCCTCCCCCTCATCCCAGGGTACACGGTGCAGGTAGGCAGTGCCATCCTACATCCCACGAAGATCACTGTTGTGACGGGTGCCCCACGGCACCAACATATGGGCGCTGTCTTCTTGCTGAGCCAAGAGTCAGGTGGAGACCTGCGGAGGAGGCAGGTGCTGGAGGGCACGCAGGTGGGCGCTTATTTTGGCAGCGCCATTGCCCTGGCAGACCTGAACAATGATGGGTGAGAATCTAGGGATCTGGGACATCCTCTGGGGCCAGGGGGAAAGGTCGGGGAGCAGCAGGCTTGCTCAAGCTAGGTCAGAGAAGTAGAAGCTTTGCATCTACACATTCACTGTCTTCAGGATCTCTCAATTACTCTTTATGGGAGTCTGGACATTTGCATGTCATTTGCATGACACCCATGCTTGCTTGTCTGTACCTGTCATTCATGCTATCATTCATAAGACTCCAATGGGGTAGGGACTTTTTTGGGTATGATCTTTGCCTGCATGAAATCTCCATGGCATGAGTTTTCTGATTGGTGGGTTTTGTTGGCTTTCTCATGGCCTGTGGCCAGGTGTGTCATTTGCTCAGTTGTATGGCCCTGGCAAAATCACACTTACTAGATGACAGTCATGTTACACATCAGGGGCCAACCTTACATACCCATTCCCACTATTCTCCTGTGCAGGTGGCAGGACCTCCTGGTGGGTGCTCCCTACTACTTTGAACGGAAAGAGGAGGTAGGGGGTGCTGTCTATGTCTTCATGAACCAGGCGGGCACATCCTTCCCTGATCAACCTTCCCTCCTGCTTCATGGCCCCAGCCGCTCTGCCTTCGGCGTCTCTATAGCCAGCATTGGTGACATCAACCAGGACGGATTCCAGGGTATGAGCCAGTACCCTTCCCTCAGCATCCTCGCTGAGCACCAACTGCATACCAGGCCCGACAGGACCCACAGACGAGAAGGGATGGGCTTCAGGCCCAGTTTACTCAAAGGGATACTAGAGGGCATGTGCAGAGGACGCTACAGAGGCTCACCCGGGAGCTCGCGTAGGGTGGGCCGTAAGTGCTTGGGCAGAGTGTGTACAGAAGGGAGGAGCCAATAGCATGGTACATAGGAACTTGCAGTGTCATATACACTGCCACAGTGTACACTGGGGGCAGGTTGTTGGATGCTCTGAAAGCCAAGCAGAGTGAACGAGGCTTTCTATTTGGAGGTGATGCTGGAGGGGTGCTGGGTGGAAGTAGTAGGAAAGGGGGGGAAGGATCAGGAATGTGCCATATCAGGTGATAAGAAAGGGTAGGGACATGGGGGGAGCCCTGAGTGTAGAGGCACTGCCAGTGCTCTTCGGGACTTGGGGACCAATACAATCAGCCCCGGGGAGAAGTCACAGGGAGGACACATTATAGGGTGTGTGAGCCTGTTTACCGTGGGAGCACTTAGCGTATGGAAAGTCAGTTCTCTGACAACCTCAGTTTCCCAGAACACAGCCGAGAACGAAAGGGAAGGCAAAGTCTCTCAAGAAGCAGAAATGGATGCCAGGAAGGTCAGCCAATAGACCCAAGCACTTCCCACAGAAGGGTGGGTGTTTTCAGCTCAGGGTCCACGCACTTGCCTGGGCGTCCGGTACAGTCACCCAGGCCTCATCAGATCAAATGTAGCAGAGTCCGGCAGAGACTGAAATCATCAAATGTGTTTACTCAGGGAAACATTGCTTAGCATTTTAAAACCTTGACACTTGGAGGTCTATCATATACTGAAGCAAAGTCCACTGTAGTATTAGAGTTATAATCCAATTTCCTGGCTGTGTGACTTTGGGATTTGAGTCTGCTCATCTATAGAGGAGGTAAATAAATAATAGGACATACCCTCACACAGCATTCTCGTGAGGGTCAAACGGATACTGTGAGTGCAGGCAGTTATCGATGGGGAACGGCTTCTTTTCTGGCCTTGATAGTAAATGTCATTAGAGGAACTAAGGTGTCTGGGGGAGTGGTTGGTGGGGGATAGGGAAACACTGGATTATGCTGAAGAGTATGGGGCATAGCTCTCTCTGAGACACTGACTCTCGCTATGTGACTCTGGGGAAGTGTCTTCCCCTTTCCGGAACCCAACCCCCATTCCCACCTGAGCTCTGGAGTTCCCTGCTGCTCTGAACACTTCGGCCAGGGTGATGTCAGTGCCCTGCAGCAGAGAGTGAGTTTTGGGGCACGGAGTGCCTAGTGACTCTGCACTGTGTCTCCTCCCCAGACATTGCCGTGGGAGCTCCATTTGAGGGCTTGGGCAAGGTATACATCTACCACAGCAGCTCCGGGGGGCTCCTGAGGCAGCCCCAGCAGGTATGGATGAGTCTGATACCCTTAACCCCCTGGGCCTCCTCTCTAAGCCTGCTCAGAGCCCGTCCCTGTCACTTCATCTTGGCTTCAGATAATCCACGGAGAAAAACTAGGACTGCCTGGCTTGTCTACCTTTGGCTACTCTCTGAGTGGGCAGATGGACGTGGATGACAACTTCTACCCAGACCTTCTAGTAGGGAGCCTGTCTGACCACATCGTGCTATTGCGGTGAGCTAGGACCACGGGGACACGGCCCTCCTCCCTCCTTATCCCTGTGCACCCAACTCTGCCCACCTTCTGCAGTGATCCAGAGAAACCGGAACCCCAGCCCTGGCCTGGGGCAAGACAGGAAATGCTGATATCTGCCTGCTTTCTTTTTACTCTAGGGCCCGACCTGTCATCAATATCCTCCATAGGACCTTGGTGGCCAGGCCAGCTGTGTTGGACCCCTCACTTTGTACAGCTACCTCCTGGTGAGACTTTCAGCCCAATTCTTCATACACATCCCTTATGTGTGGGCAGGCCAGGAAGGGCCGCAGGCCCTAAGCCCTTCCCCTGGACATTCCTGATGTCCCAACATCAGCATTTAGACTCTAGGGCCAGCCGCACCCTCCCTTCCCGATCTCATTTAAAGTCAAAGATTCTTGCAAGGGTCTCTAGGCCATCTGGCTCAAAGCCTAGACACTCATTGCTGGGGGAGGGCAAGGAGAACTCTGAGGGGTGAGGGCTGGGAGGAAGGGGGAAAGTAATACTCTCAGGTGGATGGGTGTGGGGAAGGAGACCCACGCTGGACAAATTATTAGTCTGAGTCTCGGATAGCGTATAAAAGGTAATAACCAATTCACAGGGTTCTTGAGATAATTAAATGAGATATAATACACACAAAAGTTCCAAGCACAGTACAGACCTTAAATGTGCACAAAACACTAGCTGCTAAGAAAGTGGTAGAGACAGTAGCCGTCCTAAGGGCTTTTTGTGGATTATCGGCCTGATAGCCAAGGGGACAGAGCCGGAAAGCAGGGATGGGTGACAGAAGTTAAGATCTGGAGATCCCAAGACCTGGACTGGGCCATCAATTGACTGATAACATCAGACAAATCCTGCTCCCTGGGCCTCAGTTTCTCCACTGGTGACCTTTAGAAACAGTGAGGGAGAGGTCACCAAAGCTTTGTAGACTTCCCAGTTTTGTCCATGCCTTTCCCACAAGGGTCCTGAGTTCCCCTTCCCTGGCTCAGTGGTGAGAAGGAATGGCTGTCCCTCCCACTGAAACAAGGTCCTGCTGTGCTCCCCCCAACAGTGTTCAGGTGGAGCTGTGCTTTGCCTACAACCAGAGTGCTGGGAACCCCAAATACAGGCAGAACATCAGTGAGTGCTGGGCTCAGGGAGCTCAGGTGGGAGGGGGTGGGGTATGTTGGCACCTGCTCACTGCTCCATCTGTCTGCAGCCCTGGCTTACACACTGGAGGCTGACAGGGACCGCCGCCCACCCAGGCTCCGTTTCATCCACAGCCAGTCAGCTGTTTTCCATGGCTTCTTTTCCATGCCAGGGACACCTTGCCAGACACTGGAGTTACTGCTGATGGTGAGGGGGGTGCTCTGGGGTAGGATGGGGGCTCTGAGATCACTGGGAGAGGTGGCCAGAGTCCTTCCAAATCAAAGTTGAGGTACAGGGGTATCTCCAAAGATAGTTTGGGGAAGTCAGTCTGGTAGATACGAATTGACAGGATTGGTAGCAGCACACAGCATGTCCCGCACATGGTAGGAGGGAGATAAGCCCCGGGATGGAGATTGGGTCAAGGGGCTTATCACCTGAGAAATGAAGTGTTGGCTCTGTCTCGATCTGGAAAGAATAGGTCCCCATCTCAGGACAAGTTCAGTTCCTTTTGGGGCATCATGGTGTAGGGGGAAGTAGACCTGGAGATCTGTAAAGGGGAGCCCTCATCTCTGGGAAGGAGAAGCCTGGGGAGGCGGGGCAGTGCAAGATGGTAGGACTCAACTTGCTGATTGGATTAGTTTGGGTTCGGGGTAGAGAGAACCCCAGCATCTCCTTGGGGCTTAGTCTGGCTACGGTTCAGTGGGGTGGGCTGGGTTCACCTCACGCTCTTCCCCAGGACAATGTCCGTGATAAACTCCGTCCCATCGTTATTGCCATGAACTACTCTTTACCTTTGCGCATGCCTGATCGCTTCAAGCTGGGGATGCGGTCTCTGGATGCCTACCCAGTCCTTAACCAGGCACAGGCTCTGGAGAACCACACTGAGGTGAGCAGGGCTTACGCCGGGCCGGGAAGACGTGTGTGTGTGTGGGGGGGGGGGTGTGATGTGTGGTGCAGCCCCTCAAGCCTCCCACCGTCCCCAGGTTCATTTCCAGAAGGAGTGCGGGCCAGACAACAAGTGTGATAGCAACTTGCAGATGCGAGCGGCCTTTGTGTCTGAGCAGCTGCAGCCTCTAAGCAGGTGGGATCTGGGTGATGCTAATTGGTCAAGGGCTAAGCGGGACCTCATTGGGTTGGTCCAGCTGGGGCTACCCCGAAACCCCATTCCCCGACCTCCCCCCTCGCCCTCCTTGCCCTGGAGGCCCGAGGGGCGGAGCCTAGTGGAGGTGGGGCTTTTGGCTTAGTCCAAGCTCCTCCCTTTAGGCTCCAGTACAGCAGAGACTCTAAGAAACTGTTCTTGAGCATCAATGTGACCAATACGCCGAGTCGCGAGCGAGCTGGGGAAGATGCCCACGAGGCACTGCTCACCCTGGAGGTGCCATCCGCCCTGGTACTGTCCTCAGTGCGCCCGGTGAGTACCAGCCGCCAAGACTGAGCCCAGACTCTGCTTCCTGTCTATTTGCACTCCAACATATATGGGATCTGTTTGAATTATCCTTTGCTGTGGTGTGCTGACCTCCGTGACTGGGCTACCTCTGATGCTTGGGAGACAAGCCTTCAGGGCTTCTAACGGTGCTCCATGGTAGACGGAAAACAAGCATGACTCTGACCTTATTTGCTTTCTTTTCTCAGTCCGGGACCTGCCAAGCTAACGGGACCATCCTGTGTGAGCTAGGAAATCCCTTCAAACGGAACCAGAGGGTGAGACCTGGCCACATCCTCCACTCCTGGAGGGTCCTCGGGCAAGCTCCTAGCCATCCTACCCGCCCCATTCATGGGATTTCTTGAAGCAAAGAACCAGAGTGGAGGAGGGGAAGGCCCACCAGGGGGTGAGAAGAGACCCTGAGACTAAAAAACTGAAGCTACTAGGGAGCTATGCATGGTTCTAGGGTAGGTGGAAGCAAGGGGAGCAATTTGGCTGAGCCCTGAGGCTGTTCTGATGTGATAGCTCAGCTTTCCCTAATGCAACAGCTATTGAACAGAATGGGAAGCACAGGCTTAGAATGTTTCAGTAACCTGCTTAAAGCTATGCAAAAGTAGCAGAGATCCCCAAAGTAGCAACGGTGTCATCCAAAAAAGAGACTGGGGATCAGGAGATGGATAATGCGGAGGGATGGAGATTCACCCAGATCTTCTCCATGCCATACCATATCCCCCACTGCGTTTCAGTCCTCCTTTCTGTTTCCTGACCTTTGTGATAGATGGAGCTGCTCATTGCCTTTGAGGTCATCGGGGTGACTCTGCACACAAGGGACCTTCACGCACAGCTGCAGCTCTCCACGTGAGTGACCCGATGAAGCTAATCTGGTCAGGGCGGAACTCATATCCTGGGTCTCCTTCTTACCACCTGCGTTCCTCCTCAGGTCAAGTCACCAGGACAACTTGCAGCCCATGGCCCTGACTCTGCAGGTGGACTACACACTCCAGGCCTCACTCAGCTTGTGGGTACCTCTCTGTCCCCCAGTTCTCTGTGCCTGAGCCAGGGCCTCCCTACCCTCAAGGTGCCTCGTAAGCTCCTCTGACACTTCTGCTGGTCTGGTGTCCTCCTGGATCGTCTTTTACTGTTAATGATGGGCACCATCCCAGTTGAATCATTATTCTCTGTAACACAGGTAGGAGGGGCAGAATTAGTACCTAGGGCTAAGGTGATGGATCTGCCCTCGTTTTTAATTTTTCCACTTTTTCGTTTGTTTGTTTTTGTTTCGTTCTTTGAGACAAGGTTTCTGTGTGTAGCCATGGCTATTTTGGAACTCACTCTGTAGCCTAGGCTGGCCTCAAACTCAGAGATCTGCCTGCCTCTGCCTCCCAAGGGCAAGGATCAAAGGCATAGGCCACCACCACCCAGATTTTTTTTTTGATATTTATATTTGTGTATGTGCATATATGTATGATGTGTGTTTGCATGTGCTCCTGTGAGAATGCAGGTGTGTGCATGCTCTCTATGGAGCACATGTGAAGGTCGGAGGACAATATGAGGTGTTGGGTCTCACACCTTGCTTGAGGCAGGGGTCTCTTTGGTGTTGGTCATCTCTCACACATACAGAATGCATATGCCCGTCTAGCTGGCCCACGCCTTCCTCCGGGATCCTCCTGTCTCCTCTGCCCATCTTACATTAGGAGCACTTGGATTACAGATGTGTACTAATAAATACTCTGCTTTTAAGTGAATTCTGGGGGATTTGAACTCAAGACCTCACACTTGCATAGCAAGTGCTTTACCCACAGAGCCACCTCTCCAGCCAGATTTATCTTATTTTATGTGTATGATTGTTTTGTCTGCGTGTGTGTATGTCATCGTGTGCATGCCTGGTGCCCATGAAGGTCAGAAGAGGGTGTCAGATCCCCTGAAACTGGAGTTACAGATGTTTGCTAGCCATTATGTGGGTGCTGAGAACTGAACCCCAGTTCTCTGGAAGAGCAGTAAGTACTCTTAACTGCTGAGCCATCTCTTCAGCCCCTCCCCCAACCCCTTGAAAGCCCACTGTGCAAAGATATCAAAGACATCACTGCCCTGCATTGCACCAACTATCACTAACTCCACCTTACAGGCAAGGAAACTGAGGCTTGAAGGGGATCAGTATTTGTGTGAGACCACACAGCTGATGCGCAGTGGAACTGGGGTTTATGCATCAGGGGAACTGTAGCCAACCAGCCTTGGCACTGCGGTCCCCTCTGGCAGGGCTCTGGCCTCCTGTCCGCTTTGGCTCACTCAGGAGGTATGATTCTTACCCTAGGACGAATCATCGGCTACAGAGCTTCTTTGGAGGGACAGTGATGGGTGAGGCTGGCATGAAGACTGTGGAGGATGTGGGAAGTCCCCTGAAATATGAATTCCAGGTAAGGGCACCCCGGGGGGTCCTGGCCGGAAACTCTTACAAAAGGCAATGGGGAGATCGTTCTGGGAAAGGGTTCCAAAGTGGGAGGGTCGAGGGTTGTTGAGTTGTAGGTAGTTTTCCCAAAGATGGTAACCATGACACACAGGTCATGTGTGCCCACAGGTGAGCCCAGTGAGGGATGGGCTGGCGGCCTTGGGCACACTGGTCCTAGGTCTGGAGTGGCCCTATGAAGTGACCAATGGCAAGTGGCTGCTGTACCCCACGGAGATTACCATCCACAGCAACGGGTCCTGGCCCTGCCAGCCACCTGGAAATCTTGTCAACCCTCTCAACCTTACTTTCTCTGTGAGTTCATCATCAGGGACATTCCACGTGTGTCCCATCTGCATGCTGGCAGGCAGTGTTTCCCCTGCTCCTCGAACCTGACTCTGCCCTGTCCCTGCCCTGTCTCCCATCAGTTATTCTCTCTTTCACTGCCTTCCCAACAAACCTTTGCCCTCTTCAGGTCCCAGGCGACAATCCCTCATCTTCACAGCGCAGGCGGCGACAACTGGACCCAGGGGGAGATCAGGGTTCCCCGCCTATCACGCTAGCTGCTTCCAAAAAAGCCAGGTCTGAGACTGTGTTGGTAAGTGGCTGGGACAGAGATGGGGAGGACCGCACAGCCTGTCACAAGGCGCGTGGGCGTCAGGGGCCCATGAAACAAGGAAGATAGAGACCGCTCACGATGAGGTACTAGACTAGAGAGGCACTGTGGACCTGGGCCTCAGGAGCCTTCTGACAGAAAAACAGACTTACCTCCTACCGTAAGGGAGCACCCTACACAGTGGATCCACAGAGGAGCTGCTGGCTGGATTCCGAGGCCTCACACTCTGTTGAGAGCCATTTATCTTGGACACTTGGCTGGGGAGAGGCAGGAGGAAGTGTAGAGCAGAGCGCCCTATGCGGGAAGAAGTTGAAAAAGCAAATATAGGGCTTAGGGGAAGCCTAGCTGGCTAGAGAGGTTGAAGGGGTATCCCAAGCCAACAGACAGCACCCGACGAGCTGGGCTTGGGAGAGGTTTCTGAGGCTGGGCCTTCCCAGCCGGAGCAGGGTTTCATATTTGTGTTCCCTGAATCAGATGAGTATGGCTCAAGGATGCATCTTGAACGTGTGTTCGGGAAATAGTTTGGGAATGTGCAAGAGCAAAATAAATAAATAAACAAACAGGCCGTTTTGCCACTCGGGTGGGCTGAAGTCTAGAAAGTGAAGGTCTGGAGACCCACGCCGTCTCATGTCTGTGTATCTCCTGTTCACCCCAGACCTGTGCCAATGGCCACGCCCGCTGTGTGTGGCTGGAGTGCCCCATTCCTGATGCCTCCAACGTCACCAATGTGACCGTGAAGGCGCGGGTGTGGAACAGTACCTTCATTGAGGTTAGTGCTGGCTTCAGTGGTCTCCACTGTCATCCACCTGGGTGAGGAGAGTGACAGGGAGGAATTGAAGCCAGGGTGTGTCCGTGTGTGTATGTGTGTGTGTGTGCATGTGTGTGTGCGTTCATATGTGTGTGCGTGTGTGTGCATGTGTGTGCATGCGTGTGTGTATGTGTATTCATAAGGTATGCGTAAGTGTGTGCGCATATACGTGCACGCAAATGCTCATGCATGTGTGTGTATGTGTGTGTGTATTCATAAGGTATGCATAAGTGTATGTGTGTGTGTGTGTGCGTGGGTGCGTGTGTAAAACAGTATCATGCTCTGCACAACTGTGTGTCCGTCACTGTGGGCCACATCCGAGTTATAGTTGCATGTCTGAGTGTGAATGTGTAATGCTCCCAGAATGGCCTCTCCTGTGCCCGTTACATTCTACCTCACTGCCTTTGCCCCTGGCCCTCCCCTTGGAAATGCCAACTTTTTTTTTTCTGTCTCTGTGTGTGAATTCCCTGTTCAGCCACCAAGGTCTCCATTAACCTTCATTTCTCATCATCGCTATCCTATCTGACTTCAGCGGCTGGAGTCCTCTCCTTCTGAGCAACACAGAACTCTCTCAGAGGTTACATGTGCCGCTTGTCCTGCTTAGACAGGTTGTGGTTACTCTCGGGCCTTGCTCCTAGTCGAGCCATTTCTTAGGACTAGACTGTCAATGTTTCTGGCCTGTGTGATTGTTTTCTGTTACATCTGGATCCCAAAAGCCAGCTTAGGTAAATGAAAGGGTGTGGCTGTGTGCCAGAAACAGGTGTGGGGATAGGGTTAGTCCACAAGGCTGACCCTCTGTGACCTTCCCTGTCCGCTGCTGTCCCAGCATCAATCAGCAGGGGACCCAGGACCCTGACATGAATGGCGTGCTTTGTGTAGCGGAGAGGCTGGATGCCGGATCCTTTGAGGGTGCTGCCTGGTGGGACACTGAAGCGGTAGAGTGTGTAGTCAGGAGGGAGCCCGAGAAAAGCTTCGGCTGCGAGTTCTGACCACTCTGCATCCCTTGTAGGACTACAAAGACTTTGACAGAGTCAGGGTAGATGGCTGGGCTACTTTGTTCCTGCGAACCAGCATCCCTACCATCAACATGGAGAACAAGACCGCATGGGTGAGTAGATACGTTAGCAAGGGCAGCGGTCTCGGGCCAGGCCACACCGAACAGGGCCTCTCTAAGAGGACGCTGATGCTAATGGTGCCTGATCATCAGGCCTGATGGTGCAGGCCTGTGATCCTGGTTTCTTGGGAGACAGGAGGACCATTACGTCCCAGGTCTGCCTGGGCTATAGAGTGAATTCAAGGCCAACCTGGACAACTTACTGATGTTCTGTCTCAAACTAAAAGGGAGGGGCTGGGGGGAGGATGGCTTAGTGGGCAGAGACCTTGCTATACAATGAAAACCTAAATTTGGAATCTCAGCACCCAAACGCCCAGTTAAAAACTGGACGTGTTGGCACATGCCTGTAACTTCAACTACAGGCCAGTAAAGGCAGGTGGATGCTGGGAGCTTGCTCGCCAGCCAATTTAGACAGAATAGCTACTAATTCACTGAGAGACCCTGTCTATCTAAAAAAAAAAAGGGGGGGCTCACAGGGCCTACACATGCACGTATACACACACACACACACACACACACACACACACGATTTTAAAAGAGAGAGAGGCTGGATGTGGTGGTGCACACATTTGATCCCAGCATGCGGGAGGCTAAGGCAGGAGAAGGGACAAGATGCTACATTATGGACTACTTCCTCCTCCTTGAGACAGGGTCTCACTATGTAGTCCTGGCTGTCCTAGAACTTACTTTGTAGACCAGGCTGGCCTTGAACTCACAGAGATCCTCCTGCCTCTGTCTCCCATGTGCTGGGATTAAAGGTATGTGCCACCCTGCCTGGCCTTTTTAAAAAACTAAAATGATTGTTACTATGATGTGTAGGTGAGGGGGCAGGCTCACATGTCATGGTGCCATGGGGAGTCATCCATCAGGCCTGGGAGGAGAACACGCCTACCCTCTCACCGGCTCTGAGCTGCATTCTTGAGTGAAGAAGAAAGGCCATGGCAGCGCATGTCTGTAATCCCACGACTCAGGATGAGGCAGGAGGATGAAGAGTTGAGATATTATTAGGAAGTGTTAGAAGAGAACACGTGTAAGGAATTAAGACAAGTTATCTCATACCACCAACAAAATGCCTTGGGGTTAAATGAAATATTTAAATGTAGGAATTAAATGTGTGCCAAAATTAAAAAAAACAGAATAATTTAATAGTAACTCTTAATTATGGGGAGAATGAGTTATTTATTTGATCTTTAATTAAAAATTGAGTTATTCTCTTTTATGTGTATGGGTATTTTGCTTGCATGTGTATCATGTGTGTGCAGTGCCTGCAGAGACCAGCAGAGGGCGTGATCCCTGGAACTTAAGTTACAGACAGTTGTGAGTCACCATGTGGGTCCTAAGAATCAAAGCCAGATCCTCTGCAAGAGCAACAAGTGTTCTTAAGTGCTGAGCCATCTCTCCAACCTGTGTTTTGTTGTGGTGGTGGTGGTGGTGGTAATTTTTTTTCAATTTTTAAAAATTTATTTATATATTTTTTATGTATGAGTGCTCTGTCTGCATGTACACCTGCGTGCCAGAAGAGGGCATCAGATCCCATTATAGATGGTTGTGAGCCACCATGTGTTTGTTGGGAATTGAATTCAGGACCTCTGGAAGAGCAGCCAATGCTCTTAAACACTGAGCTCTCTCACCAACCCCATCCCCACTTTTTTTTTTTTTTTAATTTCATTATATTTTTTCTGGGAAAGGAGTATGTGTGTACCACAGTAGGCACACAGAAAGAGGAGTTGGTCCTCTCCCTCCACCGTGTGTGTCTGAGTACTCACACTCCGGTTGTCCAGGCTTGGCAGCAAGCATCTTTACCCTCTGAGCCATCTCCTTGGTCTATTTATCTGTTTGGGGGACAGAAACTCTCATATGTCGCCCAGGCTAGTCATAACTT
This sequence comes from Cricetomys ansorgei, assembly GCA_026225945.1. Lineage (NCBI taxonomy): Eukaryota > Metazoa > Chordata > Mammalia > Rodentia > Nesomyidae > Cricetomys > Cricetomys ansorgei. Next base: position 18,957,209 of record JAMJFZ010001881.1, read on the forward strand.
TTGGAGCAATCCTCCTGTCTCAGCCTCCCAAGTGTTGGTATTAAAGGTGTGAGCAACCAGAAGTGGCTTTTACTTTATTAAAGCCAAAAGTCCCAAACAATGAGTTATATGAAATTGTGGATTCATTTACAACAAAAAGATAAGCCAAAAGGACAAGTTCCAAAGGAACGTGACAAAGTGTGGATATATTTTTAACATTTCAATACAAAAGATACTATAAAAAGGTATAGGAGATGAAATATAAGTACTTAACTTACACATAAAAAAATAAAATAGGAGTTGGAAAGATGGCTTTGCAGTTAGAGTGCACTCTGCTCTAGCAGAAAACTTGAGTTCAGTTCCCAGAACACATGTCAAGTGGTTCACAATCAGTGAACTAGTAGCTCTGCCTCCAGATGGTCAGATAACCTCCTCTTCTGTCCTCTGCGGGAGCTTGCACTCACACGCACATACCACACACAATACACAGAATCATATACATAATCTAATATAAAAGTAAATGCCTTTAGCTGGGCATGCTAGTACACACCTTTAATCCCAGCACTCTGGAGGCTGAGGCAGGAGGATCTCTGAGTTCAAGACCAACCTGATCTACATGGCAAGTTCCAGACGAGCCAAGGCTACAATAGTAAGACCCTGTCTTAGGAAACAAACAAACAAACAAACAAACAAAACCCAAAAATCAAATAAAAAAATTTTAAAAAGTAATAAAAATAGCAAACTGGGTAGGAGGGGTGTGTTGATGTATATTATACGAAAGAAGAGAAATAAATTTAAAACAAAAAACAAAAACCAGGAGTTTTCTGCCCATGTGATTGGAAAATACTAAAAGAGAAATGCTGTCTGGTGAAGCGAGGTGATGGGAAACGCCACTGACTGGAGTATAAATTGGTGGTTCCTTTGTGGAGATGAATTTGTCAATATTCATTAAAATTTAAAGCACCCTTTCCTTTTGATCTAGCACATGCTCATATATCTTGAGGAGCTAACAGGACAACTATGCAAAGATAAATATATGGGGGTATTTTAGAGCATTGTTAATAAGAGCAGGGAATTGGAACGATCTGAATGTCTGTCAGTAGGAGATTGGCTCGATAAAATGTGGTCCATTTCTACAATGACTGTGCGGTCCTCAGAAGAAATCAAGTTGGCCTTTATCAATTGAGAGGGAAAGATGATGGTATTAATGGGGGGCCTATAATCTCAGCCCTTGAGAGGCTGAGACAGGATTCAAAGTTTGAGGCCAGCCTGGACTAATACAACAAACAAAAGCCTCTCTCAAAAAATAGAAAGGTTCAGCACAGTTTTACTATCTATCTATCATCTATCTATCTGTCTATCTATGAATAAATGAGAGAGACAGGGTCACTCTATATAGTCCTTGCTGTCCTGGAACGCAGAGAGATCCAGGCTGGCCTTGAACTCACAAAGATCTGCCTGCCCCTGCCTCCAAGTGTTGGGATCAAAGGTGTGTACTACCATGCTCCACTTGTTTGTTCCTCGAAGATAGGACCTCTTGTAGCCCTTGCTGGTTTTGAACTCCTTATCCTCTTACCTTACCTTCTACTGGGATTACCAGAATGCACTAAACATTGTTCATTGTGGGAACAGTTTTTTCCAGAGCATCAAATTACTAGAAGTCTTTAATTTTCTCTGTTGCTTGTCTTTTTTTTTTTAATAAAAATAAAAATAATTTTAAAAGAAGTGAAAATCAAACATAGTCATCTAGAGAGGTCCTACTCCAAAAATGGGAAATGTAAACTCTCCAAAATCTGAGACTTTTTGAGCCACAAAGAACAAAATCCAAAATCTGAAATACTTGTGGTCTCAGGCATCTCTGGTATGAGCTATTTAACCTACATATATACACACCATGCATGCATGAGCACACACATGCTATTATAAAGGGAAAAAATGCTGTTTGCTATGCATTGTGTGTTTTTCTATAAGTATTTATGAGGAGCTTGCCATGTAACAGGTGTCACTCTGAGCATCTGCTTATACCTACCATGTTTAATCCTGTCCAACAGCCTATGAGGTAGGGAATTATAATTCCCAGTGTACAGACAAATAGCAGGGGTTGAGTAACTTGTTCAAGGCTACACAACCAGTGACTAGCAAAGCTGGACTTGAGCTCAAATAGCCTGGCTCCTGAATATATGCTTTTGGCCATGCTGCTAATATGTAAAGGAGCCATGAATGATCTTACCAGAGCCCGTGAAAGATCCAGATATATGAAATTACTAGTTCAAGGTCACACAGCTTTTCAGAAACGGATCTGGTATGCAGATCCAGATGTGTGGGTCACAAACTCAGACCCCAGGCTGCCTACCAGATCTGAGGCTGCCCCTCAGGCCAAATCTGTGCCTAAGAAACTGGACACAAAGACCTGCTGGTGTCAATGAGTCCTGCAGAAGCTTTTCCTAGTCCTTGACTGCCCCCTACTGGTTGTAGGTCAAATAACAGGGCCGTAGGCCCAGCTGTGACAGAAAAGGTGACTGAATAAGGAGGGGGACCCAGGCTGAGTCTCACTTCTCTCCTCTACAGTTCTCAGTGGACATTGACTCAGAGCTGGTGGAGGAGCTGCCTGCTGAGATTGAGCTGTGGCTGGTGCTTGTGGCTGTGGGTGCTGGGCTGCTGCTGCTGGGTCTCATCATCATCCTGCTGTGGAAGGTAGAGACTCCCAGCCTACTGGGACTCCCACCTCAGACCCCCTACCAGTGCCAGCACGGCTCACCCACCCATCCCAAGGCTCTGCATCCCATTCCTCATTTCCATCTCACCCACCCTTTCCCAGATCCTCCCCACCCCTTCCCCAGCTTCCAGTCCCACCCGTGCCTGGGAAGCTGCAGGCCACAGAGGGGAACCCAGGAGCTCTGGTGTCTGGCCACCACCCACCAAGCTGGGCCCAGGATTTAGCCTTCCAGGTTCCCCAGCTCTAAGCCCCAGCTGCCTGAGTGCTGATGGCCAGGTCTACCAGCACCCCTGATGGCCATCCCCGCCTCCTCCCTCCAGTGCGGCTTCTTCAAGCGAGCCCGCACTCGTGCCCTGTATGAAGCTAAGAGGCAGAAGGCTGAGATGAAGAGCCAGCCGTCAGAGACAGAAAGGCTGACCGACGACTACTGAGGGGGGGCAGCCCCCCTGCCCCGGCCCACCCGGGTAACATGGCCTATGGGCCTCCTCCCCAACCCCGGCTGGCTGGGGTCTCTGATTCTGTCCTGTCTGCTCCTCTTGCCTTAGGGCCTGCTTGGCTCTCACTTGTCTACTACCTCAAGGCACAGGCCACTCTGGTCGCCCCCTGTGCCCCCAACTCCACCTGGCTCTAAGGAGCTTAAAATCCCAAGAGCGTGCCATGAAATACTTCCAGTGAGCATGGTTTTCTAGGGGACTGGAGAAGAGAAACAGTCAGAGCTAGACACTCCCCTCCCGCCCCTCCCCCGCCCCCGGTCACCAGGCATGTCCACAATGACGCTAAGCCCTATCCCCTCCCACAAGGAAGGAGAGAACCAAGAGACACCAATCTTTTTTGTCTTGTGTCCCACCATCTCCCTAGAATAACCATCTTACCCACCCACCTCTAGCATTGCCTATTGAGACCATCCCATCTCCCTGGCCCACAATCTCTGCAGCTGCTTGGTCTCCACCTGCCTCTGCTCTCCTCTGCCTTCCTCAGATCCTCCTTCCTCCGGGCCTGGGGTGGGGCAGTTCATCCTCCCATCTCATACTGAGGTTGGGATGTTTGAGGTGGGGCCTCCTGTAAGGACCATAGGAGAGAGAGAGAGAGAGAGAGAGTGTGTGTGTGTGTGTGTGTTGGGGGTTTGAGTACATCTCCCACTTGAACACTAGATACTGACACAATATGTCTTCTGCCTAAACTCCAGTGTGACTTCTTTAAGCGGACCCGCTACTACCGGATCATGCCCAAGTACCACGCAGTGCGTATCCCGGAGGAGGAGCGCTACCCACCTCCAGGGAGCACCCTACCCACCAAGAAGCACTGGGTCACCAGCTGGCAGATTCGGGACCGATACTACTGATGCCCTCCCTGAAATCCCTCCCAGTGCTCCCTTCCTTCCTATTTATCATAAATTATGACTCCGACCGTCAGAAAGGCGCCACACGTTTGGCTGGCACCAGCAGGCTCAGGCATAGATCCCTCTTCAGTGCAGGCATATTTTCTAGGGCTCTAGAATCTCCTTCAAGACTTTGCAACGCTGAGCATAGCACAGCCCTGCACGCTGGACACATGCAGGGGCTACTGCTATTGGCCTATTCTGATATACCATGGAGGGTACCACGTCCAAGCCTCTACCTGTGCCAAAACCAAGCCAAAGCGCCTCTACTGGGAGCCAGGAGGAAAAGGTCTTGATGGGGTGACAGCTCTCCTCTGCACTGGATCGCCCTTGAGCCACTGTCACTGGACTAACTTTACTGTCCAGAATAAAACTACTGATGAGGAGACGGTCAAGCCCAGCTGCACTTCCTGGCACCCGCTGGAGAGTCGGGTCCACACCAAAGGCTGTCTTATGATCTGTGTGCCATGAACTAGAAAGCCGGTCCCCAGAACAAGCTTTATGAATGGATCTCCAAAACTTTTGGTATAGATGGAGTTGGCAAGAAACACAGCCCAAAGGAACAAAGAGAACCATGGACAGCCTGGACACGCTGTGCTGGGACTGACCTGGAGCATGGTGCAGCCTTCAGAGAGCAGGGTTGTCAGTCCTGGCCCAGCAGATATTGGCAGGATGTACAGCAGATACTTCTGACCATCCTGACCACCTCAGCCTGGGCGAGGCCTGAAGACCCCACAAGACCACGTGGGGTGTGATACTTGAATGTAGGGCAGGGGAGAGCCCAACCCTGCCCCAGCTGGCCAGACTTCGGCTCTGCTCCCCTTGACCACAGAGATGGTATTCTGAGCTGCCTGTGGCTTTCTGAGAAACCTAGCCCTTCCCCTCCCCCAGGAGCTGCATCCCCAGTCTAGCAGTGGAGGTTGATTCCCAGGTCCTCTCCTGCTCCCTGCCCAAAGGCAGGCCCACGCCCCAGCTCTGCCCTGCCACGGTACTATAGCAGCTTCCCCCACCCTGTGCCTTCTTTGTATATGGGCTTCTCACTAAAATAAATAAATGGTTCCCAGTTGTACTGCTGCATCTGCCCCTATCCCGCCTCTCAGTCCTGACGATCTCAGTTCAATCTGGGAGGGCGATGACCTTGACTACCTGGTCCCTTGAAGATGGACCTAGCACCCTGCAACAACAAGTTCTGGCCTGAGCAATTGTGATTCAAGTACAGAGTTCACATCGTGGAAGGCCAGCTCTCGGAGTTCTTTCTTCATTCATCAGAGTTGTGGCCTGTTCCTGTTGTGTTCATTTTGACATCAGTTGCTTCCAATTTTGATAGGTTCCTAGCTTGGATTTGGGGAGGGACGGGAGTTGAGAAAGGGTCTCACGCAGCCCAGGCTGATCTTAAACTATGTAGTTGAGGATGACCTTGAACTCATCCTCTCATGAGCTGGGATAGCAGGTATGCACCCAAGCTGGAAAGAAAGGCAGTAACAGTTATCCCGTACACTGCCTGGCCCTTGAAAATGCACTCAGCTGTGTCATCCGCCATGTCCTGGTTGTTAGGCTGGTAGACATCTAGAGATCCTCCCTCACTGCCCTGGGGCCTCCCTGCCAACCTCACTTCCTTTTTTCACTGTCTGCCCAACTACATGCCAGGCACTGTGCCCGGCGCTGGAGATAAGGCAGAGACTAGTCAGACACAACCTGTGCCCTTCCTGAGGATAAAGTCCAATGGGGAAGACCCATGAGTCAGCAGTTTTTGCCTTAGTGTGAGAAGCTCTGGTGCCTTCCTAAGATCAGGAGTCCTAAGGAGGCATGTAGGGAGCCCAGCAGCCAGGCCAAGAGTTCAGCAAAGGCTTCCTGGAGGAGGAGATGATTAAGCAGCTGAAATCTGAAAAATAGGTACGGGTTGTTGAGAAGAATGATCCAGACCAAAAAACCAAAACAAAACAAAAAAACAAAACAAAACATTGTCAATGAATTGGAGATTAGAAGATGGTCAAGGCAGCGGGAAGATGGTGTTAGGAGTTGAGCAGGGGAATGTGGAAAGATGAGGCTAATGAACGGAGCCAGAGCAGATATTGAGACAACTGGAAAGGTTCCAGTAGGAAGTCAGAAGGCAGAGCTGGAGAGATGGCTCAGCAGTTGAAGGTGCTGTTGCTCGTGCAGAGGACCTGGGCTGGGTTCGCAGCATCCACATCAGACAGCCTATAACCACCTGTAGCTCCGGTGCCAGGTAAGGGGATGCCCCTGGCCTCTTCTGGGCGCCTACGTGATTGTGGTATACGTAAACTCACTCAGGCACGCATACATACAGGTTACAAGCCTTTTGGTTTTGGTTTTGTTTGTCTTTTGAGACAAGAGTTTCTCTGTATAGTCCTGACTGTCCTGGAACTCATTCTGTAGACCAGGTTAGCCTCAAACTCAGAGTGTGGTTGGGGATCAAGCCCATCTCTCCCACAGACTTTCCAGCTCAACCCCAGCTCCTCCTCTCACTTTTTGAGATAAAATCTCATTAAATTACCCAGGCTATTAAAGAACACACTCTATTCCAGGTGGGCCTCGAACTGAAATCCTCCTGCCTCAAGCCTCCAAAAGTAGCACCAGGCACTACTAAAGGCCAAGCCTTGATCTTGGCCTATGTTTGAAACAAACCTTAGTCCCTAGTGTGGTAAAGATGGGTCAACCATTGAATCATCAATAAGAAAATAACTAAGAAACTATGTAGACCCAGTGAGTGGGAAACATACAGCTCATAGGTTTTTCCCTGTTGTAACTCACTCCTGGAACTCACTCTGTAGACCAAGTTGGCTTCATCTCAGAGAGATCATCCTGCCTTCTGAGTGCTACCGCCCGGCTGGGAAACATAACAGCGTTTTACCAAAAGAGGGCGCATGACATTTCGCAGGAAAGAGGCCCCGATCTGTTAGAGAGTGGGCTGGGCTCCCTAGACCCTAAGATGTTCCACCTCCGGGCGATTTGCAATAAGGAAGCAAGCCGCACGGATGGTTGCCTTCTCAGGCTAGGTGCACAGAAGGTGCACCCTAACCCTTCTCAGGTGGTTGTACAAGACGCAGGGTTTTATGTTCGGTCAAACAAGCTAGGTAATAATAAAACGGAACTTCCTAAAATTAGTACTGGCGATAGCTTCTGCCTTGGCTTCTGCTAGTCCTTAAGGGTTGGGCTCCAGGTGTTTTCGTTGTTTTTCAAGTGCCAGAGCTCAATACAGGGCCTCATGCATGCTAAGCAAGAGCTGTACCCTCTAAGCTACACTCCCACCCCAATTTTAGATGTTTTTCACATGAAAGAAGAAAACGCCACATTTTCCTGGGCCATTTGGATATTTACGGAAGCTAGCAAGTTGCAAGCATATAGAATAGAATAGTGTAGGTTTGCATCCTCGTTCCAGATTTCACAAGCGTTCATTCTGGGTCCATTATAGGAGTGGGAAACCACCAAGCATGGCAGAACAGGTGAGCATCAAGACAGATGACACAGGTGTCTTAAAAAGAGACAAGACAGGGAAGAAAGGGTTAAATAGAGGGAGAGAGTGAAGGAGTTGAGGGAAGGAGCCAGCGAAAGGCTAGAATAGAAGGCTAACAGAAGGGTTTGCTGGACTCCGGGGAAGAAGGGGTTAACCCGGAGCTCGCCCTTCTGAAGTCCAGGGGAGTTAGCGGCGGGGGGCGGGACTTGAGAACACTGCTAGGGAAAACAACAGGCCGCCTCCAGCACCCACACGGTTAAGGGGGTGGGCCCCGAGGAGAGCCACGTGTCGAAGCGCAAGGCTATTGGTGCTCCCGGAGTTGTTTGTGCGCGGCCATTGGCGACGTCGGGGCGCCGGGACAAGCCGATTGGCTGGGCGTTGGAGGCGCCGCCAGGGCAGGGGTTGGGAGGAGGCGACCAAAACGCGTCTCCGGCCGAGCTGGGCTGAGTGGAGGGCCGGTGCCACCGCCTCCAGCCCCGGGACAGCAGCCGGAGCCGAGCCCGAGCCGAGGGCGCCGCCGCCATGCGCTGGGTCCGGGCGCTGTTGAAGAATGCGTCCCTGGCAGGGGCGCCCAAGTACATCGAACACTTCAGCAAGTTCTCCCCTTCCCCGCTGTCCATGAAGCAGTTTCTAGACTTCGGTACGGAGTCGGCGGCGTAGGCGGGCACCGGGAGCGGTGGGCGCGGAGGAGGAGACCCTGACGATGAGAGCTTAACGCCCGAGGACGAGGTTCTGGGCGGCAGGAAGGCTGTCTTGGAAGAGTATGGGCAGGAATGGGTAAACAGCGAGGCAAGCCTGGCTGCCCAGAAAGAGTTAAGGGTGCCCCCTAAACACTGTTAACTAAAAATGGGGGCGCGGGGAAATCGTTGGGAGGGATCGTGGAGAGTAAGAGACAGTGAAGGGTATAGGACCCCATCCAGACGTGGTAGAGCTAGTGGGGAGGGGGGTGTCCTGGCCACTGAGAGTGGGGACTGGGAGTAAATAGAGGACACGCTGCTGGGAGTGTTAGGGAGATTCAGTCATCTGGAAGACCTGTACTGTGCACGGAGGGTGCAGTACTTCTGAGCCTAGCAAGGGAGAAATCCCGGGGCAGCTGAGAAGGGGGCCCTTTGAGTAGGAGGTGCTGACAGGAGGAGCTCCCTGACTGGGTGAGCCTCCACCCACTGAAGCTGCCCACTGGGCAAGGACACTTGAAGATCAAATCTGTTCTGGCCTGGCAGTGGTTCCTAGCAGGGCAGAGCCCAAGGTAGTCAGGTGGCTTGCACACTCCATGGCCATCCTTTCGGTTTCTGAAGATCACCCACTACCATTGTTCTAGGTGTGGAGATGGCTTTGGGGCAGGAGAAAGCTGAGCCAAGTGGTGTTGGATGGAGACATTGTGTGGCTCTGTCTACATGGCATTCCCATGGTGCCAGCTGGTGATTGGGAGCAGGCCCAGATCCTTCAAGACTTGGCTTAGGCTACAGCTGCGTCACAGACAGGAGGACACTAGGGTGGCAGAGAAGACTTGGGCACCTGTTTTCCAGGATTTTCCTTTGTTTCTCCCTGTTCTGCTGGAGTCTTGAGCTTTGCTTGTGTGGGAAATTCCCCAGGGCCCACTCCAAGCCCCAGCTAAAATAGCACAGCTAGAAGGGGCTTGCAGTAGTCTGGTCCACCTGTATGAGGAAAACTGGGCCCCTCAAATGGACGGTGACACACTCTGGGTAACGGAAGCATGCCTGGGTTTGCCTAGCTCTTCTATCTCTAGGCTGACACTCCGCATTCTTCCACTGCCTATCCATCTTGACCCTGGACCAAGGTCCCTATTTGCCTCACAGATGGTCATTAACTTGGCCAATCCTACATTGGCAACCATCTGTTTCCTCAGCCCGGATGAGATGGCCTGCTTCAGGAATAATGCTGAGTTCCTATGGTCCTGGGAATCTAGGCACAGCAGCACCCAGGGAGGGAAGGGTGTCTTAGGTACTCCTGTCCCCTGGGCCAGTCTCCTGGAGTGAGTGCCTCCCTAGAGGGACAGAGAGAAAAGTGAGGTGACTTAGGCCAGAACAGTTCAAAATGAGTCCTGGGAACATCTTGTCACCCTGGTTAAAGACAAGTGGGGTTTAAGCTGCGGGTTAGTGTGTGACACTGCTCCTCAAGTGTCAGGCAGGGTAGTAGAGTCTTGGGGAGGCTCAAGCACTGTAGTGTGTGCCATGGAGAGGTCAGTTGGTCATTTCAGCCTGCCCAGCCTCCACATGTGCTACAGTTCCCATGGTTAGCAGCTGTTGATTGACCCCTCTCTCACCCTCAGGATCCAGCAATGCCTGTGAGAAAACCTCATTCACCTTCCTCCGGCAGGAGCTGCCCGTGCGCCTGGCCAACATCATGAAAGAGATTAACCTGCTTCCTGACCGAGTGCTGAGCACCCCCTCAGTGCAACTGGTGCAGAGCTGGTGAGGCCCTTCATGTCCCATCGCCCCTCCCTTATCACCATGTTCCTCTGTTCTGGGAACAGAGGCAAGGCGTCGGGGCTCCCAGAGGCTGTGGAGTCGCCTAGGATCATGTGGAAATCCTCAGCTTAGCAGGGACAAAGTTCCAGTTCAGTCTGTTTCTTACCACCTTACTTTCTCAGGGAACCCAGGGTCCACCCAAGAAAGCTCAGTTTTCACAGTCAAGATCAAAAGTCATGCTAATGTCAGCAATAACCCATGGCCTGCACCTGGAGCCTAAGCCCCTGTGTGCCCAAGTAACTTGGGAATACTAGAAAAAAATGAAGATTCAGTTATCCAAGTGGCGAGTTTAACTGTCTTGAATATTAGGAAAGTATTCAGTTAACGCAGACAATACAGTCCCTTCCCGAAGAGTTCCAAGGGCAAGGATCAAAAGTTTATTACAGGTGGCTGTAGGTACAGGACTCTGTCCGGTAGCCTCACATGAAGCATAAACAAAGGCGTGTCTGTCACTGGCCGTGCCCCTGGCTGATCATCAATAGACTTTTGTGGCACCCAGGCGGAAATATAGTCTTCAGGATTTGCAACATGGAATGACTAAGGTTTCCCTGGGGCTTGGGAACTTGTACCATGTCCGTGGGTCCTGTGTCTAAATAGCTGACTTTGCAGCTCAGTGACAAAACAGGCCTTTGGCTAGCCTGCAAAAACCCTCGTTTAGTCAGTACGAGTGGTGTAGGCCTAAACTCCCAGCTCAGAGGCTGAGGTAGGACAGTCACGACTTTAAGGCCAGCCTGAAGAACTAAGTGAGACCCTGTCTCAAAATAAACAAAGAGCTGGGACTATTGCCCAGTGGGAAAGCAGTTGCCTGCTGTAGATGCAGCCCTGGGTTCCAGTCTGAGCATTACACACACACAAAGACAGAGGCAGTTTCCCACAGGGAGCCCACGGTGTCCCCGGGATGTGAAATTCTGCCAAGACGGGGCAAGCAGAGTGCAGTGCAAACGTGTGGAGGAGCCACGAGCAGGGGAGGTTACTTTAGTTTTGTTATTTTAGTGAGGTGGCATTGATTGTGATATCTCCCATTGCTGAGGCGTAACACGTTTCATTTTGACACTTGTAAAACACAAAAGTGTACGTAGAACGTGTCTACCGTTACCCTCCTTCCTATGAGCAGCCTCTGCGAGAGTGTCCTGCAATTCTTTGGCGCCCTTCCAGTATTGCGTCTGTGCATGGATCTGGTTTATTCTAGAGCAGTGCCTCTCAACCTTCCTAATGCTGTGACCATCCCTTACTACAGTTCCTCACGTTGTGGTGACCCCCCAACCATAAAATTATTTTCATTGCTACTTCATAACTGTAGTTTTGCCTCTGAGTGGTGGCTCAGTTCCTAGGACCATCGGAAATATGTGTTTTCTGATGGCCGTGACTCACAGGTTGAGAACCTGTTCTAGTTCCAGTTGTACACCCAAGGCCAGGTATGTTGAAGGTGCAGGATGCATGTCGACTGAAGTCGAGGAGAAAACTGAGCAGGGTGGGAGGCAGTACCTGTTTTCCTAGTGGTTAGAGCAGGAGGATAATGAGTTTAGGAGTTCAAGACCAGCCTAGGCAACATAGTAAAAAACATGTTTGTGGGGGTGGGAGAGAACGCTTTGGAGAATTGAAATGGATACACAGAAGGACTTGGATACTCCAGAGTTAGAGAGAAGGGAGAGGCTATGAATACAACTGAGAAGCTGAGGGGTGGGTGGAGGACAGGGTTTGATTTTCAGGTGGCCCAACTAGGTCACCCCTCACTGACCCCCACACCAGGTGGTCCAGGACCTCTGAACCAATCTGCACATCTTACCACAGGGTGGCAGAGCCGTGGGGGAGGAGACAGAAGGTACCATATGTTCTCCTAGTCCTCCTCCAGTCTGTCCGGCTGACTGGCTTGGCTGACTCACCAGCTGGTCCCTGACTTCATGACAGAACTACTCAGACCCCTCCCAAGACATGGTTCTGAGGCAGTCAGGACGGGTGATGTGGAGGGCAAGAGGCAGGCAGGGGGTTTCTGGACAGCCTGTGACTCCTCTTCCTGAGAGTCCGTGACACCTCTCGGGGTGGGGGTGGGGGGCGGATTTGCCTGACTTATTCATCCCTCAGAGTTCAAAAGGAATGCCAGGACACAGCAGGGAGGGGCGACGTCAGAGAAAACACTTGCCCAGTGAACGATTCAGCATACAGGAGAGCATGCCAAGGGGGTGGTCGGTCTTCTGATACACTAAAGTGAGCCTGTTGAGGAGGGTTTGCAGGCCCAGTGGGCCTCAGCCACAGCAAGAGAAGCTAAAATGGGAGGGCAAGAAGGATTCGTTCATGGGGCTGGAGTGCACAGTTCTCTTCCTCTAGGATAAACGGTAGGCGGTTGGAGTGGTGGAGGTGCGCAGGGCTTTCACGAGGAAGCTTGACTTCATAGGTAGCAGCCACTAGCCTGAGTCCGGTGAGTATAGAGCGGAACCTCCCCACGGGGACGCAGGGGAAGGTTGTGCAGAGGCAGGGAGCAGTTGACAGCATAGTAGTTAATACACGGTCATAGTTAAGCACTGGAGGAGGCCTGGGCTGGCGTTTGAAATGATGGATTTCCAAGTTCAAAATAAACCTCATCAACTCTGTTAGCCGTTTGAACTTAAGAGTAAGGGGCCATATTTTGGAGGTTACTGGAAGGTGGGGATACCCCCTAGGCTCGGCAACAGCATGTGTGACGCGTGTGACTGAAGAGTCCTGGAATATACTTCTACATAGCAACATGGCCTGTCCTGGGCTCCTCCTCCTGGCCTGTATAGTGAGGTCCCAGGCTGTTTCTCAGGGTCCCATATTACTGAGAGCGTGAAACACATTGTCTTTGTTAGGGTTACCATTGCAGTGGTGAAACACCATGACCAAAGCAACTTGGGGAGGAAGGGGCTTATTTGGTGTATAACTTCCGCACCACTGTTCATCGTCGAAGGAAATCAGCACTGGCTTGCTCCCCATGGCTTGCTCAGCCTGCTTTCTTTATAGAACCCAGGGCCACCACCAGCCTAGGGGTGGCTCCACCCACAATGGACTGGGCCCTCCTGCATCAGCTACTAATTAAGAAAATGCCCTACAGACTTCCCTACAGCCCAGTGTTGTGGAAGTGTTTTCTCAGCTGAGGCTCCCACCTCTCCGATGACCCTAGTTTGTGTCAAGTTGACATAAAACTAGCCACGCACACATCTAGAACTTAGTCAGTCCCATGGTCCCGTGTTTCTGGGCAGCCGCACCTATAGGCCAAAGGTGATGTAATTACAGGTTTTCAGTGGCAACGTAGCAATGAGGGCAAGAGAGTTGCCAAAAAAAACCCAACACAGCTGAGGGCTTGTGGAGCGTCTGGGCCACTCTGTGCGCTGACTTGGCTGGTCATGTAACCTTCATGACCTCCCTGGCAAGTGAGTCTCACCATGTCCAGGTGAGAGGTAGAGGCTCAGAGAGTGGGCAGCCTTAGCTAAGGTCGGTTAGAAAGTAGTGGTGGGTCTGGGACTCGAACCCAGGCCACGGGTTCTGGAGGCTGTATTTGGAAAGGGACAAGAAGAAAGCTTTGTGTGGGGTTATGCCACAGGGCAGTGATTTCTACATTCCCGTGCAAGTCTGTGGGGAAGTAGGGTTCTCCTACAGGAATGTCTCCTGGGGCTCCCAGGGCGCAGAGGGGTATCCATCGGTTCATGGCAGGTAGAAAGGTGCTTCCTGAAAACAGTCAGTGAGTCACTCCTGTCGCTGAGTTCTTTAGAGTTGTATGGAGATGTGTGGAGGGGTATGACTCAGGGAGGGGTGTGTGTGTGTACGCGCGTGAGTGTATGTGTGTGGGGGCAGACATCACCCTCTTATCATCTCCCTGGCTTGTCCACAAGGTATATGGACCTCAGGCCCTGCCTGTGAAGAGCCCCATTTCCACCCCACAGAACCCAGCTACCCCCTGTCCTGAACAGAGTAAGAGTCAGAAGGCCCACGGGCAGGAGCTGGAGCCTGCATTATGCCAGCCTGTCTCTCAACACACCAGGCCCAAGCCAGGTAGCTGCTGAGTAGTCCCACAGAGAGTGACCTCCAAGGCGTTTTTAAAGCCAACTCCTACCCCACCCTGAGCTTCCTGTTGGGAAGCCCATTTTACAGTTGGTGCTGGAGCATACCAGTGGCCTTTGGGGAACAGCCAATGTCTAAACCCAAGCCTCCTGCCCGTTCACAGGGTGACTCTAGATGTGGGCTATGTCTGCGCTCTCCCTTCTGCAAACTGCCGCCCTACTCATGTGGCCCTGGCCTGGTTCACACCCTTGTCCCCAGCAGCCGTTGATGCTGGTACACACCCACAGACTCACGGTCTGCGTGTACTCGCTTACTCCCTTGGCTCAGCCATCCCTCCACTCCCACACACTACTTGCAGGTGGCTGCATGCCTTCCCCCCCTCTCCTGGTTCCACTGCCTGCCTCTCCCCTCAGGTCTGCATTCCACTTCCTAGAGGGTATCGTCTAGGGAGTGGGGGTGTCTCTGTGTTATCTTGGGAGTTGGAAACACTAAATTTAACCAAGAAGGGCATGGGTCAGACCCTAGGCCTTCCCCTCCTGACCTGGACACACATTCTGCCCTTATTCTGGTTCTTTTCCCTGGCTCTGCAGAGGGGGCTACCCAAAAGCTGACACGACACCATCCCAGTGTCTGTCTCTGGAGCATCCAGCTCTACCCAGGGTGACATGGAAGGACAGGCCCATGGGTAACCTCGGGCCTAGGGCCAAGGGCCCTGAGCAACCCCTCTCCCCAGTGTTCTCCCCTAGATCTCAGGAGTACACCCAACATTATTTCCCTACGGAAATGGCCCTTTGAGGGGCAGGCAGGGATGGGAATCTCTATGGTCCCCCCCCCCCCCAGCAAACCCAGCAGAACTACCGTCGTTCCATGTCAGTGGCCATGGAACCAGTTCCACTTCTTCCTTTGAAGTTTCACTGCACAGCCCAGCCTGGGTTTGGAAACTGGGACTCTGCCCATTTCTACCTCTGGCCATGCGCAGGGCCTCCTGCCTCCGACCTGTCTGTCCCCACCCACATTGGATCTTGAGAAGGGGTCATGTGGCCCCACCTTCCTGCCCCTTCCTCTTCCCTCCCCTTGCCTTCCCCCCACACATTCACACCTGTAGCTTCTCTCCCAAGTCCCTGCTCCCTCAATGAAGCTTCATCTGTTAGTGATTAAAGGCTCTGCGTGGGCCTCTGAGCCCAGGTAGGCAGCAGGGGTCAGGCCATAGGAGAAGCTCAGTGAATGTCAGCTGACATCCCTACCCAAGAAGACTGAGGTCCTCCTGACGCAGGTGTCCGCAGTGGGCAGGGCTGAAGGTAGTCTGGCAGGAAGCTGTTCTCTTCATCCATCCTAACCCCAGCTAATCAGCAAGAAGTACAACTCCCACAGGCTTCGTGCTAGGTTCTGGCTGGGAAGGACAGGGACGAGCCCCAGACTGAGCCTGTCCCTGCTCCCAGAGCGGGGCAGCCTGAAACATGGGTGACTTGTAGCAGTAGCAGGGCTGAGGGGTGTGCTCAGATGGTGACAGATTTTGAGCCAACAGCATTCAGAGTGCTCAATTGTGCAGTGGGAAGTAAGGATAAGTACTCCCACCTTCCGAGTGGAGAAACAAGTCCAGAGAAGTTCCATAGCTTACCCAGGGCCACACTAGAACCAAGGAGAACTGACTCGTCTTTGATGTCAGAGCAAAAGAGGGAGGGTGACAGTTGCAGGTGAGAAAAGAAGGGCATTCCACACAGAAGGGAGCTTGAGGTGAGATCCTGAGCAGTGACAGCCCCGTAGGTGGCAGGAGTCCTGGAGACCCATGAGGCTTTGCACTCCCTGACAGGGCTTCAGGTAGGCTTCAGGCCATGGGGACCAGAGGGAGGCTTGCACTTCCGCCTTTGCAGAACAAGACACAGGCTGGGCATATCTGCAGGGGAAGCTACGGTCATAACTCAATGGGGCAAGGGGACTGTGACACCAGATTGGCACTATCTACTGCCAGACCTACAGATACAGGCTGACCTACCACACAAGCAGAAGCTCAATGAACTGGCCCCATGCTAGGCTTTGCTAGTTGGGGAGGAGACCTTTCCTCATTGGCTTTGCAGGATAGAGTGAGCCTCCCTGGTCCAAGGACAGAGCAAGCCACACCTTCTCACCTTTCTAAATTGGGATTCCCTAGGCAGGTTCCAGATCACTATGGGAGAAGCCCTGTGCCAGCTAGCCCACCAGCTGCACCCATGGCCCACTAGATACCTTAGGCCCCTGTGGGAGGTGCCAGGATATTTGTCTGACTGTAAAGGGACTCAGCAAGGAAGGTAGATGTCTGAGCCCTCTGTCACTGTGGCCTTTGGTACAGTTGGGCTCAGTCCCCTGTTCTATGCAGCTTCTAGGAAGGGGTGGTTTCTGGTCCTTCCTAAGGTTGTTGTTATAAGGTTCTGAAGCAGAGAAATGCAGTGTAAGGGAACTAAGCAAATTCAAGGTTTCCTTGTACAACATACTAGGTTGTCAGAGAGACCTAGAGCAGATGAAGTGGGGTGTCGATCATCAGCCAGTTCAGCTCTGTGTGCCACCTGTTGTAGTATCTGAGGGGGTGATAGGGAGCACTGTGTAGTCTCAGCTGAGCTCATGACCCCTCCTGCCTTCACACAGGTATGTCCAGAGTCTGCTGGACATCATGGAATTCCTGGACAAGGACCCGGAGGACCACCGGACCCTAAACCAGTGAGTGAGCGCCCTCTAAAGGAACAAGAAAGCAGGTGCAGGCAAGGACATCTTGGTTAGGGCCCCAAGGATAGAATGCTAGCTGGGTACAGGGAAAGGCCCTTGCCTTCAAAAGTACCCCAAGAAGGGGGATACAGGCTGTATGCAGGAAATCCAAGTCTGCTGAGAGAGATGCAGACTCCAGTTAGCAGGATGCCAAGAGAATGTGGGGAACCCTGCCATCAGGAACAAACCTTCAGAGGAACTGAGGGCTTTAGCTCTACGCAGGAAGGTGGATGGACAGCTGGGAGAGTAAGGATGGGTGAGCCTCAGGTGGGTGAGCACTGTGCATCTGTCGGGCTGGGAAAGATAGAGAAAGGAAGTGGGGAATAAAGGAGAACCAGGGGTGTCCTGAGCCTGAGACTGGGTAGGGGCAAGTGTCTGCCTTCTCTGAAGGTTCACCGATGCCCTGGTTACCATCCGGAACCGGCACAATGATGTGGTGCCCACAATGGCACAGGGAGTGCTGGAGTACAAGGACACCTACGGCGATGACCCGGTCTCCAACCAGAACATCCAGTACTTCTTGGACCGTTTCTACCTCAGCCGCATCTCCATCCGCATGCTCATCAACCAGCACAGTGAGCTCCGCTGCTTCGGAGAGGGTGGGGGCGGGGAGGGGGTTCTGGCAGGGAATGCCAGGAAAGCAGGAGTCCCCTGCTGTGCCCAGAGGCCCAATGCCACTCGGGAACCAAAGACTTACTGGCTCAGACCAGGTGTGGTAGCACATGCCTATAATCCTAGCCCTTGGGAGGCCGAGGCAGGAGGATCATATATTTGAGGCCAGCCTTAGCTACATAGTGAGACTTTGTCTCCAAAAACATAAATAAATACATAAAAAGTTACTGGTTCCAAAAGGAAAGTAAAAATGCAACATTGAATTGAAATACATTGTTTTAAATATTTGTAAGTATAAAATATGCTACATGTTTAAACATTTTAAAAACAATTTTATTACTGTATCTATTTATTTATGGTTATATGGAGGTCGGAGAATGTCCTGCAGTTCACTCTCTCCTTCCACAATCTGGGTCTTGGGGTTTGAACTCAGGTTGTCAGGCATGGCTGCAAGCACCTTTACCCACTGAGCCATCTTGCCAGCCACTTAAACATTTTCTCTGTGCCCCCACTTTAAAAAAAAACTCTGGTTATATTCAAAAACAGCTTACTGTTTAGCATTCCTGTCCAAGATTTGCTATGCTGGTTGATGAGTAGCCATCATAAATTAAGTGAGTTCTTTCTGTGCAAGTCTTTTGAAAAGCAAGCTGGTGTAATGCGTCTCATAGCATTGTGTGAAAGTATGAAAGCAAAGAGCCCAAGCAGAGGCAGGTGGCTCTCTGTGAGTTCGAGGCCAGCCTTGTCTATGGAGTGAGCTCCAGGACAGCCAGAGTTCCAACAGAGAAACCGTGTCTCAGAATAGATAGATAGATAGAAAGATAGATGAACGAATAAATGTACATCTACTGGGGTGTGACGTGGAGAAGCCTCTGGAAGGACTGCTGCAGGGTGCAGGGTTCTGGAAGGCCTGAGCTTCGGGGAACATAGGCCTGGGGAGGGGTGGTTAGCATGGAGTGTACAGAGCTTTACAGGTGAGGTGAAGGGCAGGATGTTTGGGAGGAGGGAGGGCTAGGCCTCTGAGCAAGCCAGCAGTGCCCTTCCCTCTGCCTACAGCCCTCATCTTTGATGGCAGCACCAACCCAGCCCACCCCAAACACATTGGCAGCATCGACCCTAACTGCAGTGTGTCTGATGTCGTGAAAGGTGAGCCCCCACCACCACCACCACCATAGGCCGGGCCCAGAAAGGAGCTCCAGGGACCCCTCCCAGATAACCTGGCCAGAAGGTGACCCATTCCCAGTGGGTGGGGGCTGAGTCCCATGGGTTTCCTGTTGGTGATGCCCAATGCTAGTGCCAAAGGGACAAGCCTGCTGGAGCGGCCACCCATAGCCTGAGTGACCCCGTCTCCTCTCAGACGCCTATGACATGGCCAAGCTCCTGTGTGACAAGTATTACATGGCTTCACCTGACCTGGAGATCCAAGAAGTCAATGGTAAGCAAATGATGGTGTGTGTGTGTGTGTGTGTGTGTGCGCGCGCGCACGCATGTGAGCTGTTTCAGAGCACTGGGGATAGGCCGAGTATGGGGTGGGGTGGGTGGGGTTGTCAGATTCCTCTAGATGGGAGCAGCAGAACTTCTCTGTGTTATCAATTTGTTGAGTAACTGCTTATTATTTGACACATACATCCTGTAAAGAGAGCAGGCAGGGCTCCTGCCCTCATGGAGCTTACATTCTTGGTCCCAGGGAAGTCGGGACCTGCGACAGTTAACCACTGAGCATGTAAACGCACCAGCTAATTTCAAAGCCTAGCAAGTGACAGGAAGGACAGATGTGGGGCTGACAGGACAAAGACCAGGAAGAGTGACATGTGATGGACCGCCTTGCGAGGACCCAAGAACCAGTGTCTTAGTTCAGAGATGCTCCCAGGCGACCAGCCTTAGATGGGATAGTCAGAGTGCATACCCACTCCCAGGCCTCCCATCCAACTGGAAGGAGAAACTGAGGACAGCAGGACTGGACTCGAACCTTCCAAGGGTTGCTAGCTATAGCAGCCTGGAAGGTGTGGAGCCTCGACCTAGTTCCATCTGTGGGGAGAGGGAGGAAGGTGTGCTCTGCGGGAACCGGGATCTCAGGGTCACACTGGAGGTTGGGGTGTGGAAAGTGACCTTGCTGCGCTCCCGCCCTTGATTCCCACAGCAACCAATGCCACCCAGCCCATCCACATGGTCTACGTCCCCTCCCACCTCTACCACATGCTCTTTGAGCTCTTCAAGGTAAGAAGGCCGCCCATCTCAGGGGAGGCTGGGCAGGGCCAGCCCTCGGCCCTCAGCTTCAGCAGTGCCTCGAGGGCTGGCTTCTCTTACCATGTCCCCCAATTCCCTCCCCAGAACGCCATGCGGGCCACTGTGGAAAGCCACGAGTCTAGCCTCACTCTCCCCCCGATCAAGATTTTGGTGGCCTTGGGTGAGGAAGATCTGTCCATCAAAGTATGTTGACCCTTGACCCTTTGACTTGACTTTGGGAGGTCACAGGGATTAAGGTGAGGAGTGGAACACTTAACACCAGAGGGCATCTCACGTGTCCCTTGTCTCCCAGATGAGTGACCGAGGTGGGGGTGTCCCCTTGAGGAAGATTGAGAGGCTCTTCAGCTACATGTACTCCACAGCCCCCACACCCCAGCCCGGCACTGGGGGTACCCCTCTGGTGAGATGGCTTCCTCTAGTCCCCTTGGCTCCTGCTTTCTTAACTCCCAAGCATACTCCGCCCTCCATGGCTGTGTGGTGGCAGCCTCCTGTCCTGAGTTTGGCCTCCCATCTCTCTGCTGCTTGCTGATGGGCCCCTGCCTGCTGATCATCTGTCCATCTGTTTTGTTTGTTTCGCTTTTTCAAGAGAGGGTTCCTCTGTGTAGTTCCA
This sequence comes from Cricetomys ansorgei, assembly GCA_026225945.1. Taxonomy (NCBI): domain Eukaryota; kingdom Metazoa; phylum Chordata; class Mammalia; order Rodentia; family Nesomyidae; genus Cricetomys; species Cricetomys ansorgei. The sequence goes on from JAMJFZ010001881.1 coordinate 18,977,462, forward strand.
GGCTGTCCTGGAACTCGTTCTGTAGAACAGGGTGACCTCGGACTCAGAGATCCACCTGCCTCTGCATCCTGAGTGCTGGGATTTTAAAGACATGCGCCAGCAGGCCCGGCCTGTCCATCTGCTCAGCCGTCATTTTTCCTCAGTCCTCTCCCCTCCTTCCCTCTTTCTCCACTGCATTGCTAAATGCAAACACCTTTGTCTCGGCTCCTGTGGAACAGGCATCCCCGCGCTTAGGGAATAGTCTCCAAGGGGCTCGTGACCGCCCAGGCCTCTGGGTAGAACTCTCCTGTCCAGCTCTGCTTCTTCTGTAATTTCCCCACTACCTACTCCCACCTGCTCCATAAATGTCCTTCCCCGACCCCTGCTCCAGCACCCCTGCCTGTCCCCAGGACCAGCATCCCCAGCTTACTTTATGACCTGTGGCTCCTCCGCAGGCTGGCTTTGGTTATGGACTCCCCATTTCCCGCCTCTACGCCAAGTACTTCCAGGGGGACTTGCAGCTCTTTTCTATGGAGGGCTTTGGAACAGATGCTGTCATCTATCTCAAGGTGAGGCCCACTAGGAGCGAGTTTGCTGCCAGCAGGTTCCGCCCCATCCCTCATCCTTCCTGGCCCCAGATTCAGAGCTGAGCTTTGGCGTCTCAAACGCTGTAACTTTGCACCTCTGTGATGTGGGACTTTAGGGGGTCCGGGGCTGTGGGTAAGGACTCTCTTCTGAGGACTCTTGGGCTGTAAGGAAGGGGACCTAACAGCTGTTGGTCTTCAGTCGAGAGGGAAAATGCCTTGGTGAATGATAGAGATCACATAGCTCAGCTTCCCCCCCTCTTGCTCCTTTTTGCCTTCCTGACTTGAGGGAACAGTTTTCTGGAATGAGCCAGAGCATGGCACAGAAAGTTCAGACCCGTTTAGGGGCTCTCCTGGGTCTGGGGTAGTGTCTCAGCTAGCATCTGGTTATGGGGCTGACTTAGACCTGGGTCAGGACTCCAGGGGTGGAGACCATCAGGGCCCCGGGTAGGGAGGGGTAGCCTGCTAAGGAGTGGGGAAGACATGGGGAACAGGAACTGATGGCAGTGCTCCCTAGGCCCTGTCCACTGACTCAGTGGAGCGCCTGCCTGTCTACAACAAGTCTGCCTGGCGCCACTACCAGACCATCCAGGAGGCCGGTGACTGGTGTGTGCCCAGCACAGAGCCCAAGAACACATCGACATACCGGGTCAGCTAGGGGCCTTATCTCCCTGGCACCTGGGAGGATGCTGCCACCTCTGAATCCAGCCACCACAGGGACCTTTCCTATCCCCTGGGGTGCAGGGGTGAAATTGGGTCTCCCTGATGACCAGGTCTGTCTTTGTAGAACTCTCAGTGATCCATCTGTGGTGGTCCCTAAGTGCCAATCTGTCTCTATGGAGATACCTAGCAGGGGGGTTGGGGGGGGCTTCCTTGGGGCCTGGTATCCATGGTGATATCTGAGGGTTGGGAATGGCTCTATGAGATGGGGTGCCCCAGAGACACTTCTCCATGGCAGTTCTCCCAAGACCAGAGCTGTCAAGTTTTCTACTGGAGGCCCTGGGTCCCCCTTACTGCCTGCATAGTCCTGGCCTTCCACGTGGCTGCCCTGCTTGCCTTGTTCCTGCACCCTGTACAGGCACACTGGCTGGGTCTTTCGTCAATGTTGAGAAAGATGGAGTGCCCTCATGTCTGGAGAGAAGAAGGGGAGAGGGGGTGCATCCTGGATCCTGGTCCTGCAGCTTCTCTCTGTCTTTACTCTGGACACTAAGGTTGCAAGTGGGAACTTGAGAGTGGGTAGCGGTTCTCAGCCGAGGCCCACTTGTAAGACAGAGGTCCCTGGGAAGGCCCAGATGTAACCTGCCCCACCAGGATCCCAGGGTGGCATTGGCGGGGTTTGTGCCCAGCGTGTCCCCTCACATGCACACTTGCCCTGTCCAGTGTACACCCATCCTGTCCTGCCCGAGCTTCGGACGCCAACCCCCTCTCTGCCCACTGTGTGTGCATGGGTGACTTGTCCCCAGGATGCCCTATGTACATAGCTAGTTTTGTAATCTCAAATGCTGCATCCTTCCCCTCAGCACACAGGGGTTAAAGCCGTGTGCCCCACCCAGTGGCTGGGATGGTGACAGTGACGTCCACAGTAAATAGATGAAATGAGACTGGTGCCTGGCCGCCTTGCTGGGGAGGGTGAGTCCACACACGCGCACTTGTGAAGACTGGTCCTCTAGGACTAACTGTACTAGGGCCCTGGCCTAGCGGGCAGTGCTGGAGGCCATTGCCCACTGGCACTCAAGGCACAGCTTAGTCCCTTGTCACAGACAGAGAGATCACTGGTGTGTGGTAAGTATTTATTGAAAGAAGTTGAGAACCATCTTTCCCCTTCACATGCAGGTGGGCACATTCGGCTCCTGACGGCTTCAGGACAATAGGGTCTCCACCCTCCCCACCCAGTCTAGACAGTGCCAATGCCCCTATACCTTAGTTTCCCTCTGTGGCCCCTCCCCCAGGGCCCTGGCCTTTAGCCACTTTCCCAGGTAGAAGAGAGGGAGTTAGCATGCAGGTCCTGTCCACCCCTCCAGGAAGCTGGGAGGGGTGGGGTTTCTTGTCAGAAACCTCCTGGGCCCAGTAGTAACTGACCAGCACCCGAGAAGCTGGGTCAGCATGGCACCTGGACAAAGGACATGTGCCAGCCCCACTCAGGGCTGGCCCAGTCCCCCCTGTAGCCTAGCAAACACAAGCCAGCAATGTCTGTCAGCTCTCAGCCCACTGAAGCATCGACGCACCCAGGGCTCCTGGTGAGCTGATGTGCCCTTCTGACCCGGCAGCTCCCAGGCTGCCCTCAGATCGTGCCTCTGCCCAGCTCGGGGGATGAGTGTCACCAGTGTCACCTAGACACCAGTGTGGGGGTGGTGCTGTTCTTGTCTCCAACTGCTCCCAAGTGTATGCTGCCCCTAACGAAGCCTCGAGTACCCTCTGAAGAAGTGGACTCTAGCTCTGCGAAGGGGTCAGAGACCCACTCCTGACCCACTGGCTGAGGAGCAGACCTGTGCAAATGCCATCCTGCCTACTGGGACCTGCAGGGCAGTGAAGAGGAAAGAGAAGAGCTCCCTCCTCCCCCTTCTTCGGTCCTGACAGAAGCCAGCCTGCCCTGGGCTGCTCTCTCTACCTTCCCTTGAGGGGTTGTCCGGGAATCTACCCTGAGTGCTACTACGGCAGTGCCCACTGGCCTCTGGGGAGAACTGCTCTGCCACCATGCAGCCACCTCCAAGAGCTGAGGAGACCGCTCTGTCTCCTGTCTCCCGTAGGGATGTCCAGGCTTCTCTCTGAGCCTAGGAATCCTGGCCACGGTAGAGCCTCTCTCTTGCTAGCTCACTTCCTGCTTGGTACCACTCTAGCCAGAGGGCAGAGGTTCAGCCTGAACCAGGCTCCTCTGGGCTCTGGATTTGCTGCATTCCTGGCCTCTGCTCTCTTCATCTGCCACCTGCTTCCCCCTGGAAGTCTGTGCCAAACAAGTCCTCGAAATTGGGTTTATTACTGGGCCCTCTCCCTGGGGTCTCCCTCCAGAGGACTCGGTCCAAACAGGGTGAGAGGGGTCACGTGCCCAAGAGCCTGGTGCCTAGACCCTGCTTCCCTGGTGAGGCCCGTGCAGGTGGCTGCAAGTGTGCCGGGGTGCCAGCCCCGCCAGCCGTCCCTAGCTCTTCTTGGCCTCATGCTCCCGGCGCCGCAGCTTCTCTCGCTGCCGTGCAGTCTTCTCCTGTGCCTTCCGTTCCTTCTCAGCAGCCGCCGCCAGCTCCTTCAGCTTCCGCTTCACCAGTGCCCGGTCATGTGAATTGCTAAGCCCCAGGCTCTGGGAAGAAACCCAGAGTGGGGGAAAGAGGCCCAGAATGCTACTCCCAGGCACTCCCTGTAGACTCCCGGAGTCTGCTCTAAAGCATGGCCTTTGCCTAGGGGTTGGGCCCCAAGGGAAGAGGAATGGATGCAAGTGGCCAGAGAGGTGAAGACTCCTGGCACTAGGCCATTTGTCCCCCATCCTTGGCTCCCCATCTTCAACCTAGGATTTCAGCCTTAGCATGGCCTTGCCCAACCTTCTGAGGTCCTCAGGATGGAGAGGGATTCACTCAAGGTCACTCAGCTAGTCGGCAAGGTCCCTCCCCACTTCAAGATTTCCTGTGGGGTTCTTCAAATCCAGGAACCTGCAGGTATCGGAGGCCACCTCTCTACACTGTCCCCTTAACATTGCCCCTACCACCAGGCTCTGGGACTGAATATGGGATGGAGCTGGCCAGGAAAGAATCCTGGCTTCCCAACATTGGATGATAGTTCAAAGGTCAAGAAGGTCAGCCCAGAGACTCAGGCTGGAGTTAGAGGGTCAAATGGAAGCTGTGGGCTTGAGTTTCAAGTGAGACTGGGGAGTCACACTACACTGCAAAGGTCAGGGCAGAACCTTGCATAGAGGTCAGAAGCCAGGTCAGAGGCTAGACAGGAAATCCCAGGTCAGTCCAGGAGGCAAGTCAGGGCCAAAAGTCAGGACGAAGGGGGGTCCCTATCCTTGAAGACTATCTCCATCCGGCTGAGTCATCACCTTTGCGCTCCTACCTACCTTCAGTTTGCTTCCATCCAGCTGCAGGAGCTGCGGCCCATCCACCTGTCGGGCAGCAAACTCGGCGGCGTACTGTTCCAGGTTGAGGCTGCACAACCACTGGCCCACCTGCTGGCTGGTCCAGTGTTGTACTGTAGGGAGGGACTCGTCCAGGAACTGTGGTAGAGATGGGGAGAATAGAGGGAGCCCAGCCTGTGGCCGGGTCCCCGGCAGGCACAAAGGCCAGCCTCTCTCTCACCTCATCTGAAGACTGGGACAACGTGTGGTAGGGATAGGAGCACTTGGTCTCCTGTCGAGGAGCGCTGGGGATCTTGGGGCTGCTGCTGGGGGGCGTGGAGTCATCACTCAGGGTGGATTCCTGGACAGAAAGGGATGTATGCTGAGGAGGAGGCTTATCCCCGGAGCCTATCAGTTTGGCCAGAGGGAGCTGAAATACTGGACTAGGCACAGCAGTTGTTCAGTGCTCCTGACCATGAACCCAGGACTAAGTAAGCAGCTAGACACAGGCCATGATGACTCAAGTGACACAGCAGAACCTGAGCCCTCTAGGAGGGAGCTGGCTTTCTAGAGGACATGGCATTGGCATCCAATTAGGCTGAAGAGGAATGGAGGAGGCTAGGTAGGCAATCCACCAAGACTCCCCTCTCCCCTTCCCAGGCTGGGTCAGTTGTCCCTGTTACATGGAATCCCTCTCCTAGGCCTCTTGCATCCTGGCTGGTGGGCACCCCTACTGTGTCTCACTCAGCATGGTGTCTTCTGGGTCCAGCACAAAGAGAAGGGAGGGGGAACTGAGGGAGGATGTAGGGTCTTTAAAGAACAAAGTCCTACATCAGAAGGGTCTCTCTCCTGAGTCCCTAGATTTTTAATTCTCCTGAGCCCCAAAGCACATCAGAAGCAGAACCACAAAGCAAGCACCGGGCCTGGCACCATACACATCTGTGCACATCTGTGGGCAAGTCCCCTTTCTCCGGACCTTATTTGCTCATCTGCACAACACACGTAATAATGCCTGGGCTCCATAAAGTCTGTGTGAATGTAAGGAGACTTCGGTATTGCTTGTGATGATGGTTCTCGTCTCCTAGAGTCTGAAGTTTTCAGAGCACTAGGCAGGGGACCTGCTCATCTCCCTGTCTCCAAACTTCCCATCATGCAGGTGGCCTAGCTCTTGGTAGTGCAGTCCAGACCTGACTCAGAACAGTGAGAAGCAAGGGTGCTGAGACTGTAAAAGCAGTAGGGGGCGCTCGTGAGTACTTTCCATGAGTACTCAGTGTAGAAAGCAATGTAAACAGGTGAAAGCGACATGAATGGGTATGAATGCATGAGCCATGAATGAATGAGGCAGAGCGTGGATGGAAGTCACGAGTCACTAGGTGTCAATGAGGAAGGACATGATGGGTCCCAAAAAAACCTGGGTCCCAGTCCAAGCCAGATGATGTATGTCCTTGTCGTGATCCTAGAGACCAGTGTGGGGCAAGAAAGTTCTGGGGTTACACTGGGCAGGACACTCTTACAGTTCCAGCACTAAGGAAGCCAAGGCAAGAGGATTTGTAGTTCCGGGACAGCCTGGGCTACAGCGGAAGAGTGTTACAAGGGGAAAAAAAGAAGGGAAGGAAGGAGAGGGGCTGGAGAGATGGCTCAGTGATAAAGAGCACTGGCTGCTCTTCCAGAGGTCCTGAGTTCAATTCCAGCAACCACATGGTGGCTCACAACCATCTATAATGGAGTCTGATGCCCTCTTCTGGCATACAGCTGTACATGCAGACAGAGCACTCATATACATAAATAAATCTTAAAAAACAAAAAAAAAGGAAGGAGAAAAAGAAGGAATAGAGGCCCAGGCTTACCTGGGAAGCTGACTTCTTGGGGCTGAAGCCCTCATGTTTGGGGGAACAGGTCGGGGAGGTAGTACTCCCAGAGGAAGCAGAGCCTTTGCCGCTGTCTGTGAACCAGGAAAAGGGCAGGAACGGGGAGCTCCCTGTCCTTCCAGACCCTTCCACAGACTCCCTGTAGAAAAAGCAGCCAGCATGGTGTGGATGCCCAGGAGAAGATGAGAGCTGTGGGTGGGTGCCATGAGTACCTCTCACCTGCTGCCCATGGACAGGCGATTGCTACCCTTCTCCTTGCGGCTCTTGCCAGTGGATGCTCGGCGGAGAGTGACCCTGTAGGGAGGCAGGGGAATGGGGCACACTTGCTCACTGTGATGCTCTGACCCCAGCAGCTCCAAGGACACATGTAAGACCTGCCCGCACTTACCCCAAGTCCAGGAATTTTCTGCGAGTCTTCTTATCCAAGCCAATGGTGGGGCTTGCAGGTTCAGAGGGGCTGGCATCCCGGCTGTCATCTTTAGAGGAGAGGGGGAGGGAAACAGCTAACGCAATGATTGGCTTGCCTCCTGCTGCCGCCCATGTGGGGTGGTAGACATTCTCTTGACTTAGAATTAGGCCATCTGGCTCTGGGGTTCTTCATTAGCTGTGTGACCCAGGATAAGTCAGTCTCCCCCCCTTTCTTTCTTTCTCTCTCTCTCTCTCCTTATCTCTTTCTCTCTCGAGTTCCCCTTCATTTCAAACATAGAGATATGCCCATTGTAGAGTATCTAACAGGAGCCTGGGCTTTTACCCCTTACAAACAGAACAAGCACTTTATAACTGAGAAGGTGGGGCTATTAATGTTTGTTAGTTCATTTGCTTTTGAGACAGGATCTCAGTGAAACTGAGGCTGGCCCGGAACTCCCTATGTGGCCTTGAACTTCTGATTCTCCTGTCTTCACCTCCTGAGTACTGGAATTACCAGGGGACATCATTGAATCTGGTATTATGCAGTGACCAAGGCTTCCTGCGTGCTAGGCATACTGCTGGCTTTATCTTGTCAATCCTCTGACCAGCCTTTCAATCTTGGCTCAGATATCACCTCCCCGGGGAAGCCTTTCAAGTCAGGGGAGACTATTCAACAACTGTACATAATTCCTGCATTGCTTCTAGTACAGTTTGTAACTATACGTTAATTACGGGTTGTTTTGGTTGTTTCTTTCCTAAGCTACACGTCCCCAGAGGCCAAGGACTGTCTTTCTGCTCTGTTTGCGCCCAGCGATGCCTGGCATATAGCAAGCCTCTGTAAATGAATCATGGAACATGATGGCCACCCTTCCACCTCCCCTGCAGCCGCTATACCACCTGGCCTAGCTGCGGCCCCGGTGCTCGCCGGCAGGGGGCGCCGCGCCTACCGGGCTTACCTTCGCTGTGCGGTTCTGCCCGCGGATAGCGGCGCACGAAGCTGGGGGAGCTGTCCGAGGACGGTGCGGAGCGCGGTGGCGAGCCGGAGGTGGCGGCCAGGCCCTCATGCGAGGCGGCGTTGTGCAGGGGCCGGTAGCGGGCGAGTGGCGAGGGCGGCGGCTCGTCCTCATCCAGGCTGCGTCGCAAGCCCGGGGGCTCCAGGCAGAAGGAGCCGCCGGCGGGAGAGCCTGGGCCCGAGTGCAGAGGCGAGCGCAGCCGGTGCAGAGGGCTCCCGCAGCCTTCGGTCACCTGGAAGAGGGGCAGCCGCTCACCCAGCGCCCCCTCCTCACCCCACGGAGGATGGAGGCGTGTTTCCCCTATCATGTGTCCGCTTCCTGGGGCCTTGGAGGGTGGGTTTCCTCGGGGGCCCGGGGCTGAGGAGTGACAAGTAGAAATGGGTGACTCACATGAAGTGAGGGCCTCCTGGTTCATCTGCTAATTGTGGGACTTCCCGAACCCTTCTGGTTTCAGCTTCTTCATCTGTAAAATGGGCTAACACTTTCTACAGAAGCACAGGAGCCCAGAAGTGATCAGCTAGCTGACCTTTGGGGGGCATGACTGTCAGATCTCTAGGGGCACGCTTCCCTGGAAGGGGGTGTTGGGAGAGGATGATCCAGAGGATGTATGTGTGTGTGTTACCCCAACCTTGCCTCCGGGCCCATCAGAGCCTTCACCGTCCTCAGCAGAGCTGGCACTGTCACGTAGCCTGGAGCGAGAAGGCCGGTGTCTCCGGCCCTTGGCCAGCAGCTGGGCCCGGGCTTTGTGTAAGCTGCTGTCCAGTCTGGTGGTCTCTGGTACAGCCAAGTCCAGGTCTGCAAACAGAGACCAGAGTCTCCTCAGATGGTCACCCTGACTCACACCGCAGACATTCAGCTGGTGCTTGGGAGCACTACCCACTGTGACTAGGTGAAGTTCAGGTCTCCCACAGACTGGTCTCCCAACTGCACCTGCTAGCCCCTGCAAACAGCTCAGCATGCCTGGCCCTCTGGTGGGCATGGCTGGCCTGTGTGCAGACACTTACACAGGCACAGGTGAGAGGAGGCTCACTCACCTGAATCCTAAAGTCTGAGTGAGAGCTGGCAAGCACTGAGATGGGTGGGTAGATATGACACCTCTGGGTGGCAGGAAGTAACTCTGGGGACAAGAACTGGCGGAAAGGCCATGGAGACCAGGGGGATGAAGAAGCATCTGTCTTGCACCCAATGAGATACATTGCCATCCTCCTCAGAGATACTCGAGGAGGGGAGGTTACAGCAAACTAGGATCAAAGAAGGCAAGTCACGACGGGAGCCACCAGCTAGCAACAGCCTGGGATTTGGGGCGTGGCTCCAGAAACCGTCCCTCCAGGGGACATTATCTTGCTGTGCCAATGCTCAGGGATCTATTTAAGGACGGCTGTGTTATGAGTGGGAAAAGCCCTCCATTGAAGTGAGGGAGAGGGACACCCCCATGCTGGTGTCAGACTCAGGAGCAAAGCTCTCACAGGAGCTTGTCCCTCGGGTCCTGGGGTCTGCAGCCGCGCTCGGTCCCGCTAGGACCCGACGGAAGAGCAGGCACAGCTGCTGGAGTGCGTGTGGACCCTGAGGGAAGCACACCCTGGTCAGTTTTGCTTTTTGTTCGCCCGGCTGGTGATGGAAGTGTCACTCTTGTTCTGGCCTTGACCTTGACACTGGGGTTTTTGAAGCCTTCAGGATGGGTCAAGATGTCCCTGAGCACTGCTCCTTACTGTCCACCCGTCCCTCACACCCACTCTGTCTTGTCATCCGCAGGCATCCCGAAGGCACTCCTACTGAATAGGCACTTTGTCTCTTCCCAGCCTCAACTCCCCCACTAAACCCCAGGCCTAAACACAGACAGAAGCACCAAAGCCCCCTAGTGCCTCAGCCAAACACAACCCATAAAAAACGCACCCACCAGAGCCCTTTGTGGTGGCGCACACCTTTGATCCCAGCACTGGCAAAGTCAGAGGCAGGTGGATCCCTGGGTTCAAGTACAGCCTGCTTTACAGACCAAGTTCCAAGACAGCTAGGGCTACAGAGAAACCCTGTCTAAAACTCTCTCTCTGTCTCTCTCTCATTGACTTGCCTTAATCAGGCTTCTTGCCTGCTAGACCGACGGCCTACTCAAATCACTCAAGCTGGACAGCTCTGAGCAACTCTTCTCCTCTCAGCCCCCCTGAACCCTGTTCTTACATTATGCTGTACCCTTGTCTCCTCTGCTGGTTACCCATGGAACGGAAGCTCAGAGTGAGCTCACCGCCTTTCCTTCCCCCAGGGCACTCCTCCCGGTTGATCTCCATCTTGGAAAACAGTGGCTCCATCCTTTTTGCTACTCAGGCTATAAACCCTGGGTCTTCATTGACTCCCCTTGCCCCCCAACCTTGCCCCCTTTCCTGCAAATCAGTTTAACTGCATTCCTGTTAGCTCCACCCTCAAAATATCTAGTCCAGTGGTTCCCAACCTTCCTAATGCTGTGACCCTTTAGCACAGTTCCTCGTGTTGTGCTGCTTCGTAACTGTAATTTTGCTACTGTTATGAGTCATGCAGGTGCTCTTAGGCAACCCCCGGGAAAGGGTTGTTTGACACCCTTCAAAGGGGATACGATCCACAGGTTGAGAACTGCTGATCTAGTCCTATTGCAATATTGATGATGAAGCATGAGGACCTTTTGGATGGCATTCAAATGATCCGGGTCCGTGGAGGTGAAGAGTGGGATCGGCGAAGCAAGTCTGGCCAGGAGGTGACCATGGTAGAGACGGGGTGACCAGAACTCGAGCACACGGCATGGTGCCTTGTGCTCCTCTCTCTACTTCTGAGGATGTCTGCAGTTTTACATTCTTATTTTTGTTACTTAGCTACGTGTTTGTGTGTGTCTGTGTGGGGTGTATACATTTTAATGTGGATGACCTCAGAGTTCAGAAGAGGGTGTTGGGTCCCCTGGAGCTGGAGTTACAGGCCATTGTGAGCTGCCTGATGGTGGGTGCTGAGAACTGAACTTGGGTCCTCTACAAGAGCAGTACCTGCTCTAAACTGCCCACTCCACAGCCCAAGCTCTTAATTTGTCAGCATAATAGTGTTTATGAGTGAGTGTTCGCATGCGCCCATGTGCACAGACAGGAGGGGAGGGAGGGAGGGAAGGAGTGGGAGCACCAGATCTAGCTCCAGCTCCCCTTTCCCACTTAGTGTTTTCATCAGCAGCCAGAGGGATCCTGATGTGACGCCACTCCCGTGCTCAGAACCACCTCATGCGGGGTCAGAGCCAATGCTCTCCCAGCGGCCCCAGTCTGTGCACTCACCTCCAGCTTCTGATTCAGTCTGTGCTCCACTCACCTCTCTGAGCTTCTGCCTCCATCCCCTCACCCCGTGACCTTGCTCAGACCCGGCCTGCACCTCAAGGCCTTTGCATAGCTAACACCCTCCCCTGTGTATCCAAAGCCCGTTTCTGGTTTTTCCCTATTTCATGTATCGCTCTCTGGCATCGTGAATACCTTTCCTATGTAAGCTTATTGCCTCTCTCCACCTATAGACTCAGCTCCATGAGGACAGAATTTCCTGTCTATACCATGGGCACTGGACAGCACAGTACCAGCAGGTACCTAGTGAATACACTTTTAAAGAAAGAAAAAGGACACGTAAGAACTGTCCTGAATGGACAAAGAAGCGATAATGGTCATGGTTTTTGCCTCAGATTTGGTAACCAGGGTGAGGCCTGGGTGTCCATACAAGCTGGGGTTTTAGAGATAACCAGAACAAGATTTTCTAAGGAGAGGAACTGGTGTAGCCTTGGGTTTGAGGTGTCAAGGAACAGTCAGGGAACAGCTTAATTGAAGATGGATGTAGACTCGGAGGCCGTGGCACTTGTCCAGGGGTGTGGTGGGGGGCTAGGAGGCATCGGCTACTGTCAGGACTGCTCTTTTGGATCCAGATGTGACTCACTTTGGTTCTGATGAAGAACCTCCTGGTGCCCTGAAAGCATCCAGGAGCTGGTAATGGCTCATGCTGCTCTAAGTGCCTCACAATTACCGGTCGAAACCTCCTAGAATCTTGGAGAACAGGACTCAGGATCCCCAGGGCAACCTTAATTTGCTCAAGAGCATAGAGCCAGCAAGAGCTAGCTAGGGTCAAAGACAGGCAGTCTGAGTTGTTTGGAAGCACCAGGCAGAGCTGCTGTGACCTTTCTGAACAGAGAAGGAGGCAACATTAAGTCTAAGCCCTCATTTTGTGGGTGGAGAAACTGAACGCAGACAAGAGAGGTTTGGTTGGTCATGTGGAGGGAGTAAAAGTGGTAACCAAGTCTCCTGGCCCTTGGGCCAGGTGCTGACCTCTTCTCCACTCCTGGCACCCAGCTGGTACCCAGCCATCTGCATCACAGTGATGAGTCCCCTCTCCACATGGCAACATGGGTATCACCCACAGCCTGAAGAACAAAGGGCCTCCTGAAGGCTTGGGGATACAAGGCAAGGTGGGGGCTAGTCTCACCAGGGCCCCTCAAAGCCTTCTTCCATCTGTTCCCTTCCCTGACTCCCCTTCTGGGCTCTGGGCAGTGGGAGTGATGAATATTTAATTGTCTTCATACGAGGAAGCATTCCAGGCAGTTCCCTGCTACTTCAGCAGACAGTAGGAAAACAAGAACGGATTGGTGAGGAGCATGGGGTAGGAGGCAGGGACTGAGGAGACAGAAAAGCCCTCCCCCCACCAAGAGAAGCTTACCTCTACGGACCTGTCAAGGTTAGGCTGGACCAGTGTAGAGACAGCCTCAGAGATAGGGAAGTTCTGGGGTGGGGGAAGCAGTGTTCCCAGAAGCTATGAGGCAGCGGTCCTAGCAGGACCGGGGTCAGTGCCCATGGCAGGAAGGAAGAAGCAAGAGAAAGGCAGAGGTGGCAGAAAGCAAGAGAGGCTGGAGCCCCATGCCATTTCATGTTTAGGAGCCCCCTGGAGTTGCACACAGGAGTTGTCCACTCAAATCCAGCAGGGGAACACTTTTCACAACAGAGCCACAGAGCCTGCTGACAGCTCTGCCCTGGTTGGGTGGTCTCTCGAAACGGTAGTGTATACATGGACACCAGTGGATACTGAATGAATGGGCAGATGGGGACACCAAGGCTGTGCGTGTGCGGTGTGCGGTGTGTGTGTGAGTGTGTGTGTAGGATGAGATCTCAGGCACTTACATATGTGACTTGGAAAAAATGTATGGCGTCTGAGCTGGAGTGTACAGAAGTTTAGCCCAGTGACTAAGGGCAGGGAGCCAGGTACTCTAGGGTTCTAATCCCAGTACTGCCACTAACTTGCCATGTGATTTATGTAATCATTCATTCACTGTGTGCATGTGTGTGCATGAGTGCACGTGCATGTATGCAAAAAGCCAAAGGTTGATGGTCTTGTCCCTTTCCACCTTGGTTTTTAAGACAGGGTCTCTCCCTGGACCTAGAGCTAACTGATTTGGCTAGACTGGCTGGTCCTGAAGCCCCAGGAATCCTTTCTTTCTGTCCCCAGCACTAGGATTACAGATGTGCCCTGCTGTGACAGCTTTTTAATTTCTTTATTTTTATTTTATTTTATTTTTGGTTTTTCAAGACAGGGTTTCTCCGTTGTAACCCTGGCTGTCCTGGAACTCACTCTGTAGACCAGGCTGGCCTTGAACTCACAGAGATCCGCCTGCCTCTGCCTCCAGAGTGCTGGGATTAAAGGTGTGCGCCACCACCACCTGGAGTGTCTTTTATTTTTTACTTTTTTGAGACAGGTCTATGTAGGCCTGCCTGTCTTGGAACTCTTACGTAGACCATGGTGGCCTCAAATTCACAGAGATCCACCCGTCTCTGCCCCCCAAGTACAGGGATTTAAGGTGGATGCCACCATGACCAGCTTGTTCCAGTTTTCATGTGGGTGCTTGGGATTGAACTCAAGTTTTCATGCTTTCATGATATTTTTAAAAATTATTATTATTATTATTATTATTATATGTGTGTGTGTGTTCGCACACATGATGTGTGTGGGGGGAGGGTGTACATGACACAGTGCACATACGGAGGTCAAAGGACAACTCTGCGGAGCTGCTTCTCTCCTTCCACCTTGACAGGGGCTATGGGAATAAAACTCTGGTTGCACAGCTAGCGCCTTTATCTGCTGAGTCATCTCACTGGCCTTCATGTGATCTCTAAAGCAAGTCATGTAAGCACTCCGCACCCTCCACCCCTTGACCGCACAGCTAACATTATTGTGAGAGCTAAATGATACACCGCGTGTGAGATCACCCCTACGCCATGTGCCGAAGTGCCCTTTCCCATGCAATGCCCGGTGGACTTGAAGGAAGGGCTTCACGGACAAACAGGACTTACCAAAAACTTCATCCACAGGTTCTCGGAGCTTTGAAGAAGCCATGACTCAAGAGAGCTGGGGAAGACAAAATGGAGAGAGAAAGAAAACCTGGATAAGAGGTTCAAATTGGTTGTGGCAGTGAAGAAGTCAGTAACTTTCAGCTTCCTGGCCACCCATTACTTTTCTTCCCTCAGAATGCTTCCTTTGGCCCTTGGAGGAGAAGCCTGTGGGGCAGGAAACATAAGCAGGAAAGTCATAGCAAAGCCAATCCGGGATACAGCCTCAAGCTGGGTGCTGTGAGCTGGGCCCAGCTACTGCCTGTTGACTTCATATAAGTCCTTGCATTGCCTTAGGTGCTCCAATCACCAGCATCTTCTCACCTCCGTCACCATCGACTGTACAACATCACATCTAGAGGTCATGGAGATGATTAAGTCCAGACCTCTCATTTTACACAGAAACAGAAGAGGGGGTGCTGGCCCAAGATATCACAGCAATTAATGGCAAACACAGATTTATAACCCAAATTCTTCCATTTGTTTGCCTGCCTATCTTTATATCTACCTACTTGCCTCCTTCCTTCCTTCCTTCCTTCCTTCCTTCCTTCCTTCCTTCCTTCCTTCCTTCCTTCCCTCCCTCCTTCTCTCCTTCCTTCCTGTGTCCCCCATCCATCCAACATCTATTATGTCCACACATCTACCCATTCTGCCCATCTTTGCATTTGTCGGCTCTCCGTCTTCCATCCCTCACCCCATCCAGCCCCTCTGCCTCCATCACCGGAGCCCTCGCCACCTGCTTTTTTTGAACTGTTCAGGGAGCTGGCACCACCAGCAGGGCCATCACTGTTTTAGACAGACACACAGTTCTCACAGTCTTGACAGACTCGCAGATGTAGCAAGCCATTCATTTTCCCAGCAGAACATCTCTGAAGCACTCAGAACGTTCTGGGAAGGAGTGTGGATGGACAGTTGCACTGTCGATTGGGTTTTGGTGTTTTGTTTTGTTGTGAGAAGGAAGAAGAGCAGGCGGGTAAGGAAGGGAAGCAGGAGAGAAACATCAGAAACACCGTGGGCAGACTTCCCAACAGGTATAGAAGATATAGGGTAAGAAGAGACAGAAGGAGCTCAGGGACCATTGATGGCTCAGGGCAGGGAGACACTGAATTGCTGAGACATAATCTCCAGTGACTTCTGCTACTTGGGTCCCTGAGAGAAGGGCAGGACACTGGACTGGACCACATGCCTTCTAGCTCTCCTGTCATTACAGACACTATGTCTCTGGGAGCTGCCAGGTTTGGTAACCCCACTTTACAGGTGTGAACATTGATATGCAAGAGCTAAGAGGCAGACACTGACCTCTGTCTCCTGCTTCTCAGCTCTATCCTAGAGGCATGATCTGCAGTTCTGGTGTTGCTCATGAAGAAAGGATACTTTCAGGGGAGGGCTGGGGTAAAGTGAGGGGAGCTGGTCTGTACTGGCTAGGATTAAGGCAAGCATTAAAACCACCTCCACTAGGCTTCAGGGATACTTGGAGCTGAGCCAAAAAAAAAAAAAAAAGCCATATGGGAGAGGTCAAGGATGGTTCAGCAAGGACCCCTTTGCTGTTCTTGAACTCTGGGGACTAGTAACCAAGATCTAGAATATTCCTTCCTGGACTAAGAGGCCAGATGGGAAGGTAGGTTGGCTCTCAACATAAACTATATCTCTTCATTGGATCGCAAAGCCTTCTCTGACTAGGATCCAGCTGTCTCTTCTCCAGATCTCTGTCCTTGCTTGCCTTCCTCCCATGTGTCTACACTGTTTTGGAAGCCACTTCTCCAATTCCTGAGAAATGGAGACCTTTTCATATTTTACTGGTTTCCTACTTAGGTCTTATCTCTCTTGGTCAGATGAGCCAGCCATGTGCTCTCCCTTCAGACAGGAGACTCAGCATAGTAGCTGCTTCTCCCAGCAGAATGGGTGCTCTCTGCAGACAGTAGCGACGCCTCCTCTCTTAAACACAGAGAAGGCCAGCCCATGTTCTTTATTGAAGGCCCCAGTCCAGGTGTGAGGTCCTAATGTGCACTCAGGTCTGTTTGTGCCCCTTTGGGTGGGCTGGGGCTCCAGGTCAGACTCTCAGCCCACCCTGATTCAGCACAAACTGCTTCTTTTTTTTAATCTGTCTTTAACAGCCAGCTCCCATAACTGTGGGGAGCCTTCCCACACCATCCCATGTGAAACTCCATGGAAGCATAATACCCAGCAAGTCGCCTGCCCCTGCCACCCATCTATCTCCTCCCCAAAACCCAGCCTTGGAAAGTTAGATACCCCCTCTCCTCTCCTCCCAATCCTACACATACTCTCTCACTCCGAGGTGTTCAACTACACGGGTGGAAATGAACCTGTCACTTGGATAACCTTTGAGCTTCCTTGTCACAAGATCACTCCTTTCCCCAACAGCTACCAATTCCTAGAGGACCATTAGTGACCTCTGACCTTTCTCTGGGAAAAGGGAAGGCAGGTGAGTTCCAAGTTACCTGGAGCCCAAGGGAAGGAGAAAGCAAAACAAAAGGTATACAACCTGAGGATGGAACAGAAGGAGGAACTAGCAGACCCAGAGGTAGAGACTGGCAGTTCCCACAGGGAGCTGAGAAGAAAGATCAAGAAAGAACAGACCCAGGAGGCTCCGGGAAGGCAGCTGGACACCCCACCATGGGGTGGCAGAAGAACAGAACACCTGCCCCACAAGCAAGAGGGAAGAAGAGGACCCAAGTAGAAGAGAGGGGAGAGAGGGTGAGGGAAAGAGAGCCAGAGGGAGAGAGAGGCAGCTGACAAGTCGGAGAAGTGGTTAACGGTAGGCTGGCATTGGGGGGGGTGTAGGTGTAGAGCCAAGGAGGCCCTGCCCCTCCCATGGTCTTCAGCCAGCCTCAGGCTTGGAGCAGCCCGCAGGAGTTTGACAGCCCATCAAAGCGCCCCAGAAGATGGGGCTGGGAGACTCCTATCCTAGAGTCCTCTCTCCCCAGGCACAGTGGGTAGGACAGTTTCTCCAACCCATTAGTCCAAATGCCCGGGAAGGAAGGAGTTAAGGCCTCTCCCCCTGCCCCCACAGCAGTTTTTCTTTCTCTTTTTCCCTTTCTTTCTTTTTTTTCTTTTCTTTCTTTCTTTCTTCCCTTTTAAAAAATTAATTTCCTCAGGAGGGAGAAAAGGGATTAGGGACACAAATCCTATTTCTGTCCCCAGCTCCCGGGTCCACAGAGGTCTCCCTAGGGATAGAGGAAGAAAGGCCCTTGGCTTAGGTCCATCTTGCCCCACTGGGGGTCCCACCTTGAGTCCAATAGTCTCTGGCCCCATTTCCCCTTCCGCCCTAAAGGACCAGGCCCCTCACCTCCAGCATCCGTCATTTCAGCGTCCTGCGCCCCGGGGACCCCTCAGGCCCATGGTGCTCGAGGCCAGGAGAGTGCCGGGCGGGAGAGGGGCGGAGGACTTTCACCCCGGCCGCGGGGGGCTCCGGGCTGGCTCGAGTCGCTCCATCCCAGGGTGTTGTAGGGGGATCGGCGGGGAGGGTCCCGGAGCCGGAGAGAACGGAGAGGCGAGGTGTGTAGGGATGCAGGGAGAAGGTCTCCGGGAAGCAGGAGGAGCGGGCGGGGCTGGGCCGGGAGACCTGACGGGAGGATGCTCCGTGTGTGCGTGCGTGCGTGTACGTGGTGTGTGTGTGTGTGTATGTGTGTGTGTGTGTGTGTGTGTGTGAGAGAGAGAGAGAGAGAGAGAGAGACAGAGAGAGACAGAGAGAGAGAGAGAGAGAGGGGCAGGCGCGAGAGCCTGAGAGCCACCTCCCGCCGGGCCCCCGCCAAGCCCTGCGGGTCGCGGACCCTCGAGCCACAGTGCAGCGTCGCGGTGGCTCGGTCCGTGGGGGGTCGTCGGGAATAAGGCGATGCGGGGGGCGCTTGTGGGGAGGCCGGGCGCCCCGGAGACAAAGAGCAGGAGGGAGGGAGGGAGGGAGGGGAGAGGCGGGGGGGCGGGGTTGAGGCGGCTGGTGCCCGCGGTCGGTCCGGGATCTCGATTGCCGCTACTTCTCCGACCGCCGGAGATGCGGCGCTAGGGAGTCTGCGCGCCGGGAGTGGGCTAGGGGCAGGGGAGCAACCGGAGAGGCGGGGCGCACGGGGCTTTCCGCCTCCTCTGCAGGATCTGCGGGGAATCCTAGGTCTATCGTTGTTTTATTCAACAAGCATCTGCAGTGCTGCCAGCCTGGGCACTGAAGCTGAAGGGTTGGGTTAGAACAGACTTGGTCCAGTGCAGTCAGGGTTCATCCAAACGGGACTTCCCAAACCTGAGAGCTGTGGGTTCTGGAGCAAAAAAGACACTTCAAATTCTGGAGGGGGCGTGCACCCGAGGAACTGAAGGATTCCTAAAGATGTATGGCTACTCCTGCAGGCCAGGCTACGGGAGACTTACAAGGGAGAGGAAAATAACCTGAGGCTGGAGAGGTTGACACTGCATTCTACTACTCCCTGTCCACTCCCCCCCCCCCCAGAAAAAAAAAGGCTACCAAGGAGGGAGGCGCTTGAACCTGAATTTTAGGAAGATTCATTGGGCACCCCAGTGGAGAACGGACTGCAAGGGGCAGCTGGAAGTCTGGCACCGGCCTCAAGGGATTGTCGAAAAATGACAGCAGTGGGCATGAAGATTAAAGATCAAGCTGTTCTGGCTATAGAATTAAAGACACAGGATTTGGAGCGGGCTGGACAAAGAATCTAAAGAGGAGGAGGAGGAGGAGGAGGAGGAGGAGGAGTCGTTTAGGATGGCTGTAGGTCTTGGCTAGGGGCTTGGCAGTTCTGGAGATAGGAGGTGGGTGATCTGGTGAGACAGATGGTGGCAGGTCAGTGGTGGTGGTGGTGGATGTAATTGCCAGCTAGTTACCATGCAGCAAGACTTGGGATGTGCCAGGTACTTCTCAGACTCTAACATCTCCCTTCCAATAAACCTCTAATGGTTTGATCAGGAGCAAGTGGTGGCCTTGGAGAAAGTCCAGCACTTAGTGAGAATTACAGGGTCTGGACAGTTAGAGAACTGATGGTTCATGGGAATGGGAGACTGCCAAGGGCCTGTGGGCAGCAGCATGTTGAGCCAAGAGTTCTCTAGAACTATGAATGGGGACAGTAATGGTGTTTAGAGCATCCCAGAACTGGGATGAAGATACCTCTGGGTGTCTTCAGAATCTGCTGAAAGTCTGGATAGATTGTGGGTTCATGTGGAGGAGATGATGTCTTTGGTGGCCACTTGTGCAGGAGTCTCTAGGGTCTGTATAGGTGTGTGTGTCTTTCAGTGCTAGGATGGAATCCTTTTTCCTATTAAGGCCTAAGGTGCTGGGATCTGGGGGGGGGGAGGTGTCTGATATTCCTCCCTCTGCAGCAAATGTTGGGGTTTAGACAGATCCTGCTTCAAGTTCCCACAACTTAGTAATGATGGCAATGGATGGGTTGTGGGAGTTAAGATGACAAACTTCAGTCTGGCCACACCACTTGAAAGCCCTGAAAATGAACAAATTTCATGGGTAAGTCATAGCTCAGGCCTGAGAAACTCCCAGAAAAGCCATACACAGGGTCTCCAGTCATACAATGCACTTAAACAGGAACTGGTACTTAACCCTTTTTTGGAACATCTAGGAAAGGTCCCCTCCTCACAGAGTACACAGGGTAGGTACAGGCCACAGGTCTTCTGCTTTAGACACTTGGCCTGTCAGACTAGAAGCTCTTACCACAATCCCCACGTTTCTCTCCTCACTTGGGAAGCTCCAGCTGCTTCATTTCTTGGCAAGGTTTCCTGAGTAGGGACTTGGTGGTTTTGCAGTTCAGGGACTTCTAACTTAGGCATGATGACCTGAGACCTCATGTTTCGGGAATCTGTTATGGGATTCAGCCCCACATGGATCTACCTTCGGCATTCCCAGGGCTCCCAATGTTTCAAGGATGATCTGATGAGATCCCCTGGGAGGCCACCGTCACTGCTGGTTTCCCAGTGACTCTAAGGTGGGTGCCAGAGCTGAACTGGTCTTATGTGTCTCTGAGGTGCAGAACCAGTTTTGAGGGTAGCTAACAGGGAAGCCACTATTTGGCTTGACGGGAACGAGTTCTGTAACTATCTGTTAGGGAGTGGCTGCCTCAAGGGCTGTTAGCGTTCTTGTGCAGACACTCATCTCTAGTGTTATCAGGAGTTAACCAGAGTGACTGGAGAACCTGGAGATTGGGACTGTTTTCTTATCGGAAGGAGGAGGGAAGATGAGAATCCCCCAGGGTCCAAGCTACAAATGGATAAGATTTGCCTCCCACCATCCCTACAAGAAAAGGCTGTGCTGTATCCTGCAGAAGTCTCATTGCATTCACTTCTGGGGCTCACCAAAACTTGCCCCTGGAACTGGGAGCTAATGGGTGGAGCTAGGACCATATGAGGCCTCTCAAGCCAGCTCAGGAGGGCCAAAAAACATCCTCTCTGACTGTACAGACAGTAACACTCTAATAAGTTATCTCAAACGTTACCCTAGAAAATCTCTGGTCCACCTGGTACTTCATAGATCAACTCTGGGGTCTTGAAGACTGCGTGGTTCTCAGGGAAGGGAGTTGCTTTAGCTGTATGCAGTCATCATCGGGCTTACTCTACAGACCCTGTGAAAAGTAGACCTGAAGAAACTGTCTAGAGATCCCACGAAACTGGGCAATGGTGGCAAACGAGTTTGCTGAGACTGAGGTTGGAGAACTGAGGTAGCATTAAGATCCTCTCTAGGTCCTGGGCAAAATTAGGGAAAGAAGGGGGACCTCTTGGCATCCTTCCTCCTCCCCCCTCCAGCGCATCAAGAAACCAGGCAAGGCTCTGGGGGCTGCTTTTATGGGGACGACCTGACAGAGGGCATGGTCCGTACAAAACCAGGAACAATACATACATATATATATATTATATACAGAGACGGGGTCCTCCAAGGGCGGGGCAGGAGCGCTGCCGGTCAAAACCGGAAGTACATCGAGAACCCGCCCACCCGGCTCCGCCCCCTCCATCTGCCTGGGTGAAGTGCAGGGGCCGGGTACTGAGACAGCCAGCTCTTTCCGGGGAGTGGGGGCACGTCTGGGGCAGGAAAGGGGCAAGAAATACTGATTGATGGCATGGCCTATTTACAGGAGACTAGGAGAAGCCGAAACAGGATAGAACTGGGTGGCTTAAAATAAATGAACAGAAACCTAGACTTGGGGCAGGGGTGGTATGTGGAAGTGGCTAAATGAGATGAATTTTGAAAGGGGAGGGTACCTGAGGGGGTCTCACCTCCCTTGGTCCAAGCCCCAATTTGGGGTTAAAGTGGGGAAACGGAGTCAATTTCACTTAGAAAGCAGGCTGACAGCAAGCAGCCCTGGTCTCCAAAAAGATTAGTAGTAAAATTTTGCCCTCCAGTGAAAACATTGGAAAACAGTGGGGGAGTGGAGGAGGGGAGACTGAGTCTCTGATGTTAATACAAGGCTTCCAGGTGTGGCCCTGGGCAGGGCCCAGCTTCCCAGTGAGAGCTCTGCAGACTTACCACCTAAGCTGACCTCCCTCCCTCCTGGCATTCCTAGGCTTGACCAAGGAAGCCTGAACCCCAGAGTGACAGTTCCAGGAGGAGGCTATGGCTATTTGGCACCTGGGAGAGGGGAGGCACTAGGAGAACTTGAGGGCTGCTGCCTTCCCTGGGAAAGGGGAGCTGGACTCCAGGTGTTCTGGACCCATCCTTCTCCCTACTCCCACTCTCCTTTCCTCCCTGAAGGATACACCAGTAATCAGTGCAGGCTCAGGCCCAGCCTCTGGCTCAAGGGTGGGCTCTATCCCTCCTAGGATGGGGAGCAGGGGTGGGAGATGTTGAGGCAACCCCTCCAATCAGGAGGCCAGAATGCAACAGACAGCACAATGATAGGGAAGAGGAAAGGGCCAAGAAGGTAGAATCTCAAGTCAAGAGGCCCAGGGGCCACACGGACCCTGTGGGCAGGGAGCAGCCTCCAAGTGGTGAGATGCTGGAGAGCCCCAGCTCCACTCCAGTCCAGAGACACAGGCTGGAGGTTGTAAAGTCTGGCAGTTTGGTCTGCAGGTCTTTGTGTCCATCCACCACCCAGGCCAGCTCTCAGCTTCTGTTGGCCTCTGTGCCTCAGCCCCACAGGACAAGGAGGCCACTCTTCTTCCAGCCACCACCGTCTGCCCGGGCCACCCTAAAGGGGCCTGTAATGTGGGCCCACTGGTCCCTGAAGCTGGGGGAGGTGGGGTAGAGGAGTGGGAGAAGTCGGGGCACCTGTCCCCAGGCTGGTGGGGGCGGGGTGGGGATTGAGGACAGGGGGATGAGGATAATGGGAGGGGATTATTATTGTTCGGTCAAGGAGTGATTCCTGTTAAGTAGAATTGGAATTCCTCAGTGTTTGCAGGTTTCCTTCCAGTTCTGAGATCTAGAAAACAAGGAGACAGGGTGTCAGGCCTGGCTACTGAGCATGGATCCTATCCCCACTGCACCCCTCACCCCCACCCCAACCAGGCTATGATCCTGAGCTCCCAGCCAGCAACACAATCCTTCCCAAACATCAATAGAATGGGTACCGGCTTCCGGCTTCCATGCTGCTCCCTCTGCAGACTGCCTAGGACATCCCAGGCTCTACCTTATCCAGAAGCTTGTCCATTTCCTCCTTCCTAGCCAGTTCTGACTCTTCCAGTACTCGACGCTGGGCGGTCTCTTTTTTCAGGAACTCGATCTCCCTGGAGACAGGCAAGGAGCAGATGGTGGGTTGGGGTGTATGGTGTGGCTTCCATCCAGGGAGGTTTTCCCAAGGCCTCTAGGGCCTGGCTCTGGTATTCAGCTATTCCAGCCCAGGTACCCCACTATGGTGCCCTCTAACTTCTGTACTCCTTGTCTCCCTGCTCAGCTGGAGGAAGGCTGGGGTGGGGACTACCACTGAAGGCCTCTCTATCCTGCCTGGGCCCAGACCCAAAGCTACTGACACATACTTTTGCTGGTAGTCCTTGATGAGA
This sequence comes from Cricetomys ansorgei, assembly GCA_026225945.1. Classification (NCBI taxonomy): domain Eukaryota; kingdom Metazoa; phylum Chordata; class Mammalia; order Rodentia; family Nesomyidae; genus Cricetomys; species Cricetomys ansorgei. The sequence goes on from JAMJFZ010001881.1 coordinate 19,000,655, forward strand.
CGTTTGGCCTTGCTGTACTTGCGTTCCAGGGCCTGATACTGGGCCTGAGTCTCCCGCAGGTGCTCATCCACAGCCTGGCACAGGCTCTGGGCCTCACCCCAGTAGCCCTCCAGCTTCTCCATTCGCTCCTTGTTCTCCTCCACGCTCTGCTCCAGCTGGGCCTTCTCCACCCGCCAGCGCCCTTTCTCCTGCTCCAGACTCTGCAACTGTGAGGAAAGAGCAGCCCTGGGTTAGAGGGGACCAGAGTGAGCCCAGGAACTAACATTCTCTAGGGATTCCTGCGCCTGTAGAGCCTACTGGCTCCCAACTACTAACTCCCTGAGGCTGACCTTAGAGTTCTCCCAGGGGGAAGAGCAGGCACCCATGAGTCACTGATTAGCAACTTGGGCCTTATCCAGAAGACGGGAGTGCCATACCTCTGGGCTAGTGAGATGGTAGATCTGAAAGATAGTCACCACCAGCTCTGCACCCTCTACAGCCCTGGTTTGCTGATCAGTCCCTTATCCCTGGAGATTCTTGAACAATCCAGCCCCTCCCCAGCTCCCAGGTGACCTCTAGCCTTGATAGTTCAGTCTGCAGTCTTCTTTCCCTCCTCAAGGCAAGGTGCCACGTCCCACTACCTGTACACATAGAGCCCCAAATCCAGAGCGCCTGCCAGATCTTGCACCTAACTCCCAACCCCATCTCCCAGCCTTTCACAGGCCCCATGCTCCAATGGAACATCACCCAACAGAAGCCTGCCTTTCTGGACCTGCTTGCCTATTGGAAGGCTCCAAGGTATCACAGCAGTCCCAGTACTCAGTTTCCAGTTCCTGGTTGTCCTTTCTTGCTGCAAACACCTCATGCTTTCTAGGCCTAGATAACTCAGGCCTTCCTGCAGATCCTCAGATTTGCCACAGGGCCTTTGCAGGTACAGTTCCTTCCGCTAGGAAAGCCCGATCTACTCTCCCTGTACACTCTCTGTGTAGAAGCCTGCTGGGACTTCAGTAGCTCAGCACCCCCACCCCAAACTGGATGGGGTTTCTTCCTGATCTAGAGGCTAAGCAGCCCTTCTCCTACACAGCCTACCAGATAGTGACAACACGGTCAACGGTGTGCAGACTCTAAGACACACAGGGCAAGGATCAACTCTGCTTTTGCTCATAACTGTGCCTGAAGTGGCGTTAGCTGTCCAGAAGTTACCCCAGACATCTGTCAACTGAATGCCTCTTTGCCTTCTGAGCCCGAGACCACCTGTGACCCCACCCTCTGCTTCATGCCCTGAAAACACCCTCAGAAATGCAGTCTCACTAGCCCTTCCTTTCTGCCTGTACTCTGACATACCCTGCAGGCTCTGCCTGGGCCTCTAACCAGTTTGTCCCTATCTAAGTCCTTTTTACCCTTGAGCCCTCCCACTTCCCAGGTGGTGAACTTCCGAAACATCCTAGGGGCCATAGCTCCATGCCTGCAGAACCAAGGCTAGAATTCTTGGGGGTGAGGTCTATCCAACGCCATTTCTAGCTTTCCCACTATCCAGCTGCCTCTCCCCCTCTCCCCACAGGAACAGCTATCGTACCCTGGCAAACCTCCTCCAAAGTCACCCTGCAAGCTCCCTCCCAAACACCCCTGCCCTCCCCCATCCATGTGGGAGAGAACACATGTCCCCCAACCCCCGAGATTGGTTTCTCCCACTACCATGGACACCTCGTGGGAGTTGGGACTTCTTCGATATTGAGTCTGTGTGTCTACAACGCCCGGGAGTGTGTGGGTACCCAGTGTGCTTGTAAGCATCTGGTATGCATGTACAGTGGCCATGTGTGTCACCAACTGGTGCTGTTGGCATCAGCATACGTGATGCTGGCCAGGTGAAAATGTGCGTGTCCTCGGTCACTCTTCCTAGGCCAGGCAGCCTGAATGGTGGTCATGTTCATGTGTTTCCATAACCTCAAGGGCAGCATGGGTCTACCTATCCTGGCCAGTGCCCCTGGCAGAATCAATCACGGGTATCTGAGAATCATGTCTGTGCAGACGGAGTGTGTAGGTGTCTGGGTGGATGGGCCTGTGGATTCAGGCTGGCATGTGTCACTATGTGTACCTCTGTGCATGATATGCACCTACCTCTGTGTACTCAAAAACCTCTATCTTATCCCTAGGCCTGTGCAGAGAGGATATGTGTTGGACAGTAAACACAGGCACCAGGACTGAGGCTCAGTTTATCTCCATGGAATTGTTGACACTCTGGCTTCTGGCTGAGCACTGACCCTGTAGTAGGCTGCAAATGTCCTGTATCTGCTGCAGATGTCCATGTATCACCTCATTGCTTTCTCGCCAAATAGCTTTATGATGTTGGCAGTGCTTGTATACCCCACCTTACATACAAGGGGATGGAGACCCAGTGAATGAATAGGGGAACAGATGGGCCCTTAATCCTGATATCCCTGGCTTCACAGTAGCCCATGGTGGAATGTTGTGTGTTTGGGGTGCCCGTGTGAAGGCAAGGCTCCTCCCTCCAGCCCTCAGCCCAGCTCTTCTACATGTACCCACACGTACACCCTCACCTTCCGCTTCAGCTGCTGGATTTCTGCTTCAGTGACAGCATGCTTGATCTGGAGCTGTAGACACAGGGTTAGACTCAGCTCCGGGGGCCACAGCTACCCACCTGCCTTCACCCACCGCCCCAGGGCCCCTCTTCCAACCTCCTTGAACTTGTGCACCAGCTTTTCAGGCTCCATCTCCACAGGGGACAGTGCATCCTCATTCTCTGCTAGTTCGAAAACCTCGATGGCCATTTCGCCCCCTGGGAACGTGGGGCTTAGTTCTTCATCCTCATCGGTGGCGTACTCGCCTGTCTATGGAGGGATGCAGGCAACATGGACCCATCCTTCCACCTCCCTCAGCAACCCTGCTGCCAAGCCTGAGACCAGCAGAGGTTTGCTCATGTTGGACTGTGAGCTAGCCGGGGGAGTCTCCGTGGCTAGGATAGGCACACTGCAGGACTCTGACGAAACTTCTTGTACTGTTTTCCCCGTAACATAGCTTCCCTGCAGACACATTCCCTCTGCTAAAATCAGGTTCCCTAGGTTAGGGGCTCTACCCTGCCGCCTGAGTAAGGTCTCAGAGGGAATTGTGTTTTCCTTCTAGTTACAGGGAGGTCCTCTGAAGACAGAGAGTGGGACTCCTCCATTTGGCCAGGAGTTCTCTGAGGAGTTCTTTCAGTTCTCTGCTTCTCTTTTAGACCATAAGCTCCCCTGGGTTTTGGGTTTCTTTATCAGGTCTGGAAAAAGTAGTTGAGGCAAGTGACTGCGCTGCTTCATCTAGCCACCAGAGGGCGATCGTGCAAAGTCCCTACCTCCTCATCATCCTCTCCGTACTGGGCATATCTCTGCTCCATCATCTCCCGCTGCCATCTCTCCTGCTCCAAGGTCTGTTGAATTAGCTGGGCCACTTCACTCTGTTCTCCAGGCCGCTCCCGGCCAATCATGAACCTGCAGGGACACCAGAGTCATCTGTCATCCTGGCGACATCCCAGTCTGTCTCAGCTGGGAATGCCATTGCCTTCTGTGTGGTGTCCCCCCACCCCCATCCCCAAACCTAGGCCCTCCCAGGGGAGGTGAACTGAGAGCGTGAGTCCAGAAGCTGTGGAATTAATAATGAATGGGGGAGCTGGGCCTCTCACAGGGCTGCCTACCAGGAGAAGCAGGAAGACCTGGTAGCCTTGGGAAAGGGAAGTCAGCCAAACTTTGGGCTGGGCTACAGGGAACGTAAACTCAGGAGCTCTCAACATAGGAGCTTTTCCCAGCAAAGAGAAAAACAAAAAACAAAACAAAAAAAAAAGCAGGAGAGTGGCCAAAATGACCTATCCTAAGGGATGGGGGAAAGACCATAGAGGTGTGTCTTGGGTGTGCGCCAAGCCCCTGGCCAGGAAGGGGCAGGATGATGGCAACTGCAGATTAGTATGGAGAGGAAACAGTGGGACTTCCAGGCATCAGCCCCTCCTCCCCTGGCTACCCACATCCTGTTTCTGTGCCCATCTAAAAGGGGTTGGGGGGAGTCATCCCCAGGTGTCCTGCCAGAGATACATACAGACTTCTACTCAACCCACTGGAGCAGCCTCACCAACAGAACATGGGGAGGCCCGGAGAGAAGGTGAAGCTCCAGGTGGGGAACCTAGTTTGGTTGGCAGTCATTCTGCACACCTTGGCTTTTCAATAGGTAAGCCAGAGACAGAGGCAGGGAAGGAGAATAAGCCAAGAGGAGAGCAAGGAGGGACATGAGCCTGGAAGCCCGAGTCCCAGTGGTGAACAGTAGCCAGGATCCAGGGATAGGAAGGCAGGCTCAAGGCAGGGGCTGCAGGTACAATTTTCTCTGGGAACTGGTGTCCTGAGAGGACTAGCTTCCTGCCTGTTCCCTCTCTGGGCTCTCACCGCACTCGGCCTTTGGTGTTCCTGAGCACGGAGGCCGCGAAGCTCTGGGTCACTCCCACCAGGCTTGTTCCATCCACCTCCACCAGCAGATCGTTCACTTGGATCCTAGGGCAAGTGGTATTTGTTAGGGGGTCATGACAGGAACAGGGTAGCTAGGGTAGAAGGTGGACTCTTCTCAACAGAAACTCAAGGCTCAGTCCCCACAAGGTTCCAGCATAAAATACGTGAGGGCAGAGAAAGCCAGGCAACAGATTCAGGACCAGGAAAGGTGGCAGGAACACACACTTCCTGTAACAGTTACACTCTTGTCTCTTCGGTCACACTCAACGGGGTGATGTGACATGCTCAGAGCTCATTTCTACACATGCGCATGTGTAGAAACGTCCTTCCAAACGCCCGATACCCAAGCATGCCCATCTCATGCTCACACACCAATCCACATCTACAAAGTCGCGCATCCCCGACACAATCCAGCTGTGGGGTGTCCTGCCCCTCCCCACACACATGGAAGAGGAAAATGGGATGGTAGCCTAGTGGGTGAAGGGATGCAGAAAACGGGGGGGGGGGGCGGGATTCCTCCACTTCCACCTCCCGGAGACGGAGAGGAGAAGTGAGTGCAAGGAAGGATGCCATCCTTCCTGTTTCTATTGCCCAGTGTTGCCTCCATGCCACCTAGGCCAAAGCCTAGGCCAAAGGCCTCCGGATTGGGCACCCATGCCCCTAACAACAAGACCCTACAGTAACCCAGCCCTCCCTGACGTTCACTCATCTCTGTCACATGGAGGAGGTGTGGGCGTCAACCCTTCACAGCTTTCCGGAGGGAAAGCCTTGTAGCATTTCCCACTTCCTCCTGTGTGACACACACAACAGAAAATCTGGCAGAGAGGGTCATGAGCGCCAGAGCGCCAGTGCCCTCTGCGATCCTTCTGACTCACAGAACCCCAGTCCTCTGGCCATAGATGTTCCACACAGGCACAGGCCTATGCACATACAATGAGCAAGCTCAGCTCCAGAACATGCCACAGCTAGCCTAACCCTACCCATACATGGATCCTGCCATCTACATTCCTGCCATTTGTATCCAGACTTAGAATCCCTTGCACTCAGGCTGGGGATGGTAGTTCAGTTGGTAGATGAATGAGTCCCTGGTTTCATAAGACTCTTTCTTTCTTACTTCTTTCCTTCCTTCCTTCCTGCACCTCCCCCCCTTTATCCTTTTCTTGTTTGTTTTTTCAAGGTCTCACTATGTAGCCCTGGTTGTCCTGCAACTTACTACGTAGACCAGATTGGCCTCAAACTCAGAGATCAGCCTGCCTCTGCCTCCTGAGTGCTGGGATTAAAGGCGAGCACCACTCCACTTGGCTACAAGGAACCTTTTATACACTCACTTGGCCTTCCTAGTTCCTGCTTGGCCTCCAGCTCTCATTTTGAACACTGCTTTCTCCAAGAAGCCCACCCCACCAGAGTGGCCAGGCCCTTCTACTTTGTGCCTTCATATACTCTCCTCCATTCAGCCAGTTTGTTTGTCCTGCCTGGTATCTGTCTACTTTATTACACTGCTTGTTTTCTGAGGGCAAGGCCCTCTACCCTGACTGCCAGGGCCTGGCTCCAATCCAATGAGTGGCAGGCCCTTAGTATTTGTTAAGGGAAAGAAATGCGAAGCCTTATTCCAGACACGCAGCCTGTGTTCTTCCTACTAGAGCCAACACACACCCTAGGCCGGTACACACCGTACTAGGTACAGCCTGGCTTCACACCCCTCCCCTACAGAATGTGCAGGCCCTGGGGAGGGCTTCCATCTGTTTAGGGCTATCGCCCCAAAGCCCGGCACAGCACCTGCACAGCGGTGCTCCTTGAACATCCAAAGACACCCAGAACACACACAGGCTTCCCAGAGGCTGCCCCCTCACCCCCCACCAGGTGATGAATGCTAAAAGAGGCTCGGAGAGGGGAACGGAATGAGGAGTACCTGCCATCCCGATGGGCTGCGCCACCCTCAGTCACAGTCTTGACGAAGATGCCCAGCTTCTCCAGGCCCATGTCGGCTCCAGCCCCCATGCCAATGATGCTGATGCCCAGGCCCTCAGAGTCTGTGAGGCGGAAGGGGAGAAGCTATGGCTGGTTCTATCCTATACCCACTCCAAGGTACAGCTTCCTGTCAGAGGGAGTCCCCAAGCTTAGGAGTCATCCCATGATAGGGAAAGAACCACAGTGCTACCCATCTCCCTTGTGCCAGGCCAACTCAGATGGTAACGTTACTTCCTGCCCTTTGCCCCGTCCAATGAGCTGACAGGCAGCAGGGTGTGTGAGGGTGGCTGGGTGTGGCAGACTATTGTATATACAGATAAGGGTGTGTAGTTGGGATCGGGGCTGAGCCAGGACTTAGCCCTAACTAAGCCTTTCGGTCTCTCTCCAATTAGTCTCTTCTAAGTCTAGAGCTTCACTGACTAAACCATGAAAGCCACTGGCCTAGCTACACCTGGCCTGCCTGTCCCATGGACCTCTAGCATCTAAACATGTGACCTTCCCCACAAACACTCCCTGAGGACTGGCACCTCTATCCATTACATGCCAAGCCTGGGAAGAATCCAGATTTCTCTCCCAGTTCTAGGCTTCGCCAAGTCAAGTAATTACCAGGCACTGCCGACTGTTCCTGCCAGTGCGTTCACTTTCGCTATGCCGTTGCAGGCCCTGCTACAGGGGTTCATCACCCACTATGACCCTTTCTTGTATCCATGCCACTCTACTCCTTCCTTTCTTCCTGTTTGTTTGTTTCTTCAAGACAAGGTTTCTCTGGGTAGCCCTGGCTTTCCTGGAACTCGCTAAATAGACCAGTCTGGCCTAGAACTCAGAGATCCCCCTGCCCCTGCCTCCCATAGACATGTGCCTCCACCATCCAGCCACTGTGATCTTTCTAGAATAGCTTTTCCTACAATAGCTCCAATCCACATGACCATGCTCTCGCCTTGGTCCACACCACCCTGGTCACAAATTCATCCTGTGCTGTATGTACCTCTCTGTTCTACCCCCACACTTCTCAGCTCAGGCAGCACCTCCACGAGAATCCGTTAGCATGCCGAGTTCTGTCAAATGTACCGACAACAGCTTCTCTTTCCTCCCAGCACATATGATGGCACATAAGGCTGAAATTAAGGAAGCCATACCCCTGGGAGCCTGGCTTTACCTGTCCCTGTGCCTCCAACAGAGCCCAAGCCTACACACATAGCACTCAGGAGATGCGTTCACCAAATACCACTCCTTGTCAACACGCTGGAGACATCAGTGGCTGTGGGTGCTGACAAGGAATGCCAAGCAGGGGCTGGAGACAGAGAAGTCTAGCACGTGGGTACCCACAAGGGTGGGCCGGGCAGAAGACCCCAGTGTGCTCCTTAGATTGGCCTGGCCTCTCACCCTTCTCCAGCTCCACAGGAAACAGCTCCAACCTCTCCACACGCTTCTCCAGTTCATATTCCGCAGAGGCCGCCATGGGATCCACATCCTCATTGCGTCGGTCATAGTCCTCATTGGAGTAGGTGCTGAATACCTGGGGAGGAGCAGCTGTCAGAGGTCCAGGAGAGGACAAGAGCACAGCTGGCGGGAGGGGGCCCTTGGGTCAGATGAGTTGCCTGAGGCCTTATGTCCCTCCTACCAGAGGCCCTATGTCCCTCCTGCCAGAGGCCCTTCCAGTATGCCAATCTCACGAGGAATCCAGGTCTCAGCAAAAGGGCTTCCTAGTTCTAGAGCCCAGGGGCAAATGAGCCAAATCCATTCCATATGGAATAGTCTGCGGAGTACTGGATGGACACTCTTGGGGAGACTGCAAGGCTTGGGAGTCTCCAATACCAGGGTGGAGGGAAAGAGACAAGACCTAGGAGCCAGACAGCTGAGGATGGACACAGACACAGCGGTACACAGAGGAAGAACAGGCTGAGCAGAAGACAGGAAGAGGGGGAGGGAAGGATGGAGAAGACACTGGAGGATGCCAGATGGGGAGGGGGAGGGGATAAGGAGGGAAGGAAGAAGCAGAGGCACCAGGACCCTTCCCTGCCCAGCAGCTGAAGTGGATGGCCATAGGGGGGTAGAGAAGAAGCAGAGAGGATTCTTCTACTCCCATGGAGAAGGGAAGGCCTTTAACCCCTAGGTAGGCCTTAAGTAGTAGGAATTGGGGAAAGAGCCGAGCCCCAATGCCCCACCCCCACATGCCAGAACTGTGGCCCCAAAGAATGATACCCCTTGTCCACAGGCACCAGAAGAACCAGGCCATAGGCTCCAAGACTGGTGTCCTAAAGGGACCAAAGATCTCGGGGCAGTGGCAGTCTCTCTGCCCTTGCACAGTATCCCCTGTGCTCTTCTGCTGTCTCTTTCCTTCTAGGACCAGTGAAGAGGAGACAGGGCCTGATGCTGGGACCCAGGCAGGGTGTCTGCAATGCATCTAATGAACATCATTTAGGGGACCATGGCTTGTTTGGCTTTACTGACAGCTGTGACAGTCTGGTATCACATGAAGTCAAGAGGGGACCTGAGGGGTGGAGGCGATTCTATCAGTTGAGTAGGCCATTAGGAAATAGAAGGAGACACTGTCTCCATCAAGACCTGTGCCAGGGCTTCCTCGCTCCAGGAGCAGGCTCATCGGCACCCTGGTAGGCAGAGTTATTCCTGTGTTCTAGCTTTGGTTGTGGCTTGTTGAATATCATCCCAAACCTCCAGCCCTACCACAGAGGTGCACTGCCATGGTGGGACGTGGAGAGGATTATTACAGGACCAGTCAGAAGCACAGCTGGGGTTTATGTGTTCACCTATTCCAATGCCCTTAACTATACAGTATCAGACACTTGGGATCAGGCCCTTAGTGCTCATTCAGCTACTGTGCAGCAGCCAACGGACTGTTCTCCAACATCTGGCCAGCCCATTAAAGCAACAGGCTCCCTATTCCACATATAATCCATTACCCAAGGCCACAAAGGGTTGGGTTTGGTTAGCCAGTAGCAGGGTAGGATGACACTAAATTCAAGATGCGCTGTAGGAGGTAACTTTGTCCCCACTGCAAAGGGGTTCCAAGTTTTAGGACATAGAAGGGCATAAGCCTGGATCAGCAAATTGGCCTTGGGCCACTTCTTCATCCGAGGCCTCTGGCCTTTACCCTGTGCCCAGTAGACAGTGTCCCCCAGCCCTCTCCTAGCCAACCAACCCCTCCCCTCTTCCCATCACACACACTCCATTTTGACTTCCAAAACACTCTTGAGGCCTGATATGGGCCTTGCCTTCTGGCTACAACCTGTTCACCTTTTGCATCCTACCTCTTCAGGGATCCCAGGCAAGCCTTGGGCTTAGAGGCCTCAGACCACCAGTCACTCCTCCTATCAGAAGGCCCTGGGCCAAGCTGTCACCTCAGCTGAGGTGACAGTTTGGAACTGGATTCTCTGCGCTGAGCAGATACCCCACCTCCATAATGGTGACAAGTGGGTCAAGGAGGAGCCGAGAACCCTGGCTTCAGGATCAGTACAGCAGCTGCAGTGGAGAGAAGCCTGGGGCCCTGGGCCAGGGTGGGGAGGATGAAAGTCCCAGTTAAGGCCAAAAGTCAGACACTCTGGGCCTCTGTACTGCCTTGGCTCTTACGCCAGTGGCCAGCTTGCTTCAGAGTCACCAGGGAGTCCGGAGGACTGCTCTAAATCATGTGCTATTTTTTACCAAAAAATCAGGGTAAGGCGTCAGATATAGACAGAGGCCCAGACCACATTCCCTCTCTGTGAGGACATGGGGCTGCTCAAAGAACCCACAGGGATGGGGCAACAGCCTGATACCCTCCCAGTAACACCACAGCCTCCACTCCTTCCTGGATCCCACTGTCTTCAGAGGGAATAGGGAATGGAGGAGGCTTCCAAAATCCCAGGCAGGGAGGGGAAGGGGATGGCTACCCTTAACCTTTTAGGCCTCTGCTGGGCTGGGAGAAAGGAGGAGGTGGAGGGTGAGAGAAACTGGGTAGCTTTGGTGTCCAGGAGTAGCTATAGAAACTGCAAGCAAACACATGGGGTTTGGCTAGGGAGGGCAAGGAGGGGCAGGGTCCAGGCCAAGGGAAGTCTTTGGTGCTGGATACAGCCACTGGGGCGGGCCAGGTCTAGGCACAGCAGAGCCAAGGGTTGCGAAGAAAAGACCATCAAAGCTGATGAGCCAGCTGAGCTCACAGGGCAGTGGGAAATGGGAGTGGTCTCCTGTTCTTAATTCTCCCCAGGGGACATCTTTTCTCTAACCACTACCCAGAAGATCTCCAAGCACTGACTGGCGCAGTTCACAAACCAATCATCGATAGGGGTGTTAGAGATAGGAGGGCTGAAAGCCCCCCAAAGAAAGCCCCTATCCTCTTTTAAAGTACCCAGAGAATATGGAGGGGGTGGTGATTCCCAATGCTATAGGCATGTAAATCTGCCAGGCACCTTAGGGGAACTCCCAGACCCACTGCCCTCTTCCTGTGGGGCCTGCAGAAGGCCTACTCCGTCAAGGGCCACATACGAGGCCCCTTTCCTGTGCAACCTTGGACTTGGGAAGCTGGCCCCAGCACAGACCATAAGGTGTAGGGTGTTTCCCCCAGCCCCAAGTCACATGGCCATAGCCCAGCTCACCCTGTCAGTCTGCTTCCTGCTTTCACTTCTGCAAAGTTGGGGTGGGGGCACTGACAGAGAAGAAGAGCTGCAGTCCCCTGAATCATTGGTTTGGGAAGTTCCTAGCTCCCCCCTCTCACCCAAGACAGAGCCAGCCTCACATGGAGAAGCAGGAAGTGTCCCTAAGCTCCCCATCCTTCTCTTCCTGATAGTAGGGCACATGTAGGAATAGTATCCCGAGGAAACGTCCCACACCCCTGCAGGCCAGCCTAGTCCCAGCCTCTGGCAGTCTCTGGAAGAAAGAATGTCTTGGGGAGGAAGAGAGAGCAGGTGTCCCAGAGTAGGCGTGGGACAGGGCGGGATGCTGGGCGGGGCAGCAGGCTAGGAACCTGAGGGCAGGTCGCAGCAGGCCACCTTCACAATCACAGACCTGAAAACCTTCCCACTCTGACAAACAGCTGGAAGTTCCCCACGCCCCCCTCATTGTGGGAACTTCTGGGAACCCGGCTGGGTGGCAGGGGCTGACTCAGCCTGCCAAACACGGATGTCTGGGCGGGGGCGACCACTTGCACGTGGCAGGGGCAGCTCGGGGGCCCGCGGGGGGTGGGGGGGTGATCACTCACTTGGATTGGTGCGGTGCTGAAATGGATCTTCCGGCTCGGAACCGGGTCCTCTTCCTCTGAGAGCCCGGGAATCTCCACACACCCTGACTCCGGCTCGTAGGGGGGCTCCCCGTCCTCTTCATCTTCTTCATCGTCCTCCTCCAGGGCGCTGCCCCCAGAGTCCTCCCCGAGTCCACTGTAGGCGCTCACGTCCACCAAGTCCGCTTCCGAGAAGTCCTCCTTCTTGGACTCATCCACCTCCTCAGGTGCCACGTCCGGGGCCCGGCCATTGTCCACCCCCCTCTCTGGTGTCGCCACTGATGCCACCTCCTCCTCGGGCACCGCTTCGGCCTTAGGCTCCTCGGGTGCCGGGCTAGCTGTGGAGGCCGAGGTGCTGCCATTCTCCAAGGCTGCATGGACGGTCACCTCGGCCTGGATCACTTCCCCGGGAGCCGACTCGGCCTCAGACTCCCCACTTTCCTCCACCTCCACTGGCTTGATCTTGCGCACCTCCCGCGGCTTAGGCGGCGGTCGTGCAGGGGCCACTCGGTGCTGTGGGGGCTGCTGCCCTCCAGGGCCACGCTCCTTCTCGGTCGCAGCATCCCCCGACGGGGCGGGAGGAGGCGGCGGTGGCTGGAACACCCGGGACCGCTTACTGACCAGCTTCGAGTTGACCTGGGGAGCCCCCGCGGCCCGGGGGGGCCCGGGCGCACGGTGAAGGCCGGTCCTCGAGTCGGCTTTCTCGAAGACCGCGCTGAGCTGGCTGACCGTCGGAGACACGGCGTCAGCATCCAGCTTGTCCAGAGCCTCGGTGCTGCCGTTGAAGCGCACCACGACGTCCAGCTTCCGGTCCTGCAGGCCGGCGCGCTCCTGCCTCAGCAGCCGCCGCGCCGCGGCCTCCTTGTCGCCAGCGGAGGCCGCGGGGACGCTCCGTTCGAACAGCTTCCGCGTCTCCTGCAGCCGGGACGGTGGGTGCGGCGGCGGAGCGGGCTGCGCCGAGGGCGCGGGCTTGGAGTCGAAGCGGCTCACGCGCTCCGACACGCTGGTGCCCAGCTTGAGCAGGGCGCTGTGGTCCACGTTCTCGTTCAGGCTGCTGGCCCGCGGCAGGGACAGGCGCACGCCGCCGCGCTCGGACGCCCGCGGGGCCTCGGCCATGCTCGGGCCGCCGCCCGCCTCACCCGGAGGCCCCGCGGTGGTGCCCATCTGCAGGAACATACTTTTGATGCGGTGGACGTTGGAGCCATATTTCTTATGGTGGGCCACCTTGGGTGCCTCGTCGGGCCCGGGCGCGTCGGGAGGCTTCAGCGCCTGGATGCCCGCTTCGTAGGCGCTGCGGTGCGGGGAGGCGCTCCGGAGGGGACCCCCGGGCCCCCGAGGCTCCGTCTTCATCATGGTGGGGGGAGCCGGGTTCGCATCCCCCCGCTCCCCGCTGCCCCCCTCCAGCAGGCGGCTGGCCAAGTCGGGACCACCGCCCCCTCCCCCCAAAGAAAGAAATCCCAAAAGGCCTTCTATAGAGTCCCCCCGAAACCAAGCTGCCAAAAAACAGTTAACCCTGCTTTAAAAAAAAAAAAAATTCTCCGAGCGCCCTGTGTGGGTCGCCTCCCCCAACCAAGCTGCCAAAGACAGCCAGCCCCCTTCGAGAGCCCGAGCGGCCTGGTGCTGTCGCCCCCACCCAAATTGGAGAAGCGGAGGCTGGCTGGAGCCGCTGGGACCGCGCGCCCAGCCCGCGTAGCAGCGGCCGCGGCGCCGGCTCACATCCTCCGAGGCGGTGTCAGCGGGGCTGGCGGCGCGGGCGCCCCCTACTCCGGCCGGGGGCCTTGGCTCTCGGGGTGCCCGGCATCCCCGTGCCCGAGGCTGCTCCGTTGACCCGGGCCGCTCCGCCGCGCCTCCCTCCCTCCCTCCCTCCCCCCCGCGCCCCGAGCCTCGGTCTTTCTCTAGCTCTGCCCGAACCGCGGCTGCTGGAGACCGAGCGGCTGCCCTTCTCGCCGCCGCCGCTGGGGGACTGGCACCACTGGGTCCTAAAGGGATCGGATTTCCGGGGCCGGAGCCTGTGAGCCCTCCCCTTCCCTTCCATCCTGTCGCCTGCTTTCTCCTACTTGTAGTTGGCGGACAGCCTTCCGCAGCTACTCGGACCTTGGCTATTCTTCTTCAATCCTCCATCCCCAAATTCGGCAGCTTTTCAGAACCCACGTAGGCATACCCTCATTTAACCCTTAGGGGTGGGGGTGGGGAAGCCTCCAGCCACAGCAGTCTCTGTCGTTGTCTTCCCCCACCCATTATGTGAAGGGGTTCTGTGGAGATGGGGCCCTGAATCATTTCCTTAAAGGCCTTTAGAGTGCTCAGGGCTATCAGCATCAAAACCGTTGGGTGCTAGGTCCAAGTACACATTTCTAGCTCCTTCTCAAACGGGGTGAACGGGAATCTCAGAGTCAGGACCTGGATTCTGCATTTTAACAACTTTCCAAAGGGAATTTTTTGCACCTTCCAGGATGCAAAACTTTGGCCCAGCGATACTTGTGGTGCTGTGGGGGGGGGGCGTGAAGAAAAGGGGGGGGGACACACGACACATCACCCAAATGGCAAAAGATTACCAACGCTGCTTTTTGCCTTTGGCAGTCTTAAGATGATGTTCTGAATCTGCCCACTCTTTTTCCATACTTGGGGAAGGATGTCAGATCCTGGCCTTCATAACCTGCCAGAGAACTCCTATCTTTCAAACAGGAAGGGTGGTTGGGAGTGGGGGGGATGATTCTAGAAGCCTAGGGCCAAAGTTTCCCTAATTGAGAGTTCTAGCTTGGGTCTCTGATTTAAAGGATTCTGGTCATTGTGCAAGTGTGTGTGTGTGTGTGTGTGTGTGTGTGTGTATGTGTGTATGTTGCTACAAATCCCTTCTTGAAAAATCAGCTTCTTTAGAGCTGCTTCGTTCCTCACATACACAGCAAGGGGCCTGGTTGTTACCCTTTATCCCTCCGCAATTGCCTGGACCGGGGCAGTGAGGATCTATCCAATAGTCAGGTCTAGCTAGACGTGTTGCTCCAGTCTATAGATCCCAGGAACTGTCGAATAGAGTGGACACTAGGACCCAGAGAACAACTCAGGCACAAAGCCACCCCCCCTCCCCAGCTGCTTCCTGCATCTCAGGCCTTCCTGCGGCCTCTGTCTCCTCCCCCGCCCTCTTCCCCTCCATCCTCTTCCTCCTCTTCCCGTTCTCCCACTCTCTCCGGTTGGCTTGGCCGAGCTGGTGGAGGGAGCCCTCCTACCCTACCATTCTCGGTTGTGTGGGTTTTTGTGGGACACTAACCCATAGCACGTGCATAAGAGCTCAGTGCGTGGGGGATGGGACGTGGGGAAACCGCCTGGGAACCCTGAAGATTGGGATGGGGAGGAGCCAAGAACCACTGGACTGGCTCCCTAGAGTAGTGTGCCAGGAGAGGGAAGATTTTGGTTCTCATCTGGAGCCGGAAATGAACTCAGATCTCAGGCTTTCAGATACCCCTCCAATTTTGCACAGTGGGCAGGAGACTTAGCTCTCCCCAGTTCTGCATTTGGGGGTCTGTGCAGGGTAAAGAAGTCATCCAGGTGCCTCCTCACCTTCTGTCCCTTCTTAGAAGCCCTATCCTGAACAACCTTTAGGACTTGCTCCCAAGTTCACGTCTGGGCCTTGAACCCTCCACCCTCACCCGACTGTGGCAGTTGGTTGGTTTTTTCGTGTGTGTGTATGTGTGTGTGTGTGTGTGTGTGTGTGTGTGTGTGTTGGTTTGGTTTTTTTTTGTTGTTTGTTTTTGTTTTTAGGAAGGATCTGGAGTATTTCATGCTGGCTTTGAACTAGCCATGTAGCCAAGCATGACCTCTTGAACTTCTGCTCCGTGCGAGCTTCCTACGTGCTAGGCAAGCACTCTAGCAAACTGAGCCACATTCCCAGCCCGCACTGGTGATTGGGTGATGCCCTCCTGCTCACCCCATTGCCAGATGGGAATTTGGGCAGAGTATCCTTAGAAGCTCCTGTGTTGATTGGGGGAGGGCGCATGCCCCTGGGTGTTCTGCCCAGAATCTCCCACACCCTTTGTGGTGAGTCATCTTAACTGGTCCCAACCCAAGGGGTCTGTGCCCACGCTCCTGGCCAGGAAGGGGGGAGGGGTTGAGAAGCAGCTCTTAGCCCCTTTGCCCCAACATTCTTGGCAGAAGTTTAGGATGAACTGGACTTACAGGTACCCTCGGGTCTCCCCTGTCCAGTGATTTCAGAGTAAAACCTCTTTAAGGGCTTTGGGATGTGAGACAGTAAAGTGAGCAGAGCGCTCCGGTGACTGAGGCTGATGAGTAGGGATAATTATTTCATGGACTCCTAGATGGCTGAGCAACACTATAGCTGGAATTTCTGAAGAAGCTGTGAGGGAGGGAGCCATAGCTGCTTGACCAACACCCTTTTCTTGGAGTCATAACCGTCTGCCTATGAGATGAGTGGGGTATGGAGCATCACCTCTGCCATCCCCAGTCGGGGCTATCTGAGGTAAGCTTTCATTCCTCAGGCCATAATGTTCACCTATTCCCACCTATTTAGCATCCCAGGATAATTTAAAACTCTTGATCTCCCCAGGGTCCACATGAAAGAAACTATGATGTCATGGCCAATGTACCTGGTGGTCTTGGGATGGAAGTTCCTTCCATTCCTTTGCCCTATATAGAGAGGGGGGTGGAGTGGTTCCCAGAGTTGAGCCAGGATCCAGGATTCAGGTCTTGGCTGTACCGCCCTTTCTGTCTGTGTGACCTTGTAGAAGTTATGCATCTCTTTTGTCCTCTGAGGGGTAAACTGAGGCCTGGGAGAGTTGCCAGCAGCTACAATGCTCATGACCAGGTGTTAGTGAAGGAAAAGTCTTAACCAGCAATGGCTGAATGATCGCAACCACAACAGGCAGCGATAGTCCTCCCTCTCTCCTGGCCAAGCCTTTTCTTGCTTTCTCACACCCCATCTGATGAGGGCCCTCTGGGAAGGTACTCTTTAACGATTGCGCCTGGAGCCTTGCTGGCTTTAAATGCCAGGTGGAACAACAAAGATGGTGAAGAAGGTGGGTGAGGAGAGCCTGATGTATGTATGATAAGTCCCCAGCCTTTAGCACCCTGGGCTCAGGCATGGGCCGGGTGCCAGGACTGGCTGCTCTTCCCAGCCCTGGGCTTTGAGACAACTTCTGAAAGTAGGTTTTTTTTTCCTGGCCACTGTCATCAGAGAAGAAGCTGATCTAGACCCCGCCCCTTGGCTGTTCTATAGCAAGTCAATAATGCTCACCCCAGTTCCTTTCCTTTGTTGGCCAGGGCCTTGAGCTAGTTCTGGGATCCAAGGAGGGTATGCTTGTACACCCACACTCCCAAATAGGAGAGCTCAACTCCAGCATGGCAGTGCCTGAGGGGGTTAGAGGCCCTTTGATAACTTAGTCACAGGGAACAGGAGGGAGCAAGCAGTGATTCACACAGTTTTAGAGACCCAGCTAGGGTTCTGCAGGTCTGAATTGAGTCCTGCCTCCTCCCATTTGCTGGATGACCTTGGGCTAGTCATTTTGGATCCCTCAGTTCCTAATGTGCTCAACTTGAACGTCTTAAATCTTCTGACCACGGATGACCCTGGGTGTCTCCTACTTCTCACGTGGCACCAATAGAACAGGGATTTGAAATCAGCCCATTGTTGTTAGAAACCCCCAAGCTGCCGCTTCCAAGCTCAAGCACTTTGCCAGGTTTCTTCATTTGTAAGCTGGAGGAGACAGTGTACCAACCAGCACAGAGGGCACTAAGTAGATCCTGAATACAGAAAGCACAGAGGCGCTCGGAGTGTGGGCTGTCACTGCCTGCACGTGGATCGGAGCATGTATGGAGGCTGCACATGCAAGCGTGTGTGTGGGCAGGTGTGTGGCTGAGAGTGAGCACCGGTACTGTATCGCTGGAGTCTATTTTCAGGAGACGCTGGGCCTCTGCTTTCTTGTCAAGGTCCATTATGTGAAACCCTGGTATATAAACACTTCTGCCAAGGCACCCCCAAGTCTTTCTGAATGATTTCGTGTTGCTGTGATGGAAACTGAACCCGGAACATGGTAAGTATTCTATCTCTTAGCTACACCCCTTGCCCTGAGATCACTTGTGAAGGTGATTTCCCTTCTGAATTTCCCAGAGAGTCTTTTATTCCTGCTTCTCACTGTGCCTCCAGTGTCCCATTGCCTCCCATTGCACCTGCAAGGAGAGAGACCATGAGTCCTTCTCCAGAGCTGGAAGACTGCTACTGCTTTTCTTTCTTTCTTTCTTTCTTTCTTTCTTTCTTTCTTTCTTTCTTTCTTTCTTTCTTTCTTTCCTTCCTTCCTTCCTTCCTTCCTTCCTTCTTTCTTTCTTTCTTTTTTTCTTTCTTTCTTTCTTTCTTTTCCTCCCTCCCTCCCTCTCTCTCTCTCTCTCTCTCTCTCTCTCTTTCTTTCTTTCTTTCTTGTTGCTGGCTTTCTTCCCATCAGTCTCACACTGCACTCCTGCACTCTTTGTAAAGTTCACATGCTTCTGGAGACAACAGAGGCATCATCTGTGTGTGTGTGTGTGTGTTGGGGGGCGAGGGAAAGGGTGGGACACAGCAAAGATTTCTCCAAATCCTCAGTTGCTTTAAAGGAAAGCCTATATTTAGATGGGCTTAGAGGAGCCTGTAAATATGTATTTTGCAACATTGTAGCTGTAGCCATGGGAGCTCTGGAGACATGCAGAGAGGTCAAAGGGGGCGGGAGAGGGGGGCGGGGAGAAGAAATAACAGGAAAGATTAGGCAATATATTTTGTCATCAGCAAATCCCAACTGCTAAGAACTCACATTTCTGTATTTGTGAGGACTACTATTTTTCATCTACGTTCTGGACCTTGTACAAGGAAGAGACAACTTTCAGAGTCACTTTCTCCCATAGGCCTTTGCACACCATCTCCCGCCTGACTGGCTCCACCGGGCTCTGCTGGGCTCCCATGGGACCTGGCACAGGTTCCATCTCCAGAATGCCGGTTTTCCCTCCTCCACCTTAGCCCCTTACATATCAAGTAGACTGGGGAGTGGGGCAGAGAGCGGAAACATATAAGCAGTCTTGTTATTTTTAGGGCGATTCTCCTTCACAGAATTCTATTTTCTAATAATTTTTTTTTTAACTTTTAGTTTAAATTTTTTTCTTAGAAAACTAAGGAAAAGTTCAGAGAATTGCATCACAGCAGAACATCACAGCAGAATTTACAAATGCCAGTACTGGGTCATTTTTGCTTCAGGTTTGTCCATATAAATGAAACGGATTTAGAGGTTGGAGAGACAGCTCAGTCAGTAAAGTGCTTGCTATGCAAGCATGAGGACCTGGATCCCATCCCCAAAACCCAAGTGAAAAACCAGGCCAGGTGTGGTGGTCCATGCCTGTGATCCCAGGGTTGGGGAGGCAGAGACAGAAGAGTCCTTGGGGCTTGGAGGCAGCTGGCATAGCCTGCTTGCCTAGCTTGGGGCCAGAGACAGACCCTGTCTGGAAGAAAAAAAAAGAACAAAACGCAAAGCAAACTGAAAAGGTGTTTTCTATCTTCTCCAACGGAAACTCTGTCTCCAAGCACATCTCCCTGTTCTCTCCCCCTGCTGCCCCTGGCAACCACCATTCTACTTATATCTGTATGAACTTGACTCCTCTAGGTACCTTACATAAGCATCATGCAGAATGTGTCCTATTGAGGAACAAAACCCAAGGTCGACTTCCGTTCCATACACATACAGACACAAACTCATCCCGGGGTGCGAGTGGAGCCGTGGGGTGAGCAAAAAGGGTTATCTTCTATATCAAGAAATCCTAGAGCTGGTTAATTCAGAGACTCAGCTGAGACATCCTGCAGAGTCTCTTGACTTTCTTTTCCATGTTCCAGTCAGGAGGGTAGATGCTGCTCATTTGCCAACACTCGAGGTATTAGCTTGCCTCTTAAACTGCTCCCACCCAGCTCATGGTTCCAAGATTGCTGCCTCAACTTCTCCCATTTCACACGGGCAACAATGTGGAGAAACCCAGGGGCAGAAGAAAGTAGTAGATGCTTTTCATCTTAGAGTCTCTCCCAGCACCAAGGCCTCTCTTCCTACCACAATCAGATGATCTTCCTTTCTTGCTTGATGGCCAGAATTCTATACATGTCCTTGCCTAAACCAATCATTGGCCAGAGGAACAAAATCCTTACTATATTTTGACCAATCATGGGGCTAGGGAAAAGCCATCCTTCCCCAGCCTGACAGCCTGACTCAGTTCAGGGTTCTAGGATGGAGAAAGAGAAATAATGTCATTTAGAATGCACTCAAGATGTCTGTCTTTTCTTTTTTCTTTTTCTTCTTTTTTTAAGACAGGGTCTTACTGTGTATATATCCCTAGCTGGCCTTGAACTCACTTTGTAGACCAGGCTGGCCTCAAACTTACAGAGATCAGCTATCTCTGCCTCCTGAGCCTGAGATTAAAGGTGTATACCACTATGTCCAGCTCTGATCTGTTTGACTTGACACATGCCAGGCAAGTGTTATACCACTGAGCTACATCCCTAAGCCTTGGTTTTTGAGACCAGGCCTCACTGTAGCTAAGGCTGCCTTAGATTCCTGATCCTTCTGCTTCTGCATCTAGAGGGTGATTTCTGGGAGGTCTTCTCATATTCTGAATACCATCTTTTATGTGTTCCCCACATTGCCACCCAGGCTGGTACTTGTCTTTTCGCTTTGCTCTCAATGTCATTTTTATAACAGAGGGCTTTGGAGGGGGGCAGTAATATAATAAAAGTCAATCTTTTCTGAATTGTGTCTCTTATGCAAGAACTGTTTTCTTACTCTCACATTGCCTATATTTCCTCCTAATTATTTTAAAGTTTTGTTTTTCACTTTTAGATCTTTAATCCATCTGGAATTAATATTTATGGATGGTGTAAAGAGGTTTCCTATGAAAAGCCAATTGTCCCAACACTTTTTATTGAATAGACTGTTCTCTCTCAGTGAGTTGCTCTGCAACCCCCATCATAAATCAAATCCCCACATACACTTGGCTCCATTTCTGGGCACTCTGTTCTATTGATCTCTTTGTCCAGCCCGGCACCAATACCACATTGTTTTAATTACTATCACTTTCAAAGAAAGTCTTGGTATCTGTTTGGGGGCGGGGCCACTTTCCTCTTCAGAATGGTCTACGACTTTCTTGGCCCTTTGTGGTTCTGTATGAGGTTTAGAATCAGTTTGTCTCACTCTGAAGCTTCTTATTGGGCATGCACGGAATTAACTGATAAATGTGGAAAGAATTGTCTCTGAGAATAACAGAGAATTCTCAGGCTTAAACTGATCCCTTCTCTACGTCTCTCCATTTACTCCTTTTAGACTATAGTATAGTGCTTCATTCATAAATGTCTTGTCAGCTGGGCGTAGTGGCCCACAACTTTCATCCCTGCACTGAGGAGATAGAAATAGGTGGATCTCTGTGAGTTTGAGACTAGCCTGGTCTACATAGTGAATTCCAGGTCCTCCAGGGCTATGTAGAGAGACCCTATCTCAAAGAACATCAAGAATCTTGTAATGTTTATATATGTTTCATCTTGATATTTAAAAGAGTATTTGCTCCTGTGTATTAGTGTTTTGTCTGCATGTATTTATATGTACCATGTGTGTGCCTGGTGCCCTCAGAGGCTAGAAGAGGTCATTAGATCCCTTGGAACTGGAGCTGTAATGGTTGTAAGCTGCTGTATGGATGATGGCAACCAAACTCAGGTCCTCTGTAACAGCAGTGAGTGCTCTTAACCTCTGAGCCATCTCTCTAGTGTCTCTCTCTCTAGCCCTCCCCCATCTTCCTCTGTCCCTCCCTCTCTCCCCCACTCCCCCTATATGTGTCCTTATTAAAAATCTCATTTTATTTTAAGATAGGTTCTTGCTATGTAGAACAGGCTAGCCCTGAACTCTCAAAGTAGCCCAGGCTACCCTTGAATTCATGATTCTTTTTGCTTTTGGCTCAGTTCCCCAAATGCTGGGGTTATGCTCAAGTATGTGAATGATTTATTTTTAAAAGGGTAAACTTTCTATTTTTTTTTTTCTTTTTAGACAGAGTTTCTCTATGTAGCTCTGGCTGGCCTCAAGCTCAGAGATCTGCCTGCCTCTGCCTTCTAAGTGAGTTCTGGGATTAAAGGCATGTGCTACCATCACTACCACCACCCAGCTGAAAGGGTAAAATTTCTAATGAGTGATTGTTAATGTGTAGAAACAGTGAATTTTTCTACTTCATTTGTGTTTGGATGCTGATCTTTGTCAGTGACCTAGCGGAGTACTCATGCAATAATCCCGAGAGTGTGGGGGCTGGAGAGATGGCTAAGGTACCTCCAGTGCAAGCATGAGGACTTGTCTAAGACTGCAGCCTCTGGACTCAGGAGCCAGCGAGCTGGGCACGGTGGCACACACCGAGGCGGAACGGCCTTGCTAGCCAGCCGTCAGATCATAACAGCAAGCTCTGTGTTTAGTGAGTGATCCTGTCTCAAAAACTAAGGTGGTGATAGATACTGGATGATAGATACTGGAAGATACTTGAAATACAGCCCCGGCCTCCACAGAAGCATGCAGAGGCAAGCACGCCTGATACTCGAATCTGCCTGAAGAATCTAGGATCTTAGATTTTTAACTGTAAATAAATCATCTATAAAAGATGCCAGCAATTTTGTCTCTTTTATCTTCCTTATCCATTTAAAACTGTTTTATTTTTAAAAAATTATGTGTTTATACGTGTGTGCAGGGGTGGTGGTGGGGGATGAATTGTGACAGGATCATACTATGCATCTTGGCTGGCCTACAACTTGCTGTGTAGATCAGGCTGGCTTCAGATTTACAGGAATTCTCTTGCCTCTGCCTCACAAGTGCTGAGATGAAAGATTAAAAGTGTGTGTCTCCACACCTGGCTAGAATAATATTGTGTATTTATTGATTCATTTGGTGTGTGTGTGTGTATTTGGACATCAGAGGACATCTTGCTGGAGATAGTTTTCTCTTTCTGGCCCCTGCTCCTATGTTATCACCGAGTGGTGGCTTTTTAAGCTGACCTCTTCCTGTTCTCAGGCCCTGCTGCTGGGCTGCTCTGCCCAGTTACTGCTATGCACTGTCAGTGATAAATAAGTAAAAGATCCCATACTCTCTCCTGAGCTTTACAGTTTACGAAGCACTCTTTCCTCTATTAGCTCATTGGTCTTTCTTTGCTCCACTTTCGAGAGGGACTATCTCAGTGGAAAAGGCTATGGCACCCACAACAGTCTCTCCCCTTTTCTGCTTTGTTGTTTTCGAGACAGGGTTTCTCCGTTGTAACTCTGGCTATCCTGGAACTCACTCTGTAGACCGGGCTGTCCTGGAACTCACAGAGATCCATCTGTCTCTGCCTCCTGAGTGCTGGGATTAAAGGCATGCGCCACTACTGCCCAGCTTCTTGTTTTTCTTTTAACAGAAGGTGGTCGGCTAAGAACAGTCTGGCACTCAAGTTTAGATGCTCTTGGAATGTCATGCCTTGGGGGACCGGAAGTCTGCCTAAGGAAAGGGGATATAACTCAGCTGATAAGAGTGCTTGCCTTGCGTGTACAAAGTCCTGAGTGTGATAGTGCACTCCTGTAATCCTGGCAGAATTCAAGGTCATGCTTAGCCAGCCTGGGCTCTATGAAACCCTTTTTCAAGAATAAGACAGAAAAAAAAATTAAACAAGATCTTCAGGCTAGTGTCCCCAAAATGTCTGTAAGGTAGATGGGGGAATAGGAAATGTCCTTGGAAACCAGAGTGTTCATAGGGTGGGTGGAGCGGTGATATTTCCAACCACCTACTCCTACATGAGTCCTTCTCCCAGTAAGAAAGTACTTCTGGATAGGGAAATGGACGACACACGCGATAGGCTCGTGGCCTTGGCTGTCCGGAGTCTCTAGGCTACCGGGTCCAGCACGCATGCCCCTTGGTCTTACTTTCCCAGCCTGGAAGTGGCGCTGCGCAGGCCTGGCTCCTCCCAGCTCTCAACTCGTGGAGTCGTCCCAACGTTGCGCAAGCGCAGGGAGGGCTGGAGCCAGTGAACGCGCCCTCTCGCGGTGGACTGGCCCAGTCGCATTCTTTGTTGTTGCTCTGGGGGCGGGGAGGAGGAGGGAGAACGATGTGGGTGGAGTCTGGGAGGCAGAAGCGAGAATCAGATCACAATGATGAGAATGCCTTTCCTTTGTCCCTCACAAAGACGTATAATATGTGTTTTGGATGCAGATGAAGGAATATCCCCTTTAGAGATCGAAAGACTGGGAGACTAGAATGGAATGAGACTGTTGAGGGGGACGACGATGTTTTCATTCATTCATGTATTCATGCATGCATGCATTCATTCATTCAGCAAACATTCTCTGGGGTAGACAGATGGAATAATGGTCGCTGGTGTGTGTGTGTGTGTGTGTGTGTGTGTGTGTGTGTGTGTGTGTGTAAAGAGACCCGGCTAGCAAAGAGCAGTGGGAGGGGGAAGCTCCAACTGAGATTACACGGATAAAGCTGAGACAGGCAGTAGACCTGACCCGTCCCCAACCACATCTCTAACTGATGAAGACTAAGTAAATAAATAATTAAAGATGAGACACCCTGAACACCAGGAGGGACGCTGTTTACCATGGGCTGAAGCAATCAAATATGTGTAAACCGTAAAGTAATGATTATATGACTAGCGAAAACAGAGATGCTAATTGGTCACAGTTTGGAGGATGCTGGGGAATCAACCCATTATTTTGAAACCAGTAAATTTAGATATGGAAAGAATCAAGCATTTACACCATTTTCCTATATGAACTGTGCCACCTGGAAAGCACACCAGGAGGGCAATTTCTCTATCTGAATATACCCCAAATGATGAAATAGCGTGGCTTTTGAGTATCGCCATTTTGCAAGACAGAACAACAAAAGCTATAGAGGTGCTCAGCACATACTGCGCCTCCGGATAAAGAGCCTGCTCCCAACTATAAAGTGGTTTTGTAGACGAAAGAACCTAAGTATGACCAGTCTCTAGATCCAAGTATACTCTACAGAAGATAACAGTGTCCAGAGAATCCCGTTTAGGGAGGGTGCAGACATGGGAGAACACCAGGGAGACACTGGCAGCGAATCCAGAGTGTGGGCAATTGAGGAACTGATCTGGTGCCTTCATAGGAGAGAGGAAAGAATGGAGGGGTGTAAGGGAGGAAGGAGGAAGAGATGATGGAAAGTCTACAAAAAGAGAGAGGTTTAAGTCTACCAACCAGTTAGAGTGTATCCGCCTATTTGGATCACGACTCAAACTAATACATTGCCGAATGTGTGAGGTACAAATACAAATCCGAAATATGTGATGTAGTGGACACCACCTGTAATCCCGTCATTTGGGAGATTGGGCAGGAGGCTCTTGAGTTCCAGACCAGCCAGGGCTACATGGTGAGAGCCCATCTCAAAGCAAAAAAAAAAAAACAAAAAAACAAAAAAAGAAAACCCGAAGCCTAAAATTAGGCAAATACCAAGGCCCATAGTCCCAGATATTAGGGAAACTGGAACAGGAGACTCCCTTAGGCCCAAGAGTTTGAGGTCCATGTGGGCAGCATACTAAAGGCTCAGTGTCTTAAAGAATAACTAAAGATGAAATTGACGAGAGACTCGAAATTCAAACACTGGAAGTTTGATACTTGATACTTCCCTGTGATTATATTTAAAGAGAGCCATTATATTTAAAGGGTATGTAATGAGATATTGACAGATTAAAGTACATGGGATAGGGAACCTGGGAGAGATGTAGAGGAAAAGATTGGTCAGGAGTTCTTAGTTGCTGAAGCTGGGTAATAGATATATAAGGGCCCATTTTATTATTCTGTGTGTGTTCAAAGAGTTTTATTTTATTTAGTGTATGTATAAGTGTGAACCGGATTGTGAGCTGCCTGTGTGGGTGCTGGGATCTTAATTTGGATCCTCTGGAAGAACACTATGTGCTCCCAACCACTAAGCCATTTCTTCAACCCTTCCTTTTGAAACTATGTATCCCTGGCTGACCTTGAACTTACAGAGATCTTCCTCCCCTTGCCTCCTTCCTGCTGGGACTAAAGGGGTGTGCTTCCATACCCAGCTCCAATTTCCTAAAAACAAAACAAAAATGAAATAAAAATGTCCCAAACGAAAAGCTTAAGGACTCTGTGACACCTTTCCTGTCCCTAAGTCCCAACAGACTGAAGGTGCTATTGTTTTTAACACAGCAGCCCCGAAGTCAGGGCAGTTCTCTGGTGACTTGGGAGCTTTGGGGGTCTCCAGTGGACTCCTGGGACGTCCTTGGGTCTCCCGAATGGGGGTGGTCTTGAGAAAGATCAGAAGAGATACGCTATAGCTTTTCTATTGAGGGAGGCCAGCCTCTATGGGCCTCGAGTCTTTGTAATGTCGGGGCACACTCTCCCTTGACACAGCTAAGGGTGTGAGAGAGAGGCACCAAAAATAGCAGTAAGGCATCAGGGAAGGGGCATCACACGGGAGGCTCAGGGGCAGGGCAGGGGCATCTGCCAGCTCTGCACCCACCCTCAGGGCCTTTTACTCTTACTCTGCCTCCAAACCCCTTTCCTGTCTGAGAAGGCAGGAGGAGATGGCAAGGTGATCTGGGACAAACACCTGCCTGACTCTGGATGCTGACTCTGGAAATTCTGTGGCTCTTCAGGGACACGTGGGGTGGTCAGGCAGGAAGAAAGAAGGGACAAGGACAAAGTAACCTGCCCACTGGTCACCTGAATGTAAACCTGACCCGGGACAGGTCCCCAGACATCTTCACTTGGACAGTCAGGGTGGGGTGAGGTTAAAAGCAGTCTTTCCCGGGAGACTTGCGGGAAGCCTGCCAAGACTATGGAATTCCAGCAATGGTAGGACACTATTCCTTCCTCAGGGCTCAAGAGGAATGGAAGATCCTGCAAGAGAAGTATGTATGCAGGGATGAAGGTGTCCACCGTCACATACACTAAGGAGGGAGCTGGACACAGGGATATGCATTCAGAGCATTCAACAGCAGCCATGTGGCTTTGGAGGACGTTAGTAACTGCCATGCCTCGGTGGTGTCAACTGTAAAATGGGGGTTACAGTAATGTCTGCCTCGTGGAATTGTTGTGGGTATGGAATGGGTCAGGGCACATAAATGCATGTAAGCCTTTTGGCACAGAGGCAGACTGGTCATGTGTCCCTCCCACCGTCCCACAAGCCCCACTCAGATAGGATTTTCTCATCTCTGCATGATCTAGGTGACTGGATTCGTGCTGCCGTTAATGTTATTATGGATTCTTCACAGTGGTGCCCAGAGACCAGCGTTAATCATGCAGCTTGTAGTTTGGAAACAGAGGCCTAGAGAGGGCGACTGACTTACGACCATGTCTGTAGGAACTATCAAGCTGGGACCCCAAGCCTATGCACTCCAGCTATGTGAGCCAGAGAGAGCCTCTTCTCTGCTTACCTGACTCCTCCTTGCCCCCAGCTAGGACCACCTGGGTTCTCCCCAGCCAAACCTTCACAGGGAGACCCTTGGGCTCAGACTGGGCCAACAGGCACTTCCGATTGCTGCTACTGAAGTTGTGGACTAGCCCACTGCACTTACTAGTTGCCAGACCCCGCGTCAGCTGAAGGTGGGAGACTGAGGAGACCAGAGGTGTTCTGCACCTCTATGCTGTGAGGCTGGGTTGACACAGGGATGTGTGTGTGTGTGTGTGTGTGGTGTATGTAGGGGGCCTCAGCAGTACCACCCAGCCTAGGAAGAGGTGGGAGGGGGAAAGGGGGAAAGGCTTCAGAGGGGAGGGAACACCTGCATCCTGGTGAAAGTCAGCCCAAGGGACAAGGACAAGGCAGGAAGTGAACACCAGCCAGGAAGTTAAGAGACATAATAAGCTAGGCAAGAGCAGGGGAGGCCAGAGCCTGGGGATGTGTATGTGTGTGTGTGTGTGTCTGTGTGTCTGTGTGTCTGTGTGTGTGTGTGTGTGTGTGTGTGTGTGTTCTAGACAGAGGCCAGACAGAGGAAGGGCCAGAAAGTCATCAACTGGGGATGAGCTGGAAACTCAAGGACAATAGGTGTCATTGAGATTTTAAAGGAAGTGGGTGGAGAGATGTCTCAGTGGCTAAGAGGACTTGCTGCTCTTGCAAAGGACCTGGGTTCAATTCCCAGCACCCACATGGTGGTTCACAGCCGCCTATTATTCTAGTTCCAAGGGGTCTGACTTCCTCTTCTGATCTCTGTGGGTACCAGGCACATATCATACATAAACACACATGCAGGCGATCACTAATACACACAAAATAAAAATAAATCTTTAAAAAAAATTTTAAGGGAGGGCCCAAGTAGCCAGATTGGTGGTTTAGAAAACACACTGAGGAGCTGGAGAGATGACTCAGTGATTAAAAGCACTGGCTGCTTTTCCTGAAGTCCCGAGTTCAATTCCCAGCACCCAAAGGGCAGCTGGAAACATTCTAACTGTAGACTTGTGCAATCCAGAGCCTTCCTCTTGTGTGCAGACAAGCACCCATATGCGTAAACAAATACATTTTGAGGAGACGTGGTGCGTGCCTTTAATCCCAGCACTTGGAGGCAGAGGTAGTCAGATCTCTGAGTTCCGGGCCAGCATAGTCTACAGAGGGAGTTCCAGGACAGCAAGGATTACACAGAGAGACTCTGTCTTGAAAAACCCAATAGAAAAAAGAAGAACAAAGCATGTTGACCGGAGTGGAGGCTGGCGGTGTGCTGGGAACTTTGAGGTCAGAGGTGTCCTAGGGCCCTGGGTGGTATGATGGGAAAAGCCAACAGGGTTGTAGGCCCTTTAATGAGCTGGCTGAGATGCTACTTCTCCTGTATCCAGGACACATCCGCTACACAGTAAGACCCTGCTTCAAAAACCAAAAACCAAAAACCAACACACACGCACACAAAAAACAAACCACGGCTGTGAATGTAGCCTGGTTGACGGAGTACTCGCATAACGTATGCAAAGTCCTGGGTTCAGTCCCCAGTGCTCCAGAAAACCAAGCATGGGTTGCACACCCACAATCTCAGCACTCCAGAGATGGAGGCAGGAGGATCCAGTTCAATTCCCAGTACCCACAGGGCAGCTCACAACTGTCTGTATCTCTAGCTTTAGGGGACTCTGACACCCTCACACCAATGTACATAAAATTCAACAAATGGT
Organism: Cricetomys ansorgei; assembly: GCA_026225945.1. Taxonomy (NCBI): domain Eukaryota; kingdom Metazoa; phylum Chordata; class Mammalia; order Rodentia; family Nesomyidae; genus Cricetomys; species Cricetomys ansorgei. Next base: position 19,029,438 of record JAMJFZ010001881.1, read on the forward strand.
TTTTTAAAAGAAGGAAACAAGTAAAGTGCAGCATAAAGAATCAAATATATAATATTTAAAGAAAAACATACACACAAAATAAAGTCCACCGTGGTCACCAGGAAAGGACTAGGGGACACTGTTTGAGGCCAGTGTCCACTCCAGATTCAATGCTTACTCTGAGAATGGAAGGAGGCGGCTCCCTGGGCTAGGCTGGCCCCAGCTGCTCTGACACATGTCCTCCCCCTCTTCCCCGCCTTCTCTGCCAGCCCCTGTCTCTGTCACTCACTGGGCTGGCTAGGCTGGGACAGCAATGGCAGCAGCACTGACTTGGATTCCCCTTCTTGTGGGCAAGTTGGGGATCTTCTTCGTGGGAAGGGACATAATGAGGGGTGGGATTGAGGAGTTGTGAGGTAGAAGAGTAGTGGGTCCTAAGATGAGGGGCTTGGGGTGGGTGAAGTAGGACCTAGAGGCTTTTGAGGGGTAATGATAAGCCATCAGGGACCCAGGTATTGGGAGCTAGACTCTGGAGAGTGGGTACGGGGTGGGGAGTTGAGAGCAGAAGTGTCCTGGGACCTGGTGGGCATGACAGGACAAGCCAAGAGGGCCATGGGCCCTTTAATAGCTGGCTAGGACACTACTTCTGGGACAAAGCTAAATTTGGCATTAAGAGGGAAGGCGGAGGCTGCCTGGGCAAGTCTACTTTGCTGGGCTCCTATTGGCCTTCAGCGCAGACCCTGTTGTGTGTTCTTCTCTGGGAGTTGGGGGCCTCAGAATAGCTACCCCCTTATCTGAGGGTCCTCTCTACCTTCAGTCTCCCAGACCTTTGGCATGGGGTTCTATTCCAAGTATCGTGAACACACATCATGCACCCCATTTCTCAGCCAAACATCAGTCCCCTCCCACCGTGGGCCTAAAACATGGAGTGAATGGCTGGAGGTCCCTCCCATGAATCTAAAGCCAATACAAGTCTGGGTCTCGTCACCCTTTAAACTGTGTAGCAGAGCGGGGTCTACACTCCACCACCTGGAGCCAGTCAGGAGCCCCAGCTCTCAGAGCATCAGAGGAACTGTGGGGACGGGGTCTCATCCCCCACCCATGACTGAAACTGTCTGTGTGTTTGGGGCTTATGGGGTCCCCACAGGTCTCCTGGCAGGGCTGAGGGGCACTGAGGCCCAGCAGACAACCTTATACCCACTTGTGGGTCGTGTTTTTGTGCATCCCTTGGAACACGCCACCTTCCTGCGCCTTCCAGAACACATTGGTGAGAGAGGGACCAGACGGGCCGGAGTGTGCCAATCTAGCTCTCCTGTCCAGTCTCCAATTTCCAATTCCTTCTTGTTTCTCTGTCAGCGGTGCCACCCACTGTGAGACTCACCTACCACGCCCACCTCCAGGGACATCCAGACCTTCCCCGTTGGCTGCGTTACTTGCAGCGAAGTCCCTATAACCCTGGCTTCCTCTATGGTACTCCCACCCCAGATGATCGTGGGCGCCAGATCATCGAGGTGCCAGCACGGTGACATCCAGACCTCCCCTGGGGGTGGCCACTGGGGTCTCCTAGGAGTAGCCCTGCCAGTGGGATTGGGTGTTTATGCGTGCTTATTTACATATAATTCGCATACATTTCATTTGTTCCTACACCAGCTTCCCTTTAGCCCCACTCCTTGGTCCTTTTCCCATTCTCCCAGGTCACAGCCTACAATCGGGACAGCTTTGACACCACTAGACAGAGGCTGGTGCTGCTGATTGGTGACCCAGAAGGTATCTCCATCCTTATTCTACTGGTGCAGAGCTTGAAGAACCTTCTAGGAGAGAGAGTGTCGGGAAGCTGTATGGGAGTAAGGCGTCCAGGAGAGGGGTCGTCAGGGTAGACAAGGTGTTGATAGCTTTAGGGGTGGAGCTCTGGTCTGTGTTACAGACTGTTGCCGTACAGACTGTGTTACAGACTGAGGCTAGCCCTCAGTGCTGTAGGGCACTGGCCAGACACCGTTGCAGTGTTGGGGAAGGGAACTTGGGGCCTGTGTTGTCTATTGGCTGTTGGGGCAGAGGTGGTGTAGGGGATATGAGAAAGCTTGGAGGAAGTTTAGGAAGCACCCCGGAAACAGAGCACAGAGTAGGGTGCGGCTCAGCGCCCACTTGGCCTCCCCAGGTCTCCGGTTGCCATACCAAGCAGAGTTCCTGGTGCGCAGCCATGATGTGGAGGAGGTACTGCCTTCCACCCCTGCCAGCCGCTTCCTCACCGCCTTGGGGGGGCTCTGGGAGCCAGGGGAACTCCAGTTGATCAACATAACTTCTGCCTTGGACCGTGGAGGCCGTGTCCCTCTTCCCATTGAGGGCCGAAAGGAAGGGTAAGTGGGCAACCCAGGAGGGCTTCCTGGCTGGCTGGGGAGTGGACAAGAAAAAAAAATAGCCCTCTCCCTGATTTCCAGATCGCCACGAGGGCGTGCCTTCATCATATTCTTCTCTTGGCTTCACACTGCTGTCCGTTCCCTCTCATCTCCTTGTCCTTCTCCAGCCCAAACCCTCGTTACCCTGAACTCTGTACTTACTAGTTAAAAAGCATTTTGGGGGTACATAAAAAGTGGGGTGCTCTGTCTTGGTCTCAGGCCTTGGGGGCTGTGACTTCTCCCACCAGGCCCTTATGTGTCTCCCATGGGCACTCTCCCCCCCGACCCCAGGTCCTTGCCTACCATCAGGACACCTTCACCTCTCCCTGGCAGACTGGTGCCTTACTCATTTATCCCCACTATGCTGACAGTGACTCTTATTGCCCCAGGGTATACATCAAGGTGGGCTCTGCCACACCCTTCTCCACCTGCCTGAGGATGGTGGCGTCACCTGACAGCTATGCCCGTTGTGCCCAGGGACAACCTCCATTACTGTCCTGCTATGACACCTTGGCACCCCACTTCCGCGTTGACTGGTGCAATGTGTCTCTGGTGAGGAGGTATCCTGGCTCTAGGGTTTGAGTTTAGGGTACAGTCTTCATCAGGTCTGCTCCTTCTATGATTTCTCTGATAGTGTCAGTTTGGGTCTCAGCGTCAGTCTGTGGTCTCTGTCATGGATGGGCGGGCACGCTTGCATGCATACGCATGTGTATACACAGACAGACACAGACAGACAGACAGACAGACACACACACACACACACACACACACACACACACACACACACTTCTATCTTCTGCCACAAGAGGGCGACAAAGCTTACATCTGACTCTACAGTTGAGTCCCAGGATCTGCTCAGCCCAACAGCTAAACACTGCCAAGAGTTCCTAAGACTGAACTCCAGCAAGGGCATCTGTGTGACAGCTCTTCCTGCTTCAGGAGGAAGTGTCATCAAACAAGCCTGCCTGCAATAAGAGGCTCATTTTGTGGCTCTTAGTGATGAGCAAGGGACCCTAGAAATCCTGACTCCCAGGTGGAAACTGCTGTGCTCTCAGAAGCGAGCAAGAGGGGACTCCACTAGGGTCCCTACTGGAGGCCTTGTACTGGGCACCGCCATGATTCACTGCAGGAATAGGCACACCATCATCAATCGCTCTGAATTCACAGCTGAGGAAACCATGTTGAGGCAAGTCACCCCAGTGAAGCACTAACCTGAGTCAGAGTTCAGACCCCAACCTTGCACTCCAAACCTTGCACCAGCGCTAACCATTGTAGAGCCCCACCTCTCTTAGAAGTGACTTCTCCTGGCCCCTCATCCAGTGTTTTTCCTGTAGTCACATGAGCTCGGGGAGGCAGGCCAGAAGGTCTATGGTTGCATGGAGTTGATAGGCAGGCGGCAGAGCCTCTGCTCTGTCTCCTGGGGGCCAGTGTCTCTGTGTCCGTCGAGCCACCCCTAGGTCAGCCCTGGGCTCTGTGCAGGTGGACTGGTTGCCAGAGCCCCCGGATGAGGTGCCTACTCCAGGCGACGGGATCCTAGAGCATGACCCATTCTTCTGTCCACCCACCGAGGCCACAGGCCGAGACTTCCTGGCAGATGCCTTGGTCACCCTCTTGGTGCCCTTGCTGGTGGCTCTGTTGCTCACCCTGCTGCTTGCTTACATCATGTGCTGTCGGCGCGAAGGACAGTGAGTGCAGCAGGCTGCTGCTCAAATCTGAGGGGCCATTCCGGGGCTGAGGGGAGCCATACGTCCCAGGGGATGGGGTTCTCGACCATAAGGGGAATGTGGGGCTCCCTTTCTAGGCAGCGGGGGGTCCACTGCTCTCTGGTTTGGACCTAGGAGGGGGTTCTGGATATAAGCACGCTCCTGGGAAACTTTGAGCAGAGCCAGACTGGTACTGACCCCCCCCATCCCCACCCCATCTCCATTTTCCCACAGGCTGAAGAGAGACATGGCCACTTCTGAGTGAGTAAAGGAAAGCTGGGGGGAGGCAGAGGGGAAGCCTGGATTGTTGAATTGGACCCTCTACTATGAGCCTTGGCCCTAGGCTGGCTGGAGGCTAAGCTCTCACCTTATCCTCATGTGTCCTGGCCATAGATGAGGCTGTCGGGGTACAGGGAAGGGAACCTGCCATTGCCCGGAGGAAGGGGCTTGGGAGGCAACAAGAGGCTCCCGGTGTGTATTCTCCTATCCTTCCTTCTCTCTCTTTTCTGTCCCCCTCCTCCCTGCCGCCTCCCTCCTCTCTCTCCTCTTTCCCTCTCCCTCTCCCTTTTCCTTCTCCCTCCCTACTGTGAGACAGACACCTGGCTGGCCTCTGATTCTCCATCTTAGAGGATATGGCTGGCCCAGCTGATGGCAACAGATGCTTTGAATCCTACCATATCTTTCCAAGACTATCTTACTCTGCCTCAGATCCCTCCTACCCATGGCCTCCTCCCACCTCTGTGCCCCTCAGCCCCTGGCCTTCTTTCTCCATCCCCTGAATCCCAAAGATGGCAGAAGGCAGTTGTGAAATAAGTTGGGCTTTTATTCCCACTTCACTGAGCTTGTGGCAAGCCTGGACCTTGCCTGGCCTGCCTTATTAATGGCGGCGGCCTTTGGCCACCCTACGAGCTCTCTTGAAGTGCCGTTGATAGCTCCTTTTGGAGCCTAGTAGTGACTGGCGTGGTCCAGACCGGCGCTGCCTAGGCCTCTGCTTCCGTTGCTTCCTCTGGCGTTTCTTGGCCTTGCGCTTGGACTTGAAGGCCTTCTTCTTGCCTAGGCGGAAAGAGCCTGAGGCTCCCTTGCCGGTCACCTGCTTAAGCATGCCTTTCTTCACTAGATTTTGGAGCACACGTTTGAAGCGCCAGGTGTTGTGGGCCATATTATAGCCTGTTGTGGTCACAGCTTTCTTCAAGGCAGCAAGGGACACACGGCTGCGTACCCCCTTGGTAGCCACAGCCTTTAGAATCACATTTGACATGCTGGGCTTCCGCAGGGCTTGGGAGCAGGTGAGGGGCCCAGTCTTCGTCTCAGTCTTGCTTGGGTCCCCTGATGTGCTGGACTCTTGTTCTCCAGCCACCTCAGCAGCCACCTCAGCATTTGGGGCTGCAGATGGTGACGCCAGTGACGTGTTTCTCTGCATCTCTCCTGGGGGTGGCTGAGGGGCACTGGGTGCTAGGGCCTCCAGGGTGGTGGCTGGAAGTGTCCGGGTCACTCTCAGTGTGGGTGAGCTGTGTTCTGGCTTCTGCTTCCCTCAGAGGCTCCTCTGTAGGGGTCTGGGCCACACCTCCTGGGTGGCCAAAGGGAGGACCGAGGGTGATCACCCACGGCTGACCTCAGCAGACTTGTACTGTGGGCTCAGGAGCTGGTGAAGTTATCTCTGCAATGACCTCAGGGAGCCATTGTGAGGTGAGCAGAATTCTGTGGGAGTCATAGTAGCCCCATTGTCTCTTCTTTGGAAGGTCAGAGGCACCAGATAGTGGGGACATCTGGTGAGCCCCACGTAGGGAGTGCCTATGCATATATGGCATATACATGTCTGATCCAATTCCGGGACACTTGGAATCCTCAGGTTTATTTGTGGTGCTGCCTATGGAATCCAGGGTTTACACACACACACTAGGCAAGTGTCTCACCACTGAACAGCATCTCTAACCCAAGTCCTCAGGTCTTTTGTTTGTTTTGTTTTGTTTTTGAGACAGGGTTTCTCTGTTGTCACTCTGGAACACACTCTGTAGACCAGGCCGGCCTCGAACTCACAGAGATCTGTCTGCCTCTGCCTCCCGAATGCTGGAATTAAAGGTGTGTGCCACCACCGCCCGGCTAAATCCTCAGTTTTAAATCTACCATTTGACTGTCAACAGTCTCCACTCATGGGGTCTTTGTGTCTCTGAGTGGAAAAATGCAAACATTTTGTGTTTATTATTTTGAGACAGAGCTATATTTAGCTCTGTCTGGCCAGGCATTCACTATACAGGCCAAGCTGGTCTCAAACTCCCAAGAGATCTGTCTGTCTCTGCCTCCCTCCCAAGTACTGGGATTAAAGGCATGCACCACCATACCTGACTACGTTTGTTTTTTGAGGTAGGGCGCTGGCCTTAATATGTAGCTGAAAATAACTTTGAACTTCTGATTCTACTGCCTTCATCTTCCTGAGGGATAGAAATTAAGGCGTGCCACCACAGCTGGTGCTGGGGATGGAACCCAGGGCCATGTTTTGCAGTTTGCATGCTAGGCAAACACTTTACCAACTGAACTCTTCCAATACACTTAAACACAAGAATTACAATTACTTTTTAGTGGAGAGCATACTTTTTGGAGTAAAATGCAGTTCCTTGGTTTATGTAAATCGATCAAATCTTCCATACAAAACTTTAAAATGCTTTATTAAACTGGGTATGGTGGTCCATGCCCGTAATCCCAGCACTGGTGAGGTGGAGCCAAGAGGATCAGGGTTCCAGGCTAGCCTCCACTGAAGGCCATTCTGAGTTCCACGAAACCCTGTCTAAAACCCGAAAAGAAAAATAAAGTTGTTTTTTGTTTTTTTGAGACAAGTCTCTTTATTATGTAACTCTGGCTGTTCTGAATCTTGCTCTGTAGACCAAGCTGGTCTCGAACTCACAGAGATCCACCTGGCCCTGCCTCCTGACTGTTAGAATTAAAGCATGAGCCACCAGGCCTGGCTGGGTTTTATGTCTTATATTTGTTTTTGCTTTATAGGTCTCTCCCATTGAAATAAATGATGTCGACATACCTTTCACAAGGAGGATTTTTAATAATTTTTTTGGGGGGGGGCCTGTGCCAGATTTGATCATTTGTGTCACTGGCACTGTGACTTTTCTCTTATGACCAGTTTTTTTTTTTTTTTTTTTTAACCACTTCTACCTTTCCTGGTTCAATTTGTAGCTCTGATGTAAGAGAGATGGGCTTCCCTCCTGATAGGAAGTAAGAATTTTGCTGTGTGTGTGATCAGCCTTTGCTGGCTAGACCTTGTGTCCTTAAGATCTGCCAGATGCAGTTATCTTACTAAGGTCAACGTCTGCTACTTTTCAAACTAGTCACAGGTCGTGATTTTGCTGCCTGGTTGTCACCTGAATCAGATCTCCAGGACCCAGTGGCATTGCCCTCTGGGTCCATGTGTTTGGGGCAGAAAGTCCGTTGGTGACGGAATAGATTCGGGAGGAGACCTATGATCCCATGTGTGTACCTGTGTCTGTGAGTGTGTTCGTATGTAGCAGTGCCTGCCTTCCCTTCCATCGGCCTGAGTAGTTATACGAAGCCCCCTGTGCATTATCAGAGTGATTCGATCGAGATGTGGGATTGTGGGTGGGAGGGACCTGTTGATGAAGGCCTTTCCTGGGACAGAGGCCGTGACTGCCTCCCTGGCTCCTCAGCGTCTACACACTTCTTGCTTTCATCCCTCAACAGGCTCTCTGCAGCTAGGGATCGTGGTTTGGACACCTCGGTTCGTCAGGTTCCACACTTAGGAGTTTATCTACCTATCCCCTGGCCTTAGACCATGACCTCACTTCATCTCCTGGCCAGCGGGTGCCCAGTCCCACTTCCGGCTCTCCATGAGGCCTGCCTGTCTTTCGGAGCTCTAATCTTTCAGGCTTTTAACTGGAGCGGGAGTCCACTGACAGGGACCAGGACTCCTGGTAGGGACCCTGGGGAGGGACATTATTCAGCCTGCCTGGAGCCTTGCCTTAATTTCCCTAAGAACGAAAATCCAATTCTTCTTCTTCTTCTTCTTCTTCTTCTTCTTCTTCTTCTTCTTCTTCTTCTTCTTCTTCTTCTTCTTCTCCTTCTCCTTCTCCTTCTCCTTCTCCTTCTCCTTCTTCTTCTTTTTCTTCTCCTTCTTCTTCGTCTTCCTCCTCCTCCTCCTCTTCCTCCTCCTCCTCCTCCTCCCCCTCCTCCTCCTCCTCCTCCTCCTCCTTCTCCTTTTTAAGAAGGTTTCACTGTGTAGTCCAAGTTGACCTAAAACTCAGAATCTCCCTACCTCAGCCTCCCAAGCCCTAGGATTCTGGGCTTGTGCCACCATGCCTAGCGGAAAACTCATTGCTTACAAAGAAAAGTCTCTGCTCTGACTTGAGGATGAGGAGTGTGGGAAAATGTCAACAGACTAAGCCAACAAATAAGGTGCATTCATGTAAATGAGGCTTGAAAACAACTTCCCCTGAAGGTCAAATTCACTCCTGGGCTCACTAAAGTAAAGTGTAGCTCCCTATAATAATAGCACAGAGAGGTTAAGCGATTTGCTAAACATCACAAAGCAGTAAATAGCAGAAACCCAGTGAAAAATGCCAAGGCAAGTCCTGAAGCTCCATTCTCTGAGTCACCCTGCTGCTCAGATGCACTGCAGCTTGCCCCTGGACAGCAGAAAGTAAGGACCTAGGACTGTCACATGTTATGAAAGCCGGACCTGAAGCTGGAGTTCAGAACAGGCCTTCTGACGGGTGTGGCCATTCCCTGTAGTCAAGGTTTCCAAGTTGCTGAGGGTGAAACTAGGGACAGTTCAAGGAACTCTGGTCAGAAACAGAGAAAGGAGGCAAGCTCAGCGGGGAGGGGTCAGTTACGAAGGGGCAGAGACCACGTTCAGGGAGCCCAGATACTGAGACCCAGAGCTTGGTGGGCCACGGAGAAGGTATTCCTAGAAGGATCAAAAGCTACTAGATAATAGAAGGTGGAGGAATGGGGAAGACGGCCAGGCTAACGGAAGCATGGGAGGGAAGGGAAGGAGTTAGTCTTAATGCTGGCATTGGTTCTGAGGGCGGTTAGAAAGCACTGAGAGAACAGAAAACCGTCACACAGCTGGGGATGCAGCCGGTTGGTGGGGTACGTGCCTAGTATGCACAGAACTCTGGGTTTGATCCTTAGCATCACACAAACCGTATGGGGGCACATTCTGGTGATCCTAGCAGGTGGGAGGATCAGGAGTTCAAGGTCATCCTCAGTAAGGATTGAGTTTGAGGCCCCAGGCTATCTAAGTCTTAAACAAACCAAATCAGTACACTGGACTACAAAGCCCAGCCAATATCAGCTTCTGCAAATATCTACTCCGTGTGGGTATCTGCTCCTGTCTTGGCATCTTGGGAGTTACCTATGCTAATCACTAACCCAGACTCCCAGCTGTATTTTCTTCGCTCTGCATAACAACCTAGGAGGGTAGGTATTATCATCCCCATTTTACAGGTGAGGAAACGGAGGCAGGAAGGGGTTAAGCAGCATGTCAAGGACATACTGCTTTAAATCCAGGCTGTCTGTATCCAGAGCCTTGACTCAGTCACTGGGCACAAGCAGGCACTACTGAATTTCCCATTTTCTCTCCCTGCATTTGCATCATGTGTCTGAGTCTCCCAGCAACCAGATCTGGTAGGCAGATTGCAGGGCAACTCTGATGCAGTACCAGGCTAGACCCTACAGGCCCATTCCAAGAGCTGATGATCTCCTGTTTGGGTCTCCAGCATCCAGATGGTTCACCATTGTACCATCCACGAAAATACAGAAGAGCTTCGGCAGATGGCAGCCAGCCGTGAGGTGCCCCGACCTCTTTCCACCTTGCCCATGTTCAACGTGCGCACAGGAGAGCGGTTGCCTCCCCGCGTGGACAGTGCACAGGTGCCTCTCATCCTGGACCAGCACTGAGAGCCCCGCAGGTAGGTCTGGCTGGGCAGTGCCGTCCTCCAACAAAGAAACGAAGAGGCCTCTGTCTCAAGGCCAGGGCACGTGGTGGGATACGGGAGAACACACTGACCTGCACCACCCCCCTCCTCACCCCCTGCCCAGTGTGCAGGGTGCTCAGCATCGCCAGGATCGTGCCCCACAATGGCAGAGCACTCCGGACGAGAGGTTCAGGATATGGAAGACAGGAGTCTGTTACTTTCAACCTCCCCTCTGTCATGTCCTTTCAGCTCCAGCTCCAGCTGCACCACTCAGAGCTGCTGACCTGTGACCACATCGCCTGCAGTCACTGATTCCAGCCTCTGGCCTACTTGGACCTCCGCCTCCAAACAGGAAGACGGATGGGGTAGGGAGTGGGGAGGGTGCTTGGAGTCAGCACCCAAGAATAAATACCTGCTGCTCTGCTCATTGCTTCTAGTGCCTTCTTCTCAGTAGTTACCACTGCCTCTGTTTCCCCTTCTTTTGAGGATCCCCAGAGGCTGCCAGCTGCCCTTTGGACTCTTCCAATTTTGCTGTTCTCAGATTCACTGGATCCGATCATGAGGTTCGGCTGGATTATTGGTGCCACTTTCTAGACCAGGAAACTAAAGCCTGTGGAGAGTGAATGACTTGTCCGGTGTCACAGAACAAGCTCTGTCTGCCTGTACATTGCCTCTGTAGAGGTGAGCAATCCGAGAAACAGGGGACTCAGGACCTTACCTAGACCATCTGGTTGACACCTGTCAGTCTGTACACTGTGTTTTGGGAGAGCTGATCCAATTATGGAGCTGTTGGGAGGTGGGACTGGCCGACCACCCTAGGTTCCAGAGGTCTGGCCATTCTAGAATGTTCCCTGAGCCGAGTATTGCCAGTGTGGCTTCTCCCTCATGGGCTCTGAGGTGTTTAGCTGGCTGTGCAGAGGCCTGGGGTTGTTTTCCCAGGTTGCTACAGCTGAAGTGGGCCAGCTCTGCTGTGCTCTCTGCCACCTGCTCTGTGATGAGTATCACATGTTACCACTTTCATGGGAGGACAGGCTGAGACTAAGCCTGAAAGAGTGTCAACAAAGGACACGTGGCCCAGCCCATCTCAGCTCTAAAAATGCATACAAGGCCTGTCACCCAATACTTTGGACTTCTTTAAGGCTTTTCTTTCCCTGCGAGTTTCCAGTCCCTTAGCTCACCATGATCCTTCCTTTTCTCCTTCTTTCCTTTTTTCCTTCCTTCCTTCCTTCCTTCCTTCCTTCCTTCCTTCCTTCCTTCCTTCCTTCCTTCCTTCCCTCCTTCTCTCTCTCTCTCTCTCTCTCTCTCTCTCTCTTTCTCTCTTTGGATCAGGGTCTGTGCACATAGCCCTAGCTGTCCTGGAACTCATTATGTAGACCAGGTTGGCCTCGAACCCCCCCTATGTTTTCACAACTTCCTTCACTGGTGGTCATCTGGACTCTGTTCTAACGCATGTCCTCAAGAGACCCTCCCTGTCCCTTCTGTTCCCATGGCTTCCGAGTCCCTTCACATCCCTCTTGGCTCTCTGACAGAAGATGCAGTCTGAGCTCATGGATTATAGATCTTCTGGGCTGGAGAGATGGCTCAGCTGTTAAAGGCTAAGCATACAACCAAAACACCAAGCCTTCCATTATTAGACTCAGCGTTCTGCCTACCCTCTAACAGCTCCCCTCACCCCCCTCAGCTTCAGTACAGCCCCTCCACACAGAAGATGCCAGAGAAAGCTGTTTGAAGTGAATACCCAAGGACACTGCTGTCTGTTTGCTCAGAGTTTTTTTTTTTTTTTTTTTAAATGTGTATGGGTGATATGTCTGCGTGTGTGTCCCACAGAGGCTAAAAGAGCTGTCGGATCCCCTGGGACTGGAGTTGCAGACTGTTGTGAACTGCCATGTGGGTGCTGGGAATCTTCTGGATCCTCTGAAAAAGCAGCCAGTGCTCTTAACTGCTGAGTCATCTCTCCAGCCCCTGTTCAGAATTCTTGTCTTTTCCTTTCTTTTCTTTTTCCTAACGGCTAGTTAAGTGCAGTAACGAGAAAAGGAAGAAGTGAAGAACAAGAGTTTAGTCTGTAACTGACTATGAACTATCAGTTGCGATAACTCACTACCTTTGTCCCAGCCTGCTCAGAGTTCTTAAGGAGGCTGCACTTTCTCTCTGGACAAAAGGCTAAGCCTCTACTACCCGTCTTCTGCACCCTAACCCTACTCTGGACACCCTAAACCCATTAGCTGTCTAATTAAGGAACTGAGTCTGTAAGCATTGACAAAGGCTGGCAGCGGGTGGTGCTGGTACAGTTTATGTACCCAGTGAACGTAGGCTGGAGGCATGAGCTCTAATCAAATGATTCTTTGCAGAACGGACACATGCCTCTGACTTCTCATTGGCTGTCTCCTCCTTTCATGAAGGCCCTTCAGCTGATGGAGAGGCACAGCTCAGAAGACAGCTAACCCCCGGGACTTAGGCTGACTTCCCTGGGGTCCCTGTGCCTTTAAGGTGGGGGCTGCTGGCTCCCCTTTACCTTCTATCTGCTCTCCTGCAAGGCCTTCCTGGGCTGGTCAAGGTGGGAGAGTGAGAAGTCAGCTCCTCCCTCCCTCTGCTTCCTGGCCTTGCCTTGGGGTCTTGGCAGCCTCTTCCTCCCTTCCTCCCAGTTCAGTTCCAAAGAGCACACAGAAGCCTGCCTGGCTGCCTTCCTGAAAGGAAGTGGCCCAGACAAGTAGCCCGGAGGATGGCGTGACTACAGAAGACACTGAATCCCGCCTGGGCACACACATGTGAATGCCCAGCTGTCCAGCAGCACACTAGGAGGGCAGAGACTAACTCTGTAGCAGCCTCTCTTGGAAGACTACGAGCCTATACAATCCCCAACCCACACCTCCTGTGGCTTCACTCAGCCCCACCCCTCTTCTAGTCCTGTTGATGGCCCTGCTTATGTGGCCTAACGAGTGGTTTCCATCTTCGCTCTAAATACAGACTGCACACGTGGCCTGACTCTCCAGACATTTTCTCACTGCCTCCCATTGTCCAGACACCGGAATACAGGGCACCGCCCACAGCTCCCAAGGCAACGCCTCCCAGACAGGGTTTAAAGAGTTAGTTTGCTCCTAAAAGGAGTCACCCCAGCTTCGGGAACCCAGGACAGGCATGCTGGACTTCCTAGAAACAGCATTATCATGAGCACCTATACAGTCTCCCCACGACCGATGGGCTCTCCTTCTGCTAATGCCTCAGGACATTTTGGTTTTTTTCCTCTCTGAATGGAGACGAATGGTAAAGTTCACACTCCTTGATGCAATGATGCTGTCCGTCGAGTGTGGACACGGGAAGCACAACTAGTTCAAACAGATACGTAGGGTTTTAGAGGTATTTGGAGTTGTATTAGGTTAGATAAGAGTTGAAACTTGTTTCATCTGATTTTTTTTTTTTTTTTTGGACCTGGGGTCTCATTTAACACAGACTTGGAATTAGATATGATGCCTAGAGATGAACTTGAACTTTTGATCCTCCTGTTTCTGCTTCTCATGTGGTACCAGGGATCGAACCCAGAGCCTTGTGCACGCTAGGATCACTCCGCCAACTGAGCTGCTCGGCTCATCTTTTTTCCTTTTTAAATGTGGATGCTAGAAAATGAAAAAAAACATATGGTGGCCTACAATCTACTTTTTACACACATGCACACACACATATACAGGCACACAAATATACAGACACACACATATATACAGATATACCATACACACACATACACACTCGACACACATATACAGACACATACACACACACACACACACTCATACATACACGACACACATTTATAGACACACACACGCACAGACTTGACACACATATACAGACACATACACACACACACACATACTCATACACACAAGACATACATATATAGACACACACACGCACAGACTTGACACACATATACAGACACATACACACACACACACATACTCATACACACAAGACACACATATATAGACACACACACACACACACACATACTCATACACACAAGACACACATATATAGACACACACACGCACAGACTTGACACACATACAGACACATACACACACACACACATACTCATACACACAAGACACACATATATAGACACACACACGCACAGACTTGACACACATATACAGACACACACGCATCATGCCTCTCATCTTCCTCTTCTCTTCTCTGTCAGGAAGAGAATCACATGTGCTCCAGGACCCTTGGGTACCAACTCGCCTCCCTCCCAGCTTGGCTTTGCACGATGTTTGCAAAGTGCTGAAATCTCCATGTGCACGAGAATCAATTACCCTCCCAGACAGACTATCCTCTTCCCACATATCCTCCCTCCACATACCCCGGCTCAGTTTGGAGCACACACTCAAGAGGGACACACTACCACAGCCTCTCGCCAGCTCTGGGAATTCCCACTGGCATGGGGACTTTGGGATGGTTGTCTCCTTTCATACCCAAGCCCTTCCTGGTTTTTCTAAATCTGCCATCCCTGATCCATCACCCTTCACAGATAAACTTAGAAGATGTATATGTCCTGGTGCTGTGATCTCTCACTTTCTACACCCCCACAAGAAGGGAGGAGCCTGTGGACATAGATACCCTTGGTCACAAGTAAGTGGGCACAGAAAGAGACACATTCTCATCCACTCGGGCCTTCATTGACTCATCCACATGGCCACTCAAAAGCTCCCATTCACCCCCTCATGCCATCGCCTGGGCTTCCCTGTGGCTTTATGGGTGACTCCCATTCTTTTCCTCCCTGTCCCTTGGAGGCCCCCAAGCTCCAGCCAGAAGCCCTCAGCCTTTTCCCTTCAGCGTCATGCAGCTCTGCCTATGGAAGACTCAGAGACAGCTAGAAACAGGGTCGAGAAGCTGAAAGAAGGAGGAAAAACCCACCATCTTTAGGCTATAGCAAATCCTTCCACGAGACGGCCAGGCTCAGGTCCCTCCCCAAAGGGACCAAGATTCCAAACCGGCAGCAAAAGTGAAAAATCCAATCGAAGCCTTTTCTCCCTCTAGGTTTTTCCATTTGGATTTGACTAAAATATCAGTCTCTGGAGCCTGGTCCTCCCCATAAAAACAAGGGGAAGGGTGGTGGGCACAGCCTGGAGCAGGAGTCCCCACTGCCGCCGCACAGGGGACAGTGAGGGTCTTGGGGACAGGGTCTGGCATCTGTATTTAAGGCAGCTATGATGTCAGCAGAAAGGAGGGTTTGGGTTGGGAGCGGGATACAATGGTCTCTTTGTCCCCCTCCTCTCCTGTTCTGTACACACATTGAAACCGCACGCCAGTCCACACCACGTGACAGTCACATCAGGATGCTGCACAGAAGGCCCGACACAAGGTGCACTTGTACATACCCTCATAGGTACATGTGTGTCTGTGCAGAGTCACATGTAGATGTGCATATGCATAGTGAGAGGCGTTACTCACTCCGTTGTCTAGAGCTCTGCTGCCATTAGCCCGTTTGTAGCTATTAAAACTGACTGCAGTAGTAAAAGAATTGCACTCCTTCATCACAGGAGCCACATTTTAAGTGCTCAGCTACCTGCCATACCAGGAAACTGCCACCACTGCCATCTGCTCCCCTACCCCGCTAGTTTGTTCTTCCTTTCACGCTCATCCACAGCTTTCCGAAGCTCCATACTCACATCTACGGGAGGCTGTCTATCTCCTGGTCCTGTCTTATCCTCTTCCTGGTACCTATGGAGACTGCCCAACGCTGAACAGCATCACCTGGCCTCTGCACTAGAAAGACTATGGTGGTCCATGATCGCAGGGGCATCAGTAATAATGTCTGGGAAAAAGACTGACAATGTTGGGACCTCAGCCCTCTGAGGTCAGCCTGAGCTTGGTAGGGAAGAAGGAAGGGGAAATACTTGAACGCGGCCTTGGGGAATGAGGAATTAAGTTGGGCAGGAAGAAGGGACATTATGCCAGGCATAAGAAGAGAAATAGAGTGAGAGGTGGGGTAGATATGTAGAAAATGTAGTCACCCCTTTGGCTGATATGACAGATGTGGCCCATGGAGGGCAGTGAGCTTAGACAAGTGAGAGGTGCAGAGGTAGGGCTCAGAGGCTGACTTCAGAATGCTGGAATCCTGCGGAGCTGGAAGGAGGTAGGGTCTAGCCAGGGACAGTTCCAAGCCCAGTGTTACAGAGGTTACTTGGGAAGACAGACATGACCAATCAATGCATCAATCAATGGATCTACCAGTGCCGCACAATTTTGGATAATTTGTGTCTGAATAAATCTTCATTTCTACTCCCTAACTTCTTTTCCTCTCTAGATAAATTTCCTTTTCACAGTGTCCTCGTGTGAAGTGCTCATGATGAATTATTAAAGGTCATAGTTAATAGCCACGAATGCTCAGTGACAATATTAGGGTGTCCAGTGGATAGCCTCCGTAGACTCATCCATCTCTCTGCTAGCACAAGAGAAGAAGGCTGGAAACTTGTCTTCTCCTTCCTTTCAGATTTGGGACCTGACTCTCAGGGTGAAAGGGAGCAACTGTCATCAGTGTCTTTATCTCTAGTTCCTGGTTCTTCCCAGACTTCTTCTGCCTCCTGGCTTCTGAGTTTTCCCACCATGCCATTGTCCCCATTCCCTGAGAGGAGGGGAACAATCCCTTACTATCTCAAGTTCTCAGCCTGGCAGAGGGGGAGGGCAAGGGGGAGGGAGGGAGAAGGAAGAAGCAGCAGCAAGAATGTGTAGAGACAGAGGAAAAGGACAGAAGTGGGGTGGAATGACTTCACCACCCCCACCCTACCCCACCCTACCCCACCCTAACCCTCACACTGAGCCAACCTGCATTCTGGGGGTGGTAATGACCAGGAGGGACCCTTGCTCTGTGGTGTGGGTCCTCTTTTCCCTGCAAGCTCCTTTCTTTCTTCCTTTCTCTCTCTTTTCTTATTTTTTGTTTTTTTGAGACAGGGTTTCTCTCTTGTAACCATGGCTGTCCTGGAATTCACTCTGTAGACCAAGCTGGCCTTGAACTCACAGAGATCAGTCTGCAGGCCTCTGCCTCCCAGTGCTGGGATTAAAGGTGTGCACCTCTACAGGCTCCAGCAAATTTCTTAACCATAGCTCTCTATGAGCCCCATAGGTTCCCTTGAAGGCTGAGCCCCTTCCCTCTGGCGAGAGACAGACTGAGCCTGAGCATTCTTCTCCTGGTGGCACCTCAGGCTCTGCAGGGCCCCTTCTGAGGATTGCTTGTTTCTTTGGGCAAGAAGGGAGTAGATGCCAGATACTCCTCCATGTTCAACCAGTGAGAAACCTTGCAGAGAGGCTCCTGGTCCCATTACTCAGTCCCTGTTCCCTTTGCTTGGATACCTTTGAGAACCCATGAGCCTGCCAGGACCCACGGGCAGCACCTCAGGCCTGCAGCATTGATGGGGCGGTGGTGCGAGGCCTGGGATTTGAAGGGCCTCCGAGTATGTACGCAATGTATGCGTCCCGTGTGGATTGTGGTGAAGACAAGGGCTTGGAAACGTGCGGAGAAGACGGAAGGAGGAAGGCAAGAGAAAGGTCTAAGGCATAAGAAAGGCGAGAGGAAGGCGGCAGCATTTGGATTCTGAGTGGGAGGAGAGAAAAGGCAGGAAGAGAAGGCAAGCCCACCCAACCCAGAGCCCTCCCCACGTCCTCCCTTCCCCAAGTCCCACGAAGGAAATTCGGAGGCCACTGCATATGTGTTGGGTCATTTCCACATGCTTTATTCCAGCAATCAAAATAATTAAAAACATCTCAAATTATTATACACATACAAAATAGGTACAGAGTCTCTTGTTTCCTCCCACCCCAGGGGGAAAAACTGCTTTGTGCTTTGGAAAGTGGTGCTCTGAAACCCGGATGCAGGACAGATTAGGAGAGAGGCTGAAGGTAGGAGCCGCAGTGAAGGGGGAGAGCGGTGGGTTTCAGAAGAGAGAGAGGTCAGATTAAGATAGGCCCAGGAGCTGGAAGAGTGGAGAGGGGGTAGAGGGTGAGCAGGCTGGACCTGGCACTCCCTTCACACCCCGTGTTAAATAGCACCGTCAGAAAAAAAAAATTCACATGAGTCCCTATCCATTTAAAAAAAAAAAACAAAGAATAAAAAAAAGACTTTGAACAAAAGGAACATTTGCTGGCCTAGGGAGCATCTCAACTTCTATAGCACCAGAGATTCCTTCCCACCCCACCCCTTCACAGAGATGTAGCACCTTTGATACCAAACTGGGCTGCACTGCCACCCTGCCCCCAGCCCCACCCCACACAGTTGCCCCGGTGACACACAAAGACAAGAACGAGGTAGTCTTTCAGCAACACAATTACACAAGGAACAGAACAGTCTCTCCCACCCAGCGTGCACATGCGCGTCCGATGTTTCCAGTCTGCTGAGACCCTGCCTGGCTCCGAACACCCAGGAGGGGCAGGTGGCTCCCCCAGCACGGCCCTCGAAAACCAAGTGGGGTGTGTTGCAGAGGCCATGGAGATGCCAGATGGTTAGCTCCTTCAACAGTCCAAGAACCCCATGTCCCCTCAGGATTTGGGAGTGCTGGGTGGGGAAGTAGGCTGGGGTTTTGGGGGGCTGGTGGGATGTTTCAGCATTGCCTTTGGTTGCTGGGCAGACAATGCATTATTTCCTGTGTCTTTGGGGGAGACTTAAATTTGGGGAGCAATGGAGGAGAGGCCCCAAGAGGGGGTGGAGAAAGGAGCAGAAAAGGCAGCATTTGGGGTACCATAAGCCCAGCGGGCAGAAAGGGACTTATACTCACATAGGTCTTCAAGCAAGTGGACCAAGCTTCCTTTTTTAAAAAGTTATTTATTTATTCTTTTTTTTTTTTCTTTTTGGTAAGGTTGAATGCACTTTTGAATTTTTGGTCATGTTCAGCTGGTCAAAGATAAAAACTAAGTTTGAGAGATGAATGCCAAGGAAAAAAAATGTTTTCCAAAGTCCATGTGAAATTGTCTCCCATTTTTTGGCTTTTGGGGAAATTCAGTTTGGGTTGTTCATCTGTTTCCAGGGTCTGGGAAAAGTGGGCTGGGTGGGAGGGAACCAGATTGGGGTGGAGGGAGTTTACACGAAGCAGGCAGGGCCAATGTCGAATCCGAATTCCTGGTCTGGGGCACCAATGTCCATGGGAGCCACATCGATGATGGGCAGGCGGGAGGTCTTGGTGGTTTTGTACTCGATGACTGTCTTGCCCCAGGTTCCGGTGTGACTCTGCAGTGAACGAGGACAGTGGAGGAGGGTCATTACCAAGGGCAACATGGAGTGAGGAACACTCTGATCTGCCAAAAGAGAGCGGCTGGATCCAGCCTGGGAGACTCACCGTGCAGCCGTCGACGAGGGTGCTGTAGGTGAAGCGACTGTTGCCCTCGCCCCTGAGCTCGATCTCGTTGGAACCCTGGAGGAGCAGGGACTTCTTGAGGTTGCCAGTCTGTTGGTCCATGTAGGCTACGCTGTTCTTGCAGTGGTAGGTGATGTTCTGGGAGGCCTCGGTGGACATCAGGCGTAGGAAGGTCAGCTGGATGGCCACATCGGCAGGGTCGGAGTCTTGGCTGCCGTAACCGAACTGCATGGGCCAGAGACAGTGGGGAATGGGTGATCACGTGGAACTTCTAGTCCCTGGCCTTCTTCCTCAACGTTTGCTGAGAATTTTAATCTCAAGTTAAAAAGAGGGTCACCATTTGTCCAAGGACACCGAAGGACCCAGTACTCCTGTCTCCTAGACCAGCTCTGCCCTCCCACTAAGAGAATATTAAATCCACTCCAGGACTTCCTATGCCTCTGAGCATGAGGCTAGCCCATCTGCAAAGCAGCTCCAGAGTCCAGCTCGAGTACCTGGGATCCACCGATCATGCTCTCGCCGTACCAGACATGCTTCTTTTCCTTGGGGTTCTGGCTGATATACCAGTTCTTTTGAGGCACAGAGGGCTGAGTGGGGAACACACAGGTCTCGCCTGTCTCCATGTTGCAGAAGACCTTGATGGCATCCAGGTTGCAGCCTTGGTTAGGGTCAATCCAGTACTCTCCTGAAGTGGGCAGGGCAATGTGGAGTCAGGGAAGTAGGCAGCCAGCACCATACAGAAAATGGGGTGCATCAAAGTATGGGGGAAGCAGCATGGTGGGGGAAAGAGGATTGGGGACAGGAGGCAGCTGGGGCTAGTTCTCACCGCTCTTCCAATCAGAGTGGCACATCTTGAGGTCACGGCAGGTGCGGGCGGGGTTCTTGCGGCTGCCCTCAGGGCTGCGGATGTTCTCAATCTGCTGGCTCAGGCTCTTGAGGGTGGTGTCTACCTCAAGGTCACGGTCACGGACCACATTGGCATCATCAGCCCGGTAGTAACGGCCACCATCGTGAGCCTTCTCTTGAGGTGGCTGAGGCAGGAAGCTGAAGTCGTAACCGCCGCTGGGAGGACCAGGAGGGCCAGGGGGTCCAGGAGGGCCGGGGGGACCCTGCACAGAGGGGAGGGGGTCAAGGTTTACTGGTGTTCAAGTCTTCTTGGGGATAGAAAGTCATGAAGCAGAGGATGTAGGGCTACATACAACAGGACCGGCGTCACCAGTGCGACCTCGAGGACCAGGGGGGCCGATGGGGCCAGGGAGACCGTTGAGTCCATCTTTGCCAGGAGAACCAGCAGAGCCAGGGGGACCCTGGTGGGAGAGAGATGGTTGAAGGAAATCTGCCAGAACCCAAGGTAACCCCAACTCTGGCTGAAAAATGCCCCCCTGCCACATACACACTGGCTCTGTCTAGGCTCTGCTTTTGTCTCAAAGGATGTCCTCAACTACTTTCCATAGCTAGGCTGGGAAGGAGCAGGGATTAGAAAGCTGAAGCTCCTCCCACCCCCTTTCTGGTCTCTGAACTCTTCTCTGGAGAACAGAGGGATGCCTGAGGGTAACCAAGACAGGGAACCCAGGAAGAAGTAACAAGGTGCAACTTACCCGAGGACCTGCAGGACCAGAAGCTCCAGAGGGACCTTGTTCACCAGGAGAGCCCTGAAGGACAGAGAAAGGCAGTTCAGGGGCAGGTGGGGGAAACTTAAGCCCCTTCATCCTAGAAATCTAGCCCCAAGTTGTCCATATGCTAAGACCATTCCCACAATCCCTTTCTGGGAATCTCTCTCCCTCTCTCCCTCTCAGAAGCTCCTTAGAAATGCCCCTTCACCCTCACTAGGAAGGAATCAGTATGTCTGTCTATCTAGAGTAGAAACTGAGACAAGTGTTCCCCTTGCCACTATGCAGCAAGCACCAGAAGATGGTGGGAAAGGCTGATGCTGGCCAGGGCCTGGGAAACCGAGTATACTCACAGGAGAGCCAGGAGGACCCTGGAGACCGGAGAAGCCACGATGACCCTTTATGCCTCTGTCACCCTGTTCGCCTGTCTCACCCTTGTCACCACGGGGGCCTTGGGGACCCTAAAAGAGATGAGGAGACAGGCTGTTGTGTGCAAGTTCTACTGATGTCCAGTGAGATGGTGTTCACGGGGCATGAGGTTGGCAGGGGACACTTACAGCAGGGCCACGGGCACCAGCAGGGCCAATGGGACCAGCAGGACCAGCAGGACCCTAGGGAGAAAATAGTACGTTAGATCCCAACTAGGGGAGGCCAAGGCTGGGCGCTGCAGGGTGAGCCTTCCCCTTGGCCAGACCGCTCCTAGCCCACGCCTGCTGTGGCCACCTTTCCTGACTTTCAAATAAACCTCCCCAGAGCCAGGCTTTATGTGATGAGCTAGGGCAGGTCCATGCCTTGGGGAAGATGGACTCCTGTCTAGAAGAAGGGCCTTAAGGCCAAGCTATGGCTCAGTTTTTCCAGGGAGGCCAAGGGTCCAAATATGTCCCAAGACTCTCTTCTCCCCAAGCCACGATGAGGTAATTCACCCATTCCCACATCTCTGTATATGCTTGAAGAAGAGGAAGAGGTCTAGTCTGAGCCCAGCTACTTACAGTCTCACCACGATCGCCATTCTTGCCAGCAGGACCAACAGGGCCAGGAGCACCAGGAGCACCAGGGGCACCAGGGGGGCCAGCAGGGCCAGTCTCACCACGGTCACCCTGGGAGCAGAGGGTGGAGGTTATAGGGTCAGCCTCAGATGAAGTACCAGGTTGGGGAGGGGCCAGGGCAAACCAGAGTATAGCCCTGGTGTGTGGCCTGATCTCTTACCTTAGGGCCAGGAGAGCCATCTCTTCCAGGGGAGCCTTCAGCACCAGGGGATCCCTGTAGAGGCAGAGGGGAATAAGAGGCCACCCCAGGGAAGAGGTAAGGGGCAGGGCATGTGGCCCCGTATGGGCACTGGCTAGGGGATGGATGCTGCTTACCTCACGTCCAGATTCACCAGGGGGGCCAGCCAATCCAGGGGGTCCTATGGGGCCAGGGGGTCCACGTTCGCCACTTGCTCCAGAAGGACCTTGTTTGCCGGGCTCACCCTAAAGGAGCAGAAAGAGTAAGGCTGGAGGTCAGATGTGGGGGCTCCAATCACGAGACTATTGCTCTCATATTTGTCCTCCCTGGTTCTGCCACCGCTACCCTGACTCCCACCCCCAAGTCCTGAGATGATTCTGGGAGACCCCAAGATGAGGAGCACTCACAGAGGGGCCAGGAAGACCAGGGAAGCCTCTTTCTCCTCTCTGACCGGGAAGACCGACCACACCACGCTGTCCAGCAATACCCTGAGGTCCAGGGGTACCGGGAGAGCCCTGTGGGAGACAAACGGGTGAGAAGGGCTCATGGTGGCACGGGGAGCATGCACAACTCTGGACTTCTCCAGAACTACAGCAATCTGAGCTAGCACTTACAGCAGGTCCATCAGCACCAGGGGATCCTTTCTCACCAGCAGGGCCAGGGGGGCCTGGGGGACCAACTTCACCAGGGCGTCCTGCGGGACCAGTCTCACCACGGGGACCTTTGCCTCCTTCTTTGCCAACAGGACCGGGAGGGCCAGGGGGTCCAGCATTTCCCTAGATAGGCACAAGAAGGTCTGTCAGAGTCCTGGTTTCCAAAATAGCATAGCAGCATGGCCCAGTCAGGCCTACTGCCCTGACAGTGTTTGTACCCCTCCCTCCAATCTAGAACTACGGATACTCACAGAGGGGCCGGGGGGACCAACACGGCCAGCAGCACCAGGGAAACCAGTAGCACCCTGGCAGGAGAGAACACAAGGTGGTCAGAGGTGAACAGTCAGCTTACCTGGCCTGACCCTCTCCAATTTCTGGCTTTTGGGAGACTCCACAGAGCTGTGGATGGTACTTACAGGGGGACCGGCAGCACCACGAGCACCTTTGGCTCCAGGAGCACCAACGTTACCCTGTAAGAGAGTGTAGAGGTGTGAGACTCAGGCAAGCCCCAAGTCCAAGGCTACCCAAAGATTGAGGTGCAGAGGATGAGATACTCACAATGGGGCCGGGGGGTCCAGCAGGGCCAGCAGGGCCAGGAGGGCCAGAGTCGCCTTTAGTGCCAGTATCACCAGGTTCACCTTTAGCACCAGGTTGGCCATCGGCACCCTGGGTAGAAAGGAAAGTGGAGAGTGGAAGAGTGGATGGGACAGCCTGGGAGCAGAAGGCCCCTGGACTGGAGCAGGGGCCACAGCTAGAGACTTGGAGTCACAGAGACACTTAGAGATAATCCGTCCCTCCCCACCCTTCTCCTCTGACTCAGGGTGACACCTCTGTCCTCATTCAGTCACCTGAAGTCCCATGCCTCATGTCTCAGCTAGTGACAGACAGTGAAGAGGGTCTTGGTACTCACAGGGGGGCCAGCGAAGCCAGCAGGGCCAGGGGGACCAGGCTCACCACGATCTCCCTAGAAGAAGAACACATTGGAGAGATGCTTCAACACTGGGGAAGGAGAGGGATCGATGGGGTAAAGGGACAGAAGGGGAGGGACAGGAAGTAGGTAGGAAAGAAGGGATGAGCATAGGTCTTTGTAGGGTCTTCTGTACTTACGGGGGCACCACGGGCTCCGGTAGGGCCAGCAGGGCCACTGGGACCAGTTTCACCCTATGAGGGAGAGAAGAGAACTCTGAACTCTCCTGGAAGACGAACCAATAGCATCTCTCTTCTTTCTGGCTCCTTGAACTTCTAGGTCACCAGCTTCATGTGGCAGGATCTGCCTTCCCTGCAGGGCCCCACCTGGGCTTGCTGAAGAAGCTAAGCATTAGGAAATAAGGTAGAGAGGCAGCTGCTCACCTTGTCACCAGGAGCACCAGCAGGGCCAGGAGGACCGATGGGACCCGTCAGACCACGGACACCATCTTTGCCAGGAGAACCATCAGCGCCTTTGGGACCAGCATCACCCTAAAGACAGGGAAAAGTCTGAGACTTCCAGTGTGGGGTCATATGTTGAGCTGCAGTATTCTTGCAGACGTTTCTCAGCTGAGGCTCCCCTCAGCTCCGCTGGTGCAAAGGATACAAGATCCTTTCGGGAGAAGATGTGACCTGGGGGATTCAGGTGGGACCTGGGTTAAGGTGTCACCATGATAACACATCAGGAGATGGGCCCGAGTCACAGGGTGCAAGATTAACCAACAAAGCAAGGAGATAGATGAGAGCTACCAAGGGCTCATGGAAGAGAAAAGTTGACTTACTCTGTCACCCTTAGGACCTGGAAGACCAGCTGCACCACGTTCACCAGGCATTCCCTGAAGACCGGGGGCGCCCTGGCTACCAGGAGCACCGGGAGCACCAGTATCACCCTGTTTGATAAGCAAGAAGATGAGTGAGGCATGGAGTCCCAGAAGTATCTCAGAGCCCTGAGCTCACTTAGGATCTCCCATGTGTGGATCCAAGGTCAAGGGTTCCAGCTAGAATGACGAACTCACAGTCCAGACCTCAGGTCCAATGGGCTCCACTCTACTCTTGTCCCCCAACTTCCCACGCACCTATGGTTTGGGTCATAGCCATCATGCCCTTTGCAGGGCCCTCACCTTGGCACCGTCATTGCCGGGAGCACCGTTGTTCCCTCGGGGACCAGCGGGACCTGGGGGACCTTGTACACCACGCTCACCAGGGAAACCTCTCTCGCCCTAGAAGGAAGGAGAGAGCACATGATGGCTACTCTGCCAGGGCCAAGCTCAGGACACTGTAATGGAAGCAACATGAGAGAGTCCACTTACTCTTGCTCCAGAGGGTCCAGGGGCACCAAGGTCTCCAGGAACACCCTGAGGGTGGGAAAGAGGAGAAACAGTGAAAAAGAGCATCCACCCTTCTTCCTGGGAGCTGGACCTTGGGGCCCACAGGTAGAGATGAACACATTCTCAACTTAGAACTGAAATGTCCCTTTATAGTCAGAAGGCTTGAGGCCCAGTCAGAGCTATGCCAGGAGTTTGTATAAAGAAGTCACCTTGCCTAGAAGCCACACAGACAGTTCCAGATCATATGCATCTCCATCAGCCTTTATGTGTAACCAAAGTCCTCCCCTGCTGCCTAATCTCTCTCCCAGTAGCTGCCAGTTGCCTGATCAGCTAGGGGCAGTAAGTGGTCTGTATCTTTGTATTTCCTGCATGTTCCCACCCTCTGGCCAGCTGCTACCTCTTACCTGTTCACCGGGCTTGCCTGCTTCACCAGGAGGACCAGCAGGGCCAGGGAGACCCTGTAAGGTGGGAGATGGGGGAGAGAAGAGAAAGGGTTTTTTAAATTTCTAAGAGTTAACAAAGGAACATTCTGTTCTCCTCCACAAACCCTGACAGGCACCAGACCTCACCTGGAATCCAGGGGAGCCAGCGGGGCCTTGTTCACCTCTCTCACCAGCGGGACCCTGTCATAGAGAAGAGGCTGTGGTCATGAATGCTCCAAGGAGAAGGGAGGCAAAGTCAGCCTTTCCCGGCTCCCCAGGCCTCCCAGACAGACAGGGACACTTACAGCAGGACCAGGGGCTCCCTGGGCTCCAGCTTCTCCATCTTTACCAGCAGGACCCTGTGGGGAGAAGGTAACGGACTCAGCGTGTTGAAGTAGCTGGCGGCACCAGGGAAGGCCTGGACCTCTGGGACACAGCAGAGCCCACAGTGGCTTTGGATGTTCTCACGGTGGCTGCAGACTCTTGTGCCATGTGAGGATGGTGTGTGTCGCAGGCAGGGACAGAATGGTGACAGAGACTCAAAAGAGATACTTACAACAGGGCCAGGGGGTCCAGGAACACCCCGCTCTCCAGCCTTCCCAGGTTCTCCCTGTGTAGAAAGGGAGACAGGATTGAGGGTCACAGGTCATAACAATGGAGGACCCCTCATTACAGAGCATTTCTAGGGGGTCCTTCTGTCCAAGAAGACTGCAGGAGATTGGCAAGCTTAGGCCTCTAGGGAAGGCCTTCCTGGCATCTAATTCTTGGCTTCTCTGCCTGCACCTGAAGCAGATGTTACCTGAGGCTGCTTCCCTGTCACCCTCTCCCTCTCTTCTCCTGACATATACCTGCAGGGACCTGAACTGCTAAGGGCTGTTATCTCCTTACCATACCAGACTTGGGGGTGACTATCACATAAAAGGCCCATCTTGTCTGTGTGTTGGGGGAAGTCTGCCCACCAACAATACTTATTTATCAAGGACAAAACAATGATCATGGAGCCAAGAGTTTATTTTACCAATAGGTCATTAAAGGGCCTGGGGTCACACAGCAAGTCAGTCAAGCTTGGTCTAGAACCCAGGGTTCTGACTTCCAGAGTATGCCTGTCCCTGGTTCTGTATTGCTCCTCACTGAATACTCACAGCGGTACCCTTAGGTCCAGGGAATCCCATCACACCAGCCTGGCCACGGGCTCCAGGAGGACCTGCAGGTCCAGGGCGGCCATCTTGACCAGCGGGACCCTGAGGATGGGAGGCACAAGAGTCGTGGTAAGGACTTACATAGGCACATAGGAGGGTAGGGGTGAGGAGTGAGAGAGAAGAAGCATACTTACAGGGGGGCCGGTTTTGCCATCAGGACCAGGGCTGCCAGGACTGCCAGTGAGACCCTAGGGAGAGGCAGAAGCAGGGATGAGGGCAGGAAGAGGAGGATGGGAGGGATGAGTCTAGAGCACCAATTGCAGACTGTTCCCAGTCCCACACAGGTTAGAGGGTCTTGGCTCTAACCTTGGCACCAGGGAGACCAGCTTCACCGGGACGACCGGATTCACCGGGAGAACCTTTGGGGCCAGCAGGCCCGGGAGCACCACGTTCGCCAGCAGGACCCTAAGTGGAGAGAAGTCACACAGACGTCAGGGTCCCAGCCTTGGCCCCATTTCCATGGGCTAGCATCCTCTTCATCCTGGTAGAGGATCCAGGACTTAGAGGGTCAACAGTGAGGATGCAAAAATGAGGCCAAATACAAGGAGGGAGACACAAACATGGGCACAGGTAGCCGGGAACACTGCTGAGGACATGAATGCAGGGAGTTATAAACAGTACTGTCAGGGGTAGGTGACGCCAGGCAATTGGGGTCAGCTTCCCTGCCAGGGAGAGAGATTACCTTGGGACCAGCAACACCATCTGCACCAGGGAAACCACGGCTACCAGGTCCACCCTGCAGGGAGAAGAGATCAGGCCAGTGAGCTCGTTCATCATCCCAGGCATTGGGCAAGCACTGGGGACACAGAAGGAGGAGAGGCACAGGGGACACGCACGCGCTCGCCAGGAGGTCCAGGCAGGCCAGTAGGTCCGGGTTCACCACGGGCTCCTCGTTTTCCTTCTTCCCCAGCAGGGCCAGGGGGGCCTTGAACACCAGCAGGGCCCTGGAGTGGGCAGAGAGGGAGTGGTCTTAGTGAGGGGCACAAAACCAGGAAGCCACTGATGGCCACCCTCCAGCAACAGGGCTCCTGGGTATAAGGCACGGGCTCCCTCCCTGGGTCTCCCTTGAGAGTCTCCCAGGTCCCAGGGGCTCAGGGAAAGGAGGGATGATATGGGACTTACGGGTTCTCCTTTGGCACCAGTGTCTCCTTTGTTGCCAGGAGCACCAGGTTCACCCTGTGTAAGGGGAAGCAAGAGAGGATGAGATGAGAGTTTGGGATACTCTGTTGGTTGGCAAATGTATACTTCCCCAGAAGGGGGCGCCATGGAGCTGGTACATAGAGTGGCAGAAGGGAGAATTTTGTACTTACACTGTTACCCTTGGGACCTGGAGCGCCACTGGGGGCCTTGGGGTCCAGAGGGGCCTCGGGCACCAGGGAAGCCAGGAGCACCAGCAATACCAGGAGCACCCTGCAGGAGGCAGGACAGATATTTGAGTCCAGGGGTGAGGGCATGGGGCAGGTGGCAGGTGGCCATGGGAGGAGAGCTGGTAGAGACTTACATTGGCACCTTTAGCACCAGGTTGTCCATCAGCACCAGGGTTTCCCTGCCACACAGAGAAAGGAGGGTGAGTGACAGGCAAGAACTCTGAAGCTGGCAAATAGCACAGAAGACACTAGTAGAGGGATACTTACAGCGGGGCCAGCAGCACCAGCAGGGCCAGGGGGTCCGGGCTCACCACGCACACCCTGGGGACCTTCAGAGCCTCGGGCTCCTTGGGGACCAGCTTCACCCTGGATTGGAGGAAAGGACAAATCAGAAACCAACCTGAGGCATCAGCATTACTTCTAGATGTCAAGTATATGTGTATGTGTGTGTGTGCGCGCGCGCGTGCGTGTGCATGTATGTAGGGAGGGGGCAGAAGAGAAGGGTGATGACTGTGAGAGCTAGGGAGGGGGGCACCAGGACAAGGGAGCTGGGGGATGCACTTCACTTTTGCCACTCTGGGCTCTTCTGATCTGGGGTGACGACACCCAGACACCTTGGCCTCTGACAGTCATGCTCAAAGAAAAAGGGGGTCTCACCTTAGCACCAACTGCACCAGGGAAGCCAGGAGGACCAGCAGGGCCAGTGGGACCCTGTAAATGAAATGGAGGTTTAGCTACAAGGCATAGATGGAGACTAAGAGCTCCTAAGTTTCCATAGCTGACGTCAGTCCCAAGAGCTGACCCTGAGACCTTACCCCACTCCCAAACTCAGAGTCGAGGCCATACTCACTGGGGGTCCAGCTGCACCAGTAGCACCATCGTTACCACGAGCACCCTGAGAGGGAGAGGGGAAGCCGAATTATATCCTCTGAGCACTGGACAGTTCTCATAGTTCCCGAGGAGCCCCAATCAGAGCCCAGGGACACCCCAAGGGGCCAAGAGTACTTACAGCAGGGCCAGGGGCTCCAGGGCGACCTCTCTCACCAGGCAGGCCTCGGGGACCCTGATAACCAAACCAAAGAGGTCAAGTGAAGTGGAGACACCCTCTCTCCCAGCCTCCATTCACCTTACCCTTCCCTCTTGGGTCACCCCCCCCCCCAACTCCCAAGCTGGCATACTCACCATCTGGCCAGGAGCTCCGTTTTCACCAGGACTGCCAGGCTCTCCCTAGGGACAGAGAACAGAATGAGGGATTCATGTATAGTAGGACTTGTTGGGGTGTGTGTGTGTGTGTGTGTGTACGCATGTGTGTGTACGCATATGAAGGACCTTTACCTTAGGACCAGCAGGACCAGCGTCTCCTTTGGCACCATCCAAACCACTGAAACCCTAAGAGAGGAAAGAGGGATGAAGCAAGACCCTGTGGAGGGAGTATGCCATTCACACAGACCTGAGGGGGAGTTTTGGACGATCACCCTAGAAATCTCCCTCTTTCTGAGCTAGACGAGACCCTGATTCGCCTACCATCCCAGCCAGTCTCTTTACTGGGTCTTCTTTCTCATGAAAGGAAGTTCTTTCAGATGTCTAACCTATGACCTTGGAGACATCTGTAGCTACTACCCAATATTATACACAACAGAATCTCTTAGGGAAGGGGCTAGAAGAGTGACCTGGGACTTTGGTAACTTCAGTGACTCAAAAGAGACTTACTCTGTGTCCCTTCATTCCAGGAAGGCCAGCTGTTCCAGGCAATCCTCGAGCACCCTGGAAGGCAAATGAGATCATAGAAAGGTGTCAGAAGGGCTCTGTGAACATTGCTCCTAAACGCATCCCCAGTAGTAAGCCCAGGGCCCACCTTCATATCTTGCTCACCTGAGGCCCAGGAGGTCCACGCTCACCAGGACGGCCAGGTTTGCCAGCTTCCCCCTGTAGACAGAGAAAAGGCCATTATGGCCATTCCCCCACAACACACACACACACACACACACACACTGGGAAGGGCTCAGGTTTCTTGGGTTATTGAAGGGCAGGTTTGGTTTAGGGGCCCAGAATCTTAGTTTGGACTTAAAATTCAATTTACATCTATCATGAAACCTTGGTGACATTTGAGTACCGGTAAAGAAATTCTTGTCACCAGCATATCCATTTCCATATCTTCTCATCCATAGCTCTTAAACCAGAATTACTCCAAGGGATGGGGATGGGGATGGGGTGGGGGCTGCCTCACTGAAACACCCTACTCAGTGGAAAGGTCACTGCCAAGGGCCATCTGTGCACCAGTGAGGACTAGCTTCCCCTTCCTCTGGTTATTGCCCCCAAGAGAGGACCCATCTAGAGAAGGCCACAGGATGAGATCGTGTTTTCCCTTGAGGCTACTTACATCATCTCCGTTCTTGCCAGGAGCACCAGGGGGACCTCGGGGACCCATTGGACCCTAGAGGAGACAGGTGAGGCAGTTAGAACCACAAGATGAGAGACAAATAAGAGGAAGACTGGAACCGGAAGGTGACAAGTCACCCCTCTCCCAGTATTGTTGACTTCCCACAGAAGAATCTTCAGAGAGGGAGATGTGTCAGCATAGGGACTAACTTACTGAAGCGCCAGGCTCTCCGGGTTCACCAGGGGGGCCTTGGAAACCTTGAGGACCCTAGAGAACATAAGAGAAGAACAGACAGGCTCAGAAAGGTAGGTTTCTGCCAGGCTGTCTCTCTCTTACCCAAGAAATGTCTACCAGCCTTCTGCCCTCATCCTGATCTTTTCCCCAACAGCCCACCCCCTCCATGCCCAAGGTGATACATGAAGACCCCTGATTACGTACGGGTGCACCAGGAGGACCAGGGAGACCACGAGGACCTGAAGGACCCTACAAAAGGAAAAAAGGGGGACATGTGATATCCGAGAGTGAAAGCGCAGTGCTGGAGAGATTGGTTTCTACTGCTGCCTGTGGGGATCATAGTTATCCGTCCAGTATCTTCTCTAGGCATGAAATCCCGAAGGTGACCTTTACCTCCCAAGCTCTCTGTACCACCCCCTTGCAGGACCATCATTGGCCTTTCTCTGGATCCCCATCCTCCTTGTCATCTCTGCTCCCCCTGGTGGCTCACCATGGGGCCAGGCACGGAAACTCCAGCGGATTTCTCATCATAGCCATAGGACATCTGGGGAGCGAAGTTCTAGAAAAGCAAGAGACAGCACATAAGAAATTGGTCAACTGAAAGGTAGGAGCCATTGCCAGTAATGGGACAACTTGAATGAACTTCCGGATGTGATTAACTAAGAGAGACAACAATACTACCTGTAAGATATTCCTGTCCCAGACACCTCAGCTGAACCTAATCTAACCAGACAACCCCCAAACTGCAGAACAATCTATAAAAGAACTGCCTCTGCCCAACAAACAGAATCTTTAAAACCGTGCTGGGCCAAGGGTGACAAAGAGTCTCAGAAACAGTCTACATTCGTGGGAACCGAAGAGACAAGATAATGAAATGTGATTGGTGATCTTGGACAAGAAGGAAAAACAGCTACAAAGGACATTTTGGGGGCGTTGGTGAAATCTGAAAGTGGATATTGTATATTAGCAATAGCACTAGATCAACATTAAATCTGGTGCTATGGTCCCATAGAATATTCTTGTTTTTAGGAAATGCACACTTGAGTGCTTCGGAGCATAGAGCATGGGCATGTTCTTGGCAACTTATGTCTCAAGTGGTTCAGGACACGCACGCATGCACGCACGCGTGCGAGTTAGGAGAGAAACGTGTGGCCAGAGAGTGATGAAGCAGTTGTGATGGAGGGTGAATGGAAATTCTGTGTACTATAGCAACTTTTCTGTAAGTTCATGATTATTTAAAAATACAAAGTTATGTCTGCCCAAACTGAACCAAACTAAAACAAACCAAAACAAAAACCAGGGAGTCACATAGGTCCGGTGTCTCCAAGCTCTACTTACTCCTCCAAGGCCAGGAGGTCCGGGGGGCCAGGAGGACCAGGAGGACCAGGAAGTCCAGGCTGCCCAGGGATGCCATCTTGTCCAGGGGGGCCAACGGGTCCCTTCACCAAGAGAGAGCCCATGTTTGTTAGGAGCACAAACTGAGTCACGCCCCCTCCAGTTTCCCAGCTCCTGTAGAGTGCAATACTTACCCTAGGACCTTTGGGGCCGGTGTCTCCCTTGGGTCCCTGTGGGGTTGAGGGTGAAGAAACAAGAGGGTTAGACAAAGGAGAAAAGTTAGATCCGTCATGGACCGGTGGGAGAAACAAGGGTAGGAGCATTACCTCGACTCCTAGGCTTTCTTGGTCTGGTGATACTAGGGAGGAAAGAAGTGCAGTTAGAAGTAGTAGGTTCCCTAAGGTACTTGGGGTGTCAAAGGCTTTCAAGACACAGGTAAAGGAGAGACTCTGACTTCCCCTAACCCAAGGCCCAGAATCGTACCAAATTCGTCTGGGCAGAAAGGACAGCACTCGCCCTCAACTCTTTTGGGGGTTGGAACATTCCAGATTTTCGTTGCACAGCACCGTATCGCAGACGGCGGTGCCGTTGTGGCAGATACAGATCAAGCAGGTTTCGGGTTTCCACGTCTCACCATCAGGGACTCTTACGCCATTGTGTATGCAGCTGACTCTAGGGACTGCGCAAACGGGAAGAGAGGCAGGATGTGAGCGGCTCTGAGACCCCACCTCGGGGCACCAGCGATCCCAGCCCTACTCACCCTTTCCTCTGTCTAAGAAGCGCACGTAAAAACTTCTACTTTCCGCCTCGCTCCCCCCAAGTTCCTATTTTCTTCCCTCATATCCTTAAAGGCTGGTCTGCTCCGCATCGGCGTTCAGTGACAGCACCGGGGCGCCTGGCCAGGGCAGCTAAAACCTCCCAGTTCCCAGGAATTTAAACGAAGCTTTAGACTGGGGTTGCTTCCAAACTCAACTTCAGCCCACGCGCGCGCTCGCGCGCGCGCGGGAACCAAGTGAAAAAGAAAGCCTTCGGCGGAAGAGTAGGAGGGTTCCTATGGAGTAGGAGGGGGATCTTGGGGTGTGGTTTGCGCCGAGACCGGAGGCGGGGGTGGGAGGGGAGAGGGGAGTTCCAGCCCTGGTCCCACCCCTCTTCCCTGGGGCAGGTGGGGTGGAGTGGGCGGGGCTCAAATGTGGAGGGGATGATTTTAGTGGAGTCCTGTCTAGAGTAGTAAAATGTACCCCTAAAGTTGGATATAGCCTAACTCCCAGCACCCAGGAATCTTAAAAGCTTGCTCTCGAAGCAAGCCCCAGTCCCTCAAAGCCAGCCAGTGCTTTGGGGTCTCTCCGTGTCCAAAGAACTCAAGTCTACCGCTCTAGTGTCGGATCAAGGTAACCACTAGGTGGCGGGCAACACTAAGCAATGCGCGGGCGGAACCAAATTTTACCCGGGCCGGGCCACTTCTTTCAGAGACTGGGGCTACCCCATCTCTGTTTTATTTTCCAGGTCTGGACATGGGGTCCACGCCCGGCAATAACCCAACTCTTCCCTCTTTAGCCCGCGCGCTGTAAAGTTCTGTACCAGGACTGTAGTGCTCAATATTGACCAGCAGGAGGCGCAGGGACCGCGCCCTGTTAAGCGCGAGCCAAACTTTCTCATCCAGCAACCCGCCCACTCCGTGCGTCCCCTCCTCCCCCACCTCCCCCCCCCCCCAGCCCAGCAACCCCGCGGCCCTAGCACCACTGTCTAGCCTGCAGAGAGGGCAAACAATCTTTCCTTATGAATCATCCCGCAGCCTTTTTTGATAGCTTTCACATCCTGGGCCCCGAATCTCTAGTCCAGCGGCCTCATTCCATCTTCGACGTACTCTGCCCCAACCCGTGCCCAGATTCCCACTTCTCCCGTGGTGCTACCAGTGGGTGCTTGGAATTTCCTCCTGTGTCATCTCACCCCGTGCTGCACTTCTGAGAACCGCTCACTCTCATCTGCACCCCAGGGTGACCTCTCGCCTCCCAAGTTCCTCTTCACCTTCCCATCCCTGACTCTGCATCCCGAGTTTAAGTCTCAATAGCGAGGACTCAGCGCAGAACGCGATACCAAGAAGCCATGAACTCCCCACAGTTTGGAACTTACTGTCTTCTTCTTGGCCGTGCGTCAGGAGGGCAGTGGCCCCTAAGAGGAGCAGGAGCCGGAGGTCCACAAAGCTGAACATGTCTAGACCCTAGACATGTAGACTCTTTGCGGCTGGGGTGGGGGGTTAGCTTCGGCTCATGCGTGGCCTCACTCCGTGTGCCTCCCGCTCCGTCCCTAGGAGAAACTCCCGTCTGCTCCGACGACTGGCCTGGGCCCCTTTTATACCATCCTGATGAAGAGCTGGGAGGAACCCTGCCCCTTGGAGAGGGGGAGCCGACAGCCCGGCCCCCAGCCAATCAGAACTGCCTGGCCCGGCCCCCAATTTGGAATAGAGAGGGGGAGGAGGGAAAGGAAGGGAAAGGAGTCCACCCAGCCTCTCCCCCCACTTTGCAACTCTGCTGCCCCTGCCCCCCAGATCTACCCGGGCCAGAGGTACTCACCGGAGTGTGGCTGGGCCCTCAGTATACTGATCGTGGTCGGGGGTGCCCCTTGCACTGTCTTTCTGGGACCTCAAATCAGAAGGATGTGGAACTAGGTATCTGAGAGGGGGGAACTTTACAAAGGGGTCAGGGTCAGGCATAATTGGGAAAAGGTCCTCCTGGCCATGCCTCTTAGCCTCTTAATCTTATGACATCCTTGGGAAGAACTAAGGAATAAGCATCACTCCTAAACAGAAGATCCAAGTAGCCAAGAGATGTGTCTGCTGGGAAAGGGAGGGGGGTGTCTCTTGGTGTGGCCCAGGTATGGAGCATAGGAATATTTGTGAACAAGTTAGACATCTCCTCACAGATATTAAGAATCAGATATGTGGTTGCTTGAAAGGAGAGGGTGGCTATCCATCCTGCTGTGCCTACAGTTCCAAGACAGACAGACCCACAAGCCTTTCTCCCGCCCCAGGTGTGACTGGGAAAGACAGCTCTGAGACTGAGGCTGGGGGAGGTTTGACATCCTTGGGTCCTTCCAGAAGGAAGCTTATGCATTAAGTGACCAGAACACAGGAGGCTGGAGGGTTTAGGTGGTCTTAAAGACGTGGACTGGGGTTTGTTGTAGAAACCCATTCCCTGAGCTCCTTGACCCCAGAGCTGGGAAGTGAGTTCATTGAGGGGAGACCTGTGACCACCGATGCTTTACAAAAGGGTCTTGTGTCAGCTGAGGCTGTAGTCAGGGGTTGGTGAGAGGCCCTCCTGTGTAACACTATCAATCCAGAGAGAATGGAAAGAAGGTACTTGGCCGTAGAGGGGTGTTCTCAAAGCCAGAGAGAGCCCCCTTTCCTATTGTACCTGGACTTGGTCTGGGACACCTAGGTGAATTCAGGGTATGGAGGGAACTTGTGTTTGGTGGCTCAGTGACTTTATTTTAAGGCTACTTTCCTCACTTCTTGCCTGAAGATCCTTGCCATTACTCTCCACCTCTGAACCAGGAAAGTTTTGTTGTAGCTCTCCCCAACCCCAAGAACAGCAGGTTATATTTAGAGAAGATGTCTCTAGAAGACAGTGTCCTTTCTTCTCCTATGTCATTCCCCCCCCCCTGCAAGGTGCTCTGCCTGATCCCCAATCTATTTAGGGCCCTCATCTTGCCAAAACATGTGGGTGGTGAGGGAAGGCATTAGGGTCTCCTTACAGGGCCCCATAGACAGCCTGTACCACTTCCCCCACTGGCTTCTTTAGAGCTGCAAACGTGGAAGCAGGGAGTCCCGCCTCCTCCAAACCATCCAAGATTCCATTGCTCCCCCCCAATGCCCTCCCCGAGCTAGTTTTGTGCAACGAAGGCAAAGGAAAAAAAAAAAAAAAGACCAAGGGAACAGAAGGGGAGGGAGCCACGTCGCTGGCCGTGGGCAGCTAGGCTGAGCGGTGCGGGTGGGGTGCGGAGGGGGACTTCAGGGGCTATAATTAAAGGGAAAATATAGAGTTTCCAGAGAGGCAGGGCTGGAGACAGCAATGGAAGGACGGGACTTCATCAATTATCCCAACCATGTGGCAGTAACTTGTGGCCCAGGATCTGCCCCCGCCTAGTGCCAGTGCCTGCAGGGCAAGAGTGGGGGCTGATGCCGAGGTGGGAGTTCCGGAACCCACCCAAGTCCTGCCTTCCACTGTGGTCAGTTCCAAACGGTGCCCCCTCTCCCCAAAAGTGGACAAGGGCTCTGGACCCCAGAGGGAACGGACATTTGAGGTAGTTGTCGAGGGTGGGATGCCATGAGGCTTGACATGGGGTTGGTGTGATCTGCCCACCTTCTATTGAGTTTTGTATCAGGAAAGCACTTGCCCTGAAGCTCGGTTTCCCTGAACCTCATTAGCCTCCCCAAGGCTCACCTGGAAGAAGAGACAGACCCTCACAGGTGTAGACTGGTGACTGCTACAAGGGCCTGAGGCTTTGACAGAGACTGGGAGACCCCTGGAATGGGGGGAGCTTGGTGTGTATGTGGTATGAGACAGCCAGGACCCCAATGTCTGATTCCAAGTCTTTGCCCCAGGAGTTGTAAGCAGTTGGACTCCAAGCTTCCCTTCCACGTGGCACACGGAGCTGAGGCTCCGGGGCTCCTCTACCACTTTTCAACTTGAAACGATTGGCGGGTACCCAGCTCGAAGATGTGTCTTTAATTTCTGCAGCATGACAGTGAGGGGAAGAATGTGCTTGGGGTCTCCTCCCAGCCTGGCGGGGCCTCCCTGGCCTGGGCTGAGGGCTGGAGACTGGGGGAGGGGGCATCGGGGCTGGGAAGGGAGGAGACACGCCACCTCATCTTTAGGAAACTCTGAAGCTCTGGCTTCTTGTGGAATGTAAGGCTTTGTCCGGCAAGCACTCGGAGTGTAGGGGGAGCAAAAGCCAGAATCTCCACCCCCCACCCCCAAGAATGGTAAAGTCATCAGCAGTTGGGGAAAAAAAAAATTCCTCAAGAAGAAAAACAGAAAGAAGAAAGTGCTGAGCTCTGAGTTCTGTCTCTCTCCAAAATTTCCCGAATGCTTCCCCCAAGAGGGAGGGAGAGGACCCGTCTGGACTCCATAGTGTGGAACAGGAGTGGAGGCAGCCAGGTAGAAATGCACCTGGAAGGGCACATACCCCGTCTCCTCTGTGCACACTTCCCAGTGGTGCTAGTCCCTACTTGAGGCTCCATTGCCTTCCTCATTTAGATCTTCCAGAAAGTTCTTCTGCCCCAGCCTTGGCTGCAGACCAATGATGGAGAGTGGGTCTCCTGATAGAAGGGCAAAGAGAGAGCAGCTGTGTGTGTGTGGGGGGGGCGCTTCTAGGTCTATAATAAAGGCATGGGGCATGCCCTAGCTGCTGTCACAGAGTTGTACAGTCTTCCACATGGAGGTACCTAGAGCAAAATCTGTGGGTGGAGCCTAGGTATGTGGGTGCCCTTCTTTTGCATGGCCCAGTCTGAACCCTTTGTTAGGGTCCCCCCCCCCCATCACCTCCAATCCTACTCCTTCCCTTCTGAGAGTTCCTTTCCTCCCTCCATCCCTCCTTTCCTGGCCGGTTTAGGGGGTAAGCCAGTGAATTCAGATCTGTTTATGTTGAGTGTTTGAAGCCCGTGAGCCCTCCAGTTAGTGTAAGAAACCCTTGCCTCTGTATTCTAGATTTCAGAGGGGAGATAGTGGGAGAAGACCCAGGAACTCGGTGATTGAAGCCGTGGCTGTGGATGGAGTTGTCTCCAGAGAAAGCATGGGGGGGGGGGGGGAGCTGAGGGCTGGAGCTGAGCCTCGAGGGCCCTCAGGGTGACCCGGCAGGGGAGAAGGGGACCTCGCAATGGAGATGACACAAGAGTGGCTAGATGAGAAAGAAGGGAAGAAAGAGAGGGATGTAGTGTTCTGGAAGGAGGAAGAAGTAGATGCTCCAAAGAGAGCTACGTGGCCCGGGATCCAGCCAAGTGGCAGCGATTGTCGCTTCTGGGAGAAAGCTGCATTGGTGGGGTGCTGGGCACAGGAAAGATGTGAGTGGGGGCTGCAGGCACCTCCAGGGGACCGAGTGTTCTTATGACCTCCTTCCCTCCTCTTTTAGGAGGGGTCAGACCCCTCCTTCCTTCCAGAGGTGAGTCCCAGGGCCTCTGGCACCTCTGGCCTCTGTCAGAAGGCAAAGGAGGGTCTCTGTAAGACTCAGGGGCATCATTTACTCCTGGTGTTACTCCTTCTGCCTTCGCTTCATCCTTCTTCCCCCCTTCCCTTTAGCCCTTCCCTTCCTGTCCCCCCCACCATGCCTCTCCCTCACCCTCTTCCCTTCCCATGCATCTCTCTTGGTTTCCCTTTCTTTCCCTCAGCCTCTGCCCTTTGTCACCCCTCTACCCACACAGGTTTTTTCTCCCTCGTCTCTTCAGACATCTCTGGATCTCCAGTACCAGCATCTATCTTTGGGGGAATGTTCTTCCTTGGTGGGATGAGGGTGCCCAGTTGCCTTTAGGGTTGGGAGGAGGTCTAGAGGTCGTGTATTACCAGATTCCAGCTTGAAGTACAGGGATATAATCACAAAGATTCCGGTGAAGCTTGATTGCCAAGTTTTAGAGTGTGTGTATGCACAACTGGGTAAGGGGATAAAGTTTGAGTCAGGGGCTCCTACCCAGACATTGTCCTCCTTCCCTCATCCTGCTCCCCAGGGAAACCAGCCACAGGTGTCTCCAGTCTTCCACTTCTACTCTAGACTCCTTGCGGGTCTGGAGTTTTTCAGGTGAGTGGCTATGGTAGGGGTAAGAGAAGAACTCAGTCTATCCCCCAATGTCAGCTCTGGGCATTGGATCCAACTGGACAGACTCTGGCTTGCAGAAGAAAGAACCCTGTCCAGAAGAGGGTGGGATGGCCCCACCTTCTTCCCCACAGCCACACCCTTTCCTTTGCTGAGGACTCAAGGTTTCGGATGTAGTCACTCTGCAGTGCTTAAACATCAAGGATTGGTCATCTTGGAATTCAGTAGTGACCCTGTGGCTGTCCTCATGCAGCTTACATCTGATAATGAGACAGACATGAATGAAATCCCACAGTCACAAATGTGCAACAGACCAGGTTGTAAGTGAGGGTCTGCCCTAGTCTTGGAACCCAGGACAGGTAGATGGCTGAGCGGAGATGGCTGAGGTAGGGGGCAGATCCAGGTGAGGAGTTGAGTTGACAGACACATGCAGCAACAGATGCAAAGGTTCTGATGCAGGCAAATTCCAGCCACTCAGGGAGTTTCAAGAAGTCAAGTGTTGAGTGTGCCCAGCAGACCAGGCAGGTGTGTGCATGCAGGACACCTTTGAGGTGCAGCCTCTGTCGAGGATCTGAAGCAGGAGGGATCACAGTCAACTCTGCATCTGTGAAAGGTCACTGTGGTCCCTGGATGGGTGGGTGCTGTATGCTGAGAGGTGCCAGTGTGACCCAAATGAGGAGGCATGTATCAGGTTGGTGAGGATGTGAGGGAGGAAGCTGAATTCCTGAGCCTTGTGGGGGGAGAACTTACAGATGTTAGGTTGTTCGGAGTGGATGTGGGCTTGGGAGATGAGGGGTGGGCTCCTGGGCTTGTCTGGGAGGGAGCAGGTTGGGCAAGAAGATTCTGAGTTGGGTATCTATGGCAGACACTCTTGTTGGTTCTATTCAATGCAAAATTCTGCAGGCTTCTTGGAATCAGCCCTGTGCTGGGAGAGTATTAGGATCAACAACTCATGCCCTCAGAAAAAGGGGAGCAGGGAAGTCCGAGAAATGCAAACAAAAGTGTGTCTGGTTAAGCCACACTGGCTGGGGATTGTAAATTGCTTAGTGTCTCAGAATTTATCTCCTTGATCTGTAAAAATGGAGTAAGTAATAAAGCTGCCTTACTGACTGGCCTATGTCTTGCATACTAAATGGAAGCTTCCAGAGAGACAATGCTTGGGGGTGATGAGGGCTTCCTGGAAGAGCGGCTTTGGAGCCAGCTTTGGAGTGCAGGCAATGGGGATGAATGCGGAGCTTGAATAAGAGAAGGTACAGCAGATTCAGGAAGGGAGAGGGTGGGGTATGAATGATGACCAGCAGACAAGGAGTTGGGCAGAGGAACCATGCAAGACAAGGCTGGACAAGTCAGCTGGGGCTGATTCCTAGAGGCCTGGAACTGTGGGTTCTTGGTCCTGTCCTAGCATCGGAAAGAGCGGGTGATCACTTCTGAGCAGGGCATGGCTGTGACTTTTGACAAAGACTTGTCCAAAGTACTTTGACCCTGGTGACATCAGAAAAGACTCACATAAAAAGCTGGCACCCTTGAGGTAGGGAGGGGAGTTCTGGGAGAAGTGAGTGGGACTGTGGATCTGAGATTAACAGGAAGACATGGCAGGAGAGTAGGCTGGCCCCTGCAAAGTTACTGTCCAGCCCCTGTTGAGCTCCAGAACTTTTCGGGTCTGGAGGTGGAAGTCTCAAAGTGAGAGAGACATTCTGTCGGGAGAAAGTTTTTGTATTCATTTTGCACTCCCCTCCTGGCACAGAGAACTCTGATGTCCAGAGAAGGCAAGTGGCTGTCTGAGGTCACATAGCTGGGACAAGGGCTTTCTGTGAGATAAGATCTCTGTTGTCATTTTCAGATCCTCGGATGCTCACTTGGGAACTATCAGTCTAGGGAAGCAGCAGAGGTGGAGGAGGCAGGTATGATACAAGACCATTCCATATCACTCCAGCCCAAGCCTGGGATCCCAGGACAGTTCCAGACTACAGCTTTGGGCTCTCAGCTGGGCTGTGTGGCCAGAGGGGGAAGGGAGAGTGGTGGGCAGGGAGGAACTGCCACCTGGAAAGGCTTGATGGGAACCAGCTGGCTGGGGTGGGGCCCCGGGAGTGTGGGTTGCAGGGAGGGCGGGGCAAGATGGGCAGGAGGCCACAGTGGGCGGGCAACTGACAGCTCTGGGCTGGGAGTGGCTGCTGGAGGCCCCCACCTTCCAGACTGCTGCAGTCCAGATGCCTCCACAGCCGGCCAGGCTCGTCCAACCCGCTGACCTCATTCCCAGCTCCCTCCCATGCAGCCCCCCTCAATTGCCTGCCACGTAGACTGGAGCCTCAGCAGCATTCTCCATAGGGGTGGCTGGGAGAGGACCCAGGCATCCGAAGCTCAGAAGCATGCTCAGTCAGGCAGAACTGAAGAGGGTAGTTGTGAACCACTCTGAGCCTCAGTTTCCCCTCCCCAAATATGAGACACAGCGAATGGATAGGACCAGCATTACAGAAGGAGCAGGGTGTGAAGGTTAGAGTTAGCAAGCAAGAATCAAGGATGGGAGGAGGGTCGCTAGAGGTCACCCCAGCCATCCCTCAGCCTCTCAGGCCTGGAGAGTGTTGCTCTCCAGAGTAGGCAGAGGTGGGGGGCGGAGTTTTCCTCCTTTTGTCAAACTATTCATAAGAAAGGAAGTTCCCAGAAGGTTTGAAATCCTTTGTGAAGTCTAGCCTTCCCCCCTCCTGCTGCTTTCGGTTGCAATTTGCCAGTTTGCAGCAGTAGTGAGAAACGTGTAGTGTCCTCTCCCTCAGCACCTCAGAGACCTTATCCTGAGTCCCTGGGTGGGCAGAATCCTCCACCTCTGACCTCTATCTCTCTCTTGCCCCCCTGTTCCAGAGTGGGTCTCCAGTTGACCCTGACTGACCAGGAGGCTGTCCCCACTGGTCCATAACGAGTTCCAGGCTTCTGAGTCATTCTGGAATGTCTGCTCTGCCTGCAGCTACCCATCCCTAGCCAGAGACCCTCTTTTCCCTCTTGTTTGACTCAGGTCCTGAAGGCAGGAAGGAAGTCTTGCTTGCCACTAGTCACAAGTGAGCTGGCAGGCTTGGCCTCTTCAGGAGACATTCCCTTCCCGATGGCTCCCGCATCCCAGGTGAACAGGAGGCAGGTATGGAAGGGCAGGAACTTTGATGGCCTCAGGCCACTTTGGGGCTCTGTTACAACCTAACTGGGAGTCTGCCCCAGCCTCTTTCTCAGAAAAGCCTTCTGTACTCAAGGCTGAGACTGGCAGGAAGGCTGGGGAGATCAGTGACTCTGAAGACAATGTCTGTCCTGGCTGGGGTGGGGAATCCGTATTTGCAGAAAAGGGGATGTCTCGAACCTGGATCCTTCCAACAGAAACCTGAACCCTGTGAAGTCACCTTCCAGCACCTCCCGCTGGGTCTCTGCAGCAGCCAGTCCCGCACTCTTCATGGAGCTGGAAGACTTCTAGTTGGTACAGCTCAGGGACAAAAGAGGCTGGCCTTGGCGGAGTTCCTGATCCCAGGTCCTTCAAGGACCCCAGGATCTCCGTCCATTCACCCCTCCCCCCTTCCACGCTCCCAGTGGTAGCCCTGGATAAATTGACTGTGTATCTACACTGACCTGGTAACTCTGAAGGGTTCACTTCCCAGTGCCTCAGTTTCCTCATATGAATATAAATATGAATATAGAAGCAGAACAGGAAACTTCCTCCCCTCAAGTAGGACTGTGATTAAAGAATCAGACACCAACCAGGCATAGTGGTACACACCTTTAATCTCAGCATTTGGGAAGCAGAGGCAGGAGGATCTCGGTGAGCTTGAGGTCAGCCTGATCTACAGAGTGAGTTCCAGGACAGCCAGAGCTCCATGGTGAGTCCCTGTCTCAAACAAACAAACACAACGACAACGACAACAAAACTAAAGAGAATCAGACACGCTTTGAGGCTCTCTCTCTCCCCTCCTTTTTTCACAACGCCCCTTCCCCGCATCCACAGTCCTCATCAGGCCCTTGCAGTTTCTGTTTCTATCTCTGATAGTCCTTGTATCTTCTCCCACTCTGATCACCTTCTCTCCTCCCCTTCATGTTCTCCTCCTCCTGGGTCACTGGCAGACCACTGGTAGGAGCAAAACAGAGGCTTTGAGGTTTGAACTTCAGTGTCAGCCCTGGTCAGGACCAT
This sequence comes from Cricetomys ansorgei, assembly GCA_026225945.1. Lineage (NCBI taxonomy): Eukaryota > Metazoa > Chordata > Mammalia > Rodentia > Nesomyidae > Cricetomys > Cricetomys ansorgei. The sequence goes on from JAMJFZ010001881.1 coordinate 19,072,468, forward strand.
TCCCCAACTTCAAGAGCCTCCGGGCTCCTCTGAGGTTTTTGAGGAGAGAAAGGCTGCTCTTTCCTCCCCACTGGAGACCTTCAAAGCAATGTCTCCTTTACATCCTGGGACTTCATCTTGAGTGTGACCGTTGGAGCAGCTTGGCTTGGCTGCTGCCTGAAACTGCCCCTTCTAGGAACTTCTGCCTCAGGGAGCCAATCTGCTCTCCGAAGGGACGTTCCAGGGGATGAGATATCTGCTGGCCCAGAAAGGCGTGGGAATTGGGCGGCCAGCACAACTAACAACAAACATCTGTACCAGGCTGCGCTGCAAGCACTTCAGTTCACACGTTTATACTCCTGTTTGTACTCACACGAAGTCCCGAGGGCGGGTGTGCTTACTGCCTGCATTTTCAGAGGAAAGAAAGGCACAGAGAGGCTAAGTCAGCTGCCCCGAATCACAAAGCCAAGAGCCAGAATTCATAGTCCGACAAGCCTGGCTCCAGAGTCCTCATGCTTAACTGCCACTCTTGGCAGGTCCCAGGGACCCGGGATAGATGGCAAAAGGCACCATGGTGCCTAGTTGGAAGAGGCTGTTATGTATGCTGAAGTCTCCCTCCAGATGTGTGTTCACATAAGAAGACTGCAAGGTAGAACAGTTAGGAAAGGATGGAGCCCAGCTGCAGCCACTGGAAGGGTACAGCAGTTGGCCCGTCTCCCATCACTGAGGACCGTGGTAAAAGCTATGCATTGTCATGTCACCTCAGCAAGTCCTCACATAGCCCTGATACTCTTTAACGTAGCCTTAACACTTCTGTTTCCCACATAGAGACTGAGGCCTGACAGGGCCCAGGCATTACCCAAGTACCCCTTCCTAGAGCCAAGGACTGACTGAAGCAGGGCACAGTCATGGTCATTCCTGACCAGGGCCAAGAGTGTGTTCTTTCCTTGTCTATCCACACAGCTCCTGCAGCGGATCGTGAGCATCTGAGGAGACTGACAGCTTGCAGCAGAGTGCGCGCAACACCCCGCTTCTTCTCGCCGCAGACCCCTTTGGAAGGTATGAGGCCTGCTTTAAACATGACAAGAATCCCCTTGTTGGGGTCTCCCCCAGCCAGGAAGTAGTGGAACCACGCCCAGGACTTACACCTGTCTGTCTGACACTCTTCCCTCTTTGCTATCAGCCAGCCTAGAAATCCTGGCTGTATTCCCCACATAGGCACCTAAGCTAAGTGTCCTTGGGTGTTTTCTGTGTGCCAGGCATCATCCTTAGGTCACTGGCTGGTCATGGCCATCTATGGTGTAGGTTCTCTTGGTATTTTGGTAGTTTTTTTACAGCAGAAGAGAGAAGCCCAGAGAAGTAATGTGTTCAAGGTCACACAGTTAGGAGCTGAGATCAGAGCACAGCACTAAGCAGTGTGCTGTTACGTCTCGTTCTCTGATACTGATGGGGCATTTACTTGTCAGAGTCTGCAATTACCGACTGCTTTGTTGTGTCCTGCGTTAGGCACACAGAAGTGAGGGAGTCATAGGACGCCCCTCTCCTTCTCTGCCTGCTCCTGCCTCGCATGGATGGAATGGGCTGGCTCTTACTCTCCTTTCCCAGCAAGTCTTCCTCCCGAGCATGCTGGGACATCTGAGTCTTGGCTCCCAAGCATTTGACACCCAGTGAGGGTGCCTGGATGGAGCATAGAGACCAGGAAATGCAATGGGGTGAGTTCCTAGGGACGGGGCTGGGATAGGGTGGGGGTGGGCGGAAGGGAAACATCTCTCTGCTTCAGGCTCCATTTTGAATGTGCGCTGTCATCTATGTCCTAGCTCTCCGTGATGATGTCTGTGGAGGGCCAAAAGAGGGGCACCAGCTTCTCTGGAGCTGGAAGCCCAGGTAGTTGTGAGCTACCTGATGTGGGGACTGGAGACAGAACTCTTCTGTCTTCTGTCTTCTGCAAGAGCAGCCAGTGCTTTTAACTGCAGAGCCATCTCTTCGGCTTCTGTGGCAGTTAATCTTGATTGTCAATTTGATGGATCTAGAGATTCCCCAGAGGTTAATAGTATGGCTTATTTCTGGGCAAGTCTGTGAGGGTATTTCCAGAGAGGATTAGCTGGGGGTGGGGGAGACCTTCCCTGAAAGTAGACTGGCAGCATGGATGAAACAAATGGAGAAAAGCAGGAGGAAGCCCAGGTAGCAGACATTCCTTCTCTACTGCCTGGCTGCTCTGTTCCCTCAGACCTTCCTCCCATCATGGTCCCCATCATCCCAGACCTGTACTGATGGAGCGGTTGTCCGCGGACTGAAACCATGAGCCCAAACACATCTTCCTCCTTCCAGCTGTTTCAAGAGTTTGTCACGGCAGCGAGAAGTCTGGTGGACACATCCCCACCAGATTTGTCTCCTCACATCTGTCATTCTGCCTGTGTCCATCTGCCTTGTCTCCCTCTGGCCTTCCTGGGTCCCCTCACTACTTATCAGCTGCTCTTTGCCCCTGTGGGAATAGCAGATTGCAGGTTTGGCCACCTGCAATCAGACATCCATGCCTGAGTGGGGCCCATTCCTTGGGAGGGGGTCTAGGTCCACTGTAGGAAGGACCAGAGCCTCCTGTCCCTGAGTCTCAATGCCTGAAGGTTAATACACACATGTCATACTTTGTTTCTTTTAGTTCCCCTTCCCCATTACTCTCCCATGATCCTCCCACCCTCTTTGCTGTCCCCTCCCTTCTCTCAGATTGTGCCCCCTGCTCACTCCCATGAGCCACCAAAGACTTTTTTTTGTCCTGCCCCCGTTTTCCCAGATAGGCTCTTACTTTGCTAGGACAGACGGGGATAAGGACAGCCAGCACGGGATATTGGAAGCCCAACGCTGTGTCCCAGCATCCCAGTCCTACCAGAGATGGAGCTTGGCCTGCTTCCGGAAGCTTTGCAGAACTCCTGGAGTCCACCTGTCCCCTAGGCTCTGGATGTGTAGAGCTCATCTGCCTGATAATCTCCTAAAGTGAGTTTTCAAAATAATCTTTTTTTATCTTGGAATATTTTAGATTTACAGCTAAGTTGCAAGGAGAGGACAGACTGTTCCCGCGTGTCCCTTACAGGGATTAGTGTCTTCCTTCGGTCTGGCGATTTGCACAAACCAAGGTGCCAGCACTGCGACGTTACTGTGAGCTAAAACAGGCCTTCCTCCAGTTGTACTTGCTTTTCTCCTAGTGTCCATTTCCTGTTCTAGGATCTTACGTCACACTCGGTGTCTGTGTCTCCTTGGGGAGTGAAGTCTATCAAGTCCTCTGACATAGTGGGTCACGTGTTCTGTAGAACGTCCATGGTTACTCTGCCGCCCAAACCCTAGAAGACCTCTAGGGAGGACACGTAGAACCCAGTTTGAAAAATCATTGAATATGACCTTGGAACCAAGTCTTCTCAAAGGACACTGATTTTGTACTAGGAACGGTTGACATGACAAAGGCTGGGGCACTTCAGGTGGCAGGGCCTTCACTGCGTTAGAGGAAGCCCTGGTGCTGGAAAGGTTTCTCCCCAGGCTCTGTTGCAGGCACCCCTGTTGTTTGCCAGCCAGATCCCCCTGGCCAGGTCTGCTAGCTCTTCAGCATCACTCTCAGTCAAAGGTCACTTTACCTAGAAGGTCACACTCCATCTTCAGGAACATATCCCTAGATTGACACTTATGAAGGCACAGTAGAACGGACCCATTGTCTCAAGGTGGTGTGTGTGTGTGTGTGTGTGTGTGTGTGTGAAGGGGTGTCACCTGTCCATGTATGTGTATGAGGAGACCAGAGGTCAATGATGGTTGTCTTTCTCAATTGCTCACCATCTTATCTTTGGTGATCGTGTCTCTCACTGAACCTGAAACTCACTGATTGGCTAGACTGTCTAGCCTGAAAGCACGCAGGACGCTCATGTCTCTGTCTCCTAGCACAGAGACATAGCCACCATGCCCAGCTTTTCCTGGGGACCCAAGCTTAGGTCTGTAGGCTTCACTTTATCCTCTGAACCACCCCTCCTCCAACTCCTGTTTGCTGCTTTTTTGAGGCACCATCTCCCTCACTATATACCCCTTGCTGGGCTGGAACTCGCTATGTAGAGCAGGGGCTCAAACTTGTGGGAATCCTCCTGCCTCCAGTGCACCCACACCACCCCTGGATTAATTTGCACGTCAATTGGATCAGAAAGCAAGAGGTGACAGGAACTTTGACATGTGCATTCCAGAAGGTAGGGAGTAAAAACTACAAATATTTAGAAGCTTATAAGGTTTGTGAAATCTTTAGTAGTCTGGGGCATGCCTGGATATTCCCTCCAAAGAAAAGAAGAAACGATTTCATTGTGTTTACCTCTGCAAATAAGAAAGTGCAGCTGGCCAGGCTTCTCTAGCTCTGGGCAAGTCTGTTCTACACTGGAGAACATATTTACAGGTGTCATGAGTGATCTGAGCGACAGCCAGAGCAGGAAGGCACTCTGCAAGCTTTCCAGGTGTGGGAACATGAGCCTGGCACTTGGGCTACATGACCTGCAGACCCTTGAAGTATTAGAGGTATCTGTGGCACCAAAAATAAAAAGCATTTGAAACCCACATGGTTGAACATTCCTTCCACCTCATCACTTAGAAGATAGAGGCAAGATGAGTTCAAGGCTAGACTAGACTACATTGTGAGGTAATGGGTAAATAAATACATACTTGAATACGTCAACAGCAGAGTCACAATGTAGTCCCTTAGGACTTTGCAGGAAGATCATTTCCATTAGGAGATTATACAGAACAGATTTTTGCTTGCTTCAAGGTTCTGACAGAGCCAGAACACCAGGGGACATCAGGTGACCCTGTAATCAGAGCTGTCTACCATGAACTAGATTCGGAGGACCCTGCACATAACAATTACTATGACTGTCATAGCTCTCTCTGGGATGCCCAGGTATGTGTCTGTTAATGTTCTTCCCAGTTAGCATGTTACTCAGCCAAAAATACATGCTTTTAGCTGTAGGTGGCCAGAGACCAGGGTAATGGGGCCCCACTCCCCAAAAACCCCATTTCATGATGTAGACAGCAAACTTAATGAAAATAGTTTTATTAAAATGGTGCCTACACACCATTGTTGCGTGTGTGTGTATGTGTGTGTGTGTGTGTGTGTCTCAAGGTGGCCCACAGGTATTGAATGTCTCTGAGGGGGAAAAATGAGTATCATAACTACTCATAAACCTGAAAGGCAATACTCAAGAAGATTTCACAGCAATCCCATTATGTTTTAAATAACTGTCAAATCCTTTGACAGTGCACAGGCACTAATTTGGATCCAATTTCTTTATCTCGGCAGTTTGTCTCAGGCGATACATTTTCATGTAACTTACAGGGTTTGAGTGATCACTTTCATGAGACAAAATATCTTCAATCTAAACAATAAGCCAGTGACTCAGAAGTGGTTCATTAAGGCTTGGGACGGGGGAGAGTTACTCAAGATCTAGGACTGCGAAGAGTTCTGGTAAAGCCTGAACCAGCATCCATCTCCCCCCAAAGCAAATGGCTAAGAACTGAGACACACTGGATGGTTTCACACAGGCAGCAAAGAAACCACGAGTGGGATGCTGGACATCTGAAAGCAGGGCTCGCTGGAAGGGTGATCCCTGCCGTCTGATTCCCTGGTGTGCTTCATGTTTTGAAAACTTTGGCAGAGAGCCACCGAGATTCTCACATCATTTTCAAACACAGCACAGTGATCTTTCTGGTGAGTCATTGGAGCTTGCTCTCTCTCTCTTTCTCTCTCCCCTCTCTCTCCCGGAACAAAAGCAAAATAAACTTTCCAGGACAAAATTAATGGATTTTTTTACCACCCCCGCCCCCAGAGGCAGGAAGAAAAACAAACTCCAGAGACTGGCCTGAAAATTGCATCCTCTCAGTCAAACAGATACTAAGTAATGGGCTCTGCAGAACCTGAGCACAGCCGTGCTCTCCAACACACACACACACACACACACACACAATAGAGAGAGATAGATAGATAGATAGATAGAGATAGACAGAATGAGAGAGGCCAACTTTTGACAATATTCTTTTATCAGAAGGCTGAATTGGACGCCACATAAAGCAAATGAGAAGTTAGTTTAATTTGAATCTCTCTTGCTATCTTTTTCTTTTCCCCTAAGACAGGGTTTCTCTGTTGTAACTCTGGCTGTCCTGGAACTGGCTCTGTAGACCAGGCTGGCCTCCAACTCAGAGATTCACCTGCTTCTGCCTTCCTAGAGCTGGGATGTGCATGTGCCACCACCACCAGGCAACCCTTGCGTCTCATATGCTCATTAGAACTTGCAAATTTGGCCTGAGGAGATGGCTGAGTCAGTAGAGTGCTCGCGTGCAAACAGGAAGACCTGAGTTCAGATCCCCAGAATCATAAAAGCTGAGCATGGCTGCTGTAAACTCAGCTTTGCAGGGAGGAGAAAGAGGAAGGGCAGAGACAGGTGAATCCCTGGAGCTGATTGGCCAGCCAGTCTAGGTTAATTGATGAGAGATTTTGTCTCTCATCATAGAATTGGTGTCAAGTGTGGTGGCGCACACCTGTGATCCCAGCGCTTGGGAGGCGGAGGCAGATGGAGCTCGGCAAGGCCAGCCTGGTCTACATAGTACATTCCAGGCCAGCTAGGGCTATATCCCAAGATCTTGTCTCAAAAAGAAAAGAAAAGAAAACATAATTAGGGGGACAGTGACATGACCCAGTGGGTAAAGGTGCTTTGTGGCCAAGCCCATGTAATCCCCAAGACCCACACTGGAGAAGGAGAGAACCAACTCCCATGATTTGTCCTTTTATCTTAACACAAATGCTCTGGCATGCACACACGCCTACAAATTAAATATTATTTATTTTTATTTTTATGTACATTGGTGTTTTGCCTGCATGTATATCTGTATGAGGGTGTCAGATCCCCTGGAATAGAGTTACAGACAGTTGCAAACAGCCATGTGGGTGCTGGGAATTGAACCCGGGTCTTCTGGAAGAGCAGCCAGTACTCTTCACCACTGAGCCATCTTTCCAGCCCACAAAATAAATATTACAAAAAAAAATGCTTTAAAAAATAAAATAAAGGTGGAGACCTCAGACCTCCAAGTACACAGGCACTCACACGTACATGCAAACTTACAGACCTCTGTTGCTGCTGGGTCAAGTTTGGACTGTCGCAGGTATTAGTTGTATGGTCATCTCCCCCAACAGCTTACATTCTTAAAACTGGCCTCTAATAACCTGAATTGTGACTTGAAGCTCTTTGGTTGCTGTTGAGACAGGGTCCCTGGCCAGACATGGTGGCAACATCGTATTTAATCCAATAAGAAATATCAAACATGAGTCTTTTTTATCAAATACAATAAAACTTGTGTTAAGATATTTTTTGTTGTTTTTTAAATTTTGTTTTGCTTTTTTAAGAAAAGGTTTCTGTGTTGTAACTCTGGCTGCCCTGGAACACACTCTGTAGACCAGGCTGGCCTCGAACTCACAGAGACAGATCCTCCTGCCTCTGCCTCCCGAGTGCTGGCACCCGCTTCTCACCCCCTGCTTGTTTAGGAAAATTTTATTTTCTCCACCTTGTAGGACTTTTATGCAAATGTTTTAATTCTCCCCACTCAGTAAAATCTTCGTTTACACAAAGGCTTACTGCTCTATTCTAGGAATTTGATGGCTTGGAGCAGTGATCGATTTCTCCTTGGAGCAGCGACCCTGTGCATCGTTTCTTCTCAGACCAGCCAACTAAATACGATTGTGAGGTTGGAGCCCAGCCAATGGGGAAAAGACACAGCTACCACCCGAGTCAGGATCAAAATCAGATGCACTCCCTGTCTATTTCCCACCAAACCCCCTCTTGATCAAAGGTAAAGTTTGCCTTGTCCAGACAGTTCAGTTGGAATGGTAGTCTCTTTCTCTGTGACCCTTAACTTATTTGTAACAAACCCTGCACTCGGGAGGCAGAGGCAGGTAGAGTTCTGTGAGTTTAAGGCTAACCTGGTCTACATAGTGAGCTCTAGGCCAGCCAGGCTGGCCCAGCACTCACAATTCTCCTTCACCTACATGCTGGGATTACAGGCATATGTCATTTTGCCTGAATGAACAAATGGTTGTATGTCATCTTTCTTTTAAGCAACTAATATGGGACTGTTGAAGTTGGTTAAAGATCAGCGGTGTGCAGAGCCCAGACATATTTGGCCTATGTGCGGTTCAAACATGAGAGGAAGGTGTTTGATAACTTTCAGTTCTATCTTGCTTCAGGGACAAAAAGATTCTTTGCTTAGTGATTATTTTTTGAACCATGATATGAGTTAATAAGGTGCTTTGGAGATCACGGCCTAGGGGGACCAGTGACATTTGTCATCAGGAAGTCTCTCCTCCTCGGATAAAAGGGGCCACACATAAAAGCCAGTTTGTATCTGTCTCCTGGTGGCTCTTCAGCATCTGTTAGTGCAAGTTAGTGTCCCCCCAAGGTCCCTTCTCCCCTTCTCTTTCTAAAAGAGTATTCCCAATTTTAGCAGGACATATGACAACCTAGAACTATAAAAACTACATTTCCATCCTCACTTACGGCTGGATGTGGTCATATGACTATGTGGCCAATGGGATGTAATCTATAAAGTGTGGCTTTCAGGGTCTTCTAGGAAGGGGCATCTGGCATTCCTCTCTAGTTCCCTCCCACTGTTGCCGAGCAGCATTTAGTGGTCAGCCATCGTGGAGCCTGCAGATGAAAGCAGAACCTGTGGGTAGCCAAACAGCAAGATGAAAGGAGTCTGAACAAATCAGTTAAAGGAAAAAAATTCCCAGTCCTGGGCTACTGTCTTCCAGATTATCAGAGAAGAGAGACGCTAACTGCTGTCTTTCTAATTGTTGTCCTGTTTATTGAAACAGTCTTGGAATATAGCGAAGGCTGGCTTGAAACTCACTGCGTAGCTCAGGCTAGCCTGGAATCTGTGATCTTCGTGCTCTAGCCTTCCGAGTGCTGTGATTACATGCATGTGCCACCACACACGACCTTTATATTATTATTGTTTCTTTTCTCTCTCTTTTCTTTTTTCTTTTTATATTTCGTGTGGGTGTGTGCGTGTGTGTGTGTGTGTGTGCGTGTGTGTGTGTGTGTATCTGTGTGGGGACATGAGTGTGGAGGAGGTTAGATGCTAACTTCTAGTAGCTGGTTCTCTCCTTCCACCCTTTGGGTGCATTGTGAGTGAACTTGGGTGGTCAGGGTTGGCAGCAAGTACCTTCACCTGTGGAGACGTTTTGAGACAGCGTTTCTCTGTGTAACTCCGGCTGTCCTGGAACTCACTCTGTAGGCCTTGAACTCAGAGATCCACTTGCCTCTGCCTCCTGAGTGCTGGGATTAAAGGCAAGCACACCACTGTCAGGCTGACACTATTATTTTTTAATGAAGGGTGAAATCTAAATCCTTCCCGATGGGAGTTGAAGGAAATCCTGTAACTTGTACTATGAGCCAATCCTTGGTTACCCGACTTTTCAGTACGCTACGCAAAGACAGGAGAACTGAGGTTTTTTAGGTTCTATACTTCACCACCAACTCGTCCAACTGTGGAGGAAAATGGCTCCCACACAGAATCTTGAAAAGAGTGAGGAAATGAACTCATGGCTTCGTGTCTTCATAAGGCTACTCCAGATCACATCCACAGCCTTCAGTGGTCTGAGCAGACAGCACTATAGTCAACAGCTGAACTGTCCAGACATCACCAATCTATTACAGATTTACTGTTGCATTTATGTTAGCATTCCTTTTCTTGGTAGTTTGCATTGGGAATTGAACCCAGGGCCTTACGCATGCTCTGCTAAGCACAGCTCTAATTGAGCTACAACCTCAAGCACAGCAGAACTTCCTAAAACCAAACTGCACTGCGACTGCTCCATCCCGGGGCGTGGTTCTTCCTCGCCATCAGGAGAGTTTTGTTTCTGAGCAGGGGACTGGAATCAATGACATACTATTAAGACTATTTAAAAACCACATCCAAACGTTACATCAGAACCTAAAGAATTCTTCCCAGGGCCAAATTCAACCAAAGAACAGATGGCTGCACTGCCTGCAGCTCTCTCTGAGGTGCAGCAGACAGCGAGGCTTTAGGACTTTTCAGAAACCTGGCATCTATTGAGGTTGCGCACTTGAGAGGTGAGGTTGAGGGGTCGTCAGAGAGATACAGCTGCATGCATTCTTGATTGGTCTGAATCCAAAACCATCTGACACAGTCACTAAATATTTGCTGCCGTTTCTAATGACCTGTAATTGTGGTTTGGGGTTTTCTAATTCAGTACAAACAGGAATTAGAAAAGAAAGTGACAGGATTCGAAAACCCTTATGCTCCTTATGACGGCCGGGTCCTCTCCCTCGCTAACATGAGGTAACAACCCTTCATATTGCCTTTACAACGTTGCATTTTTTTATTCCTTTGGAAATAAATGCTTCTAAAGTTGGCTTAAACTTGGTGGTTGGTATGTGAGTTCAGTGTTGGTTAAAGAATTGCCAAAGTTAAGAGCGTGAAACGCAGGTTGGTGCGGTAGTTCACCCCTTTAGTTCCAGCACTCAGGAGGCAGAGACAGGCAGATTTCTGGTTTTCAGGCCAGCTATGTGTACATAGAGCGTCCCAGCCCAGTCAGAGCTTATATAGTAAGACCCAGCCAAAGCAGTGGGGGGGGGGCGGGGAGGGGCATGAAAAGCAAGCTGGATGTGGCAGTGCATACTTGCAATCACACTTGGGAGGAGGTGGAGGTGGGAGGATCAAGGTCAACCTCAGCTACCTCGTGAGTTCAAGGCCATCCTCTGCTACAAGAAACCTTGTCTAAAAGAAAAAAAAAAAGTGTGAGAAAAATCTTCCCAGCTCACTTCCTAGGCTGCATTCCACAGTGATAAGGAAATCCCAGCAAGGAATCCTGATGGTCCCCAAGATCTCCCAGCCTGGCTCCACACTGTAGCCAGCTGGGTCCACACTCACCACCGTGACTGCTGCTAGACTTCAGATCCCCACTGCTGGGTCCATGCAGTGGAGGTACAGGGTGTTCCTGTTTGACTCGAGGACCCCAGCCCAGAGCTTCTCCCCAAAGCCACCCACCTCGTTTCTAAGATGTTTCCTGGCTCCCTCCCACCCCCACTCCCTCACCCTTGCTCTTTCTAGAAAAGGCAGCAGCCAAGAGGTCTTCCTGGGGTGACTGGTCTCTGCTCTGAGCTTTTAGCCCCTTGCGCCGTGGTCCCCCTCCCCGAAAGGGACCCAACTCCCAGCCATCCCTTGGGTCCTGCTGCTGGAGGCAGTGTAGGATGCCACGTCCTGCAGAGCACTGGTGGCCTGCCAATGCGGGCTGGCCCTCCCTTCCCGGTGGCGCAAGGCTTGGGTGTGTCCCTCCCAGCATGGACCCTGTTCCAGAGCAGTCGCTTGAGCTTGCTTTGCTTGTGGAGATGTCTCCAATGACACCCCGACGCTCTGGCTCCCCTACTCTCAGGATGTTTCTTTGACTCCCTTCATCTTTCAGAGACTCTCCTGAGGTTGCCTCATCTCTGCCCACCCTGTACCAGGTTCTCCCACAGGCCTGGCTCACCGCCTCACTGCGCTGCTGGCAGGCTGATAAGGCGTGGTGGTGGCCACGCAGATACGGGAGGGGGGCGGTTAGGGTGGGTTGGAAGGATTAAAGGAGGAGGGGGAAATAATGTAAATAATTTTAATTACTGGGAGTCCTGGAGAGGCTCCATCTTGTTCCTGTCTCTCCTAGCTCCTTGCCTAGTGGGCATTGAGTGCTCAGAGACTACTGGAGAACGTCAGGGTCTGGCCTCAGACCTCCATTTCAAATCCCAGCCTCTCCTTTTTCCCTTCCATGTGATCTTGGGCAAGTTTCTTTCCTTCTCCGTGTCACCCTCATTTGTCCTGTCTCTAAGAAGGAGAGAATGATCCTTTCATTTTATAGAAATGTAAGGCCCTTTGGGTCCAGGCCAGTGCTGTGTGCAGCTGTCCCTGTGTCCTCCTCTGGGAATGGACCCTTCTCCCCTGCCTAGCCCCAGTCAGCGTCCTGGCCCCGGATCCTGCTCTCATCCCCCAGGGACTCAAGTTCCCCTCTGCTCCCCACTCAGGAAGAGGAGCTCCTGGATCCAAGGAGAGACTTGGGAGGTGGGCATAGGAGAATCAGGAGTTCAAAGTCACCCTCGGCTACACATTCGACACCAGGCTGAGTCACATGAGACTTCGTCTCAAAGAAAGAAAGAAACAAACAAAAAGCAAAAACAAATAAGGAGACTGGAGATGGCTCAGTGTCTGTTTCATGAGCATAAAGCCCTGGGGGAAGAGAGCTCAGAGAGAGGCAGAATGCTCGAAACGTGCTGGCCAACCTGTCTAGCCACTCAGCGAGGCCCGGGTTCAGTGAGAGACTCTGTTTCTGTCTCAAACGATAATATGGAGAGTGATAGAAGGTACTGAATGCCAACCTCTGGCTTCCACATGCACACACACACACCCACACACACGTGTCCATACATGTACCTATGGGCCTTCACTCGCATGTACATACGTACACACAACACGTCCACAAAATCCAAGGGAAGAATCCTGTCTTCCATTACATCTCCTACACTAGCCAACGCGCACTCACTGCCCAGGTCCCATCTCAGAAACATCCCAAACCAAAAAGCTCTGTAATGAACTCTGGGTTTGCAGGGAGTCCTATTTTTCTAGTCACCTGGCTCTGTCACCAGATATCCTTGAGACCACTGACATCCCTGACCCTTACTTTCCATTGCTGTGCAGTGAGAATCATCCCATGCAGCCTCCACCATGGGAATGTCCTGAGGTTCATCTGCATAGACTGGCAGCCCGGCCCGTGCTTTGTAAAGCAAGGCAAGGTGGAGAATTCTGAGGCCTCGGTGATCATAGTGATGGAGGGGAAGAATGGACCAGGCCTGCAGGCGTCTCTGCTCGGGCTGTGCCAAGGGTGTAGTCAATGGGCTGTGGTCTGGACCACAGGCTGTTCCAAGGTGGGGTTGATTGGGTATAATCTTAGAACCAAGCTTTGTTCAGGCTCTTGGGGCTTCTGCTCCGGGCAGGCGACCTGCCACCTGCTCTGCCCGCTTCTCCCACAGCACCTTCAAATGCTTACCCTTGGTGGGGGGAGGGCAGGAACCCACACTGGATCTTGATGCCCAGAGGCCCTGCCAAGTCTGGCTGTGGCTATAACTCCCCTCCCTTCTATCCTCTGAACTCCAGCCCAGTAGAATTAGGCATTTCCTAATATTAGTCATGATTCCTTCAGCCACAAGCGCCAACAGCTTAGCTCAAAGTGGCTTAAGCAGAAAATTAAAGGTATTTGGCTTATTTCACCAGAAAAGCCAGCACGCTAGGCTCTGAGAGCTAGGAGGTTCGTGAGGTGTCTCTCTTTCCCTCAGTTTTGCTTTTTCTCTGCAGCGATGGCTTTTGTCCCGTACAGATTGGCTTCACGAGTGAGGTCCTCAGACATCCTTTTTAGCCTCTTTTCTAAGAGCATAACAATCCCAGGAGAAAAACAAAACCTCTTTCACAATCATTTCAAAAAGGAAAAAAAAAATCGTGAAGATTGACCTACATCGAGCGGGCTTAAGGCATGTGTCCTTCTCTCAAGCAGTGACCACACAGCCAAGCAGAGATGAACAACACTTGACTTGGGCAGATGCCCACACCAGCAGCATGTGGACCAAGAGTGGGGGAGGGCTGGTTCCCCAAAATAAAATCTGGATGGCTTTCCTGGAGTAAGGAGGAACGAAAGCTAAGGCAGGCAGAAGCAATGGGTGCCTAAAACACCCACCCCTTCCTTGGCTGCTAGAATGAATACACACACGGACTTTCCCCCTGCGCATCATTTGACAGGCTCTTTCATGACCACTGTATCTTTCTTTTTGTTTGGAAATACTTTCACATTTATAGAAAAGTTCCTTAAGTCGTGCCAAGAACTTTTCTCTTCAGCAGCCCTTGAGAATGCACCACTACCATGACGTCTCAGCACTCTCGAACACCTTAGTGTGCAGAGCTTAGATGACTTAGCCCTCTCCTAAGTCTCCACGAAGCCAGCAGGACGATCCGGCTACAGTGTTATAACTTATGCACACTTTGCCATTTGTGACAGTGATGTCCTTTGTAGCAGAAAGGCCCAGTCGCTGGCTCTGCTCTTGTCTTCGGCTTTTCCTCGGCACACACGACCGACCGTTCTCATTACGTTTGTATTGTTGCGATAAACACCATGACCAAAACAACTTGAGAAGGAAAAGGTTTATTTCATCCTGTGCTTCAGGGTAACAGTCTATGGCCGAGAGGTGTCAAGGCAGGAACTCAAGCAGGCTCAGAGGCAGGAACCGTGGAGGAAAGCAGCGTCCAGGGTGTTTGTTATACAGCCCGGACCAACCTGCCTAAAAATGGTACCACCTACGGTGGCCTGGGCCTTCCACATCAACCAGTGATCAAGAAGATGCCCCGTGGACATGCTCACAGGCCAGCCTGATGGAGGTAATTCCCAATTTGAGGTCCCCTCCTCTTCCCAGGTGTGTCAATTTGCGAGAAGGCAGACCACGACTCTCGCAGTGTCTTTTAAGATGAGTTTGTCTAATATGACCCATGATTAAATTCCAGTTATGGATTGGGGCAGGCACCTCACATCTCACTGACTTCTGACCTATTACTGTCTCCATTGACTGAGCTTGACTGAGGGAGTGGCTACCAGGTTTATCCTGTGACTGTCACTCCGTTCCCCGTTGTAATTAAGTGCATTTTGTGGGCAAGAACTTTGAGCCCTGTAGTCTCATTCTTTATCCAGCTGCAGCCACTAGCTTTAGCATCCATTGGCCCCTTTGATTGATATGTTTTTTATTATGATGATCGGGCTGCCCTAACAATGCAGTATAGACTGGGGAGAGGAAGGGGCTTGTCCACAACAGAACTTTCCTTCTCACAGATACGGAGGCTAAAAATCCAAGATTAGGGTATGAGTCAGGTCAGGCTCAGGAAGACTTTCTTCCCTCTCCAAGGACCAGCCTGTCTCTGTGTCCTAGTGTGCTAGGAAGAGAGCTAGAGGGAAGTATTGAGACAGAAGGGCATAGTAAAGCTGTTTACTTATGGAGGCCAGGAAGCTGTCGGTGAAGCAGGGAAAAGCCAGGGATGAAGATTCGCCTCTTCAAAGACATAACAGAGCCCAGTGGCTCGGAGCGCTTGCTGCTCTTGCGGTCCACACATGTATATTTGTGAATGCCTGAGCACATGTATGTCCACCACATGCATTGCCTGCTGCCTACGGAGACTAGAAGAGGATATCGGACTTCCCTGGAATTGGAGATGCAGGCAGTGGTAAACCATGTGGCTTCTTGGAATCGAACCCAGGTCCTCTGCAAGATCAGCAAGTGCTTTTAACCACTGGGCCATCCCTCCAGCCACACCAAGGTCATTACTTCTTTAGATGCCCAAGAGATCCAGATGCAGCTGGTAAGAACCTCTTCGAGTTGGCTTCTGTGTCATTTTAATTTGCTTCTTCACACCGAAATGGACACGTTGAAGTCCTAATTGTACTCAATAAACTATTCTTCGGAAAACATAAGGGTATCATAAGGCCCAAATCCAATGAGATTGATGACTTTACAAGAGGAGGAGCTACTAGGAGAGGGCTCATTCAGAGGATGGGTGATGGGCAGACACAGAAGGCTGCCGTCTGCGCATGGAGGAAGGGGTACTGTGAGATCAGCTCCATCAGCACCCTGACCCTGGACTGCTGGCCTCCTGAACTGTGTGAAAACTAAATGTCTGTCGTTCCAGCTGCCTGGACTGTAGTGCTTCGTTACAGCAGCCCAGGCCGACTGAAGTGGCCGCCACTATTGTTTGAGTAGTTCCCTATTCTCAGCGATAAAGTGTTACTCGTTCATCTGGTATGTTCTTTGCTCTCTGTCTCAAACCCAGTCAGTTTCCCAGAGCTCTGGTTCTTTTAAGTGGAAAACTGATGCCTGGAAGCTGAGACATGAGCATGAGCGCTTGTGGCTATTGGAGCGCCCGAGCTGGGCTGGGTAACCAGTGGTAGAGTGCTTGCCTAGAATGACCCAGGTCCTGGGGTCTATCTCAGCTTCTCCTCTCAAGACCATAAAATAAGACAAAACACAAAAGGAATGGTTCTTCTCTTACCACTCTTGGTGGGCCAATCTGGGGGACGCCCACACCTGTACACAGTCCCCTTCACATGCTTTTCGTTGCCTGTATATATTGAAGGCTCTGGTTCACACAGACCCTACCAGTTTCCAATGCTAGTTCATTCTGGGTTTCTCCCTTTTCCTACTGTGACCTCCTTTTCCAACAGTGAGAGACCTTAACACATCGGCTTATACATTTACCTCCACGATTCATAACCAGTCCTCACCTTTGCTGCCCCACCTCCCATATGGATATCTACTTTATTCTTCTAGGGTGCTCACACCCTATCCCTTGCCACCTTGACACATAAAATCTCCCTTAAGCCCACTTTTGGATGTGAGCTCCCACACCATGCCATCTCGGCAGGGACACCCTTTCCCACGCCATCGATAACTGCATAGGTCGTCGCTGCACACAGCATCTGCACCCCCAGCTGCCCCTCCCCGCAGGACAGGTGTCTATCACCCTACAGTGGCTTGGATATCTGGATCTGGACACTGTGGCTCACCATCACCACGACTGTATGTGCCTACTCTGCTCTCACCGTAGTGCTGAATTGTCCAGGTATGGAGAAAAGGAGAGGAAAAAGAAAAGAAGAGAGAGGAAGAAAAGAGAGGATGAAGACTCTTTTTTTCTGGGGATTTAGTTTTTAATTTTTATTTGTATAAGGTCAAGGCCAGTATGGACTACTTTGTTTCAAAAAGTTGTGTGTGTGTGTCTCTGTGTGTGTGTGTGTGTGTGTGTGTGTGTGTGTGTAATTCCTAATCATAGGTTATTCATCTTTAGTTTCCTTTGAAGCCTGTTTCCCTTTTATTACTCAAAGTTTCCTACTATCTATCTATCTATCTACCTATCTATCCATCTATCTATCCATCTATCTATCCTTTTGTCCATCTGCCTGTCTGTCTATTTAGCCATCCATCCAGTTTGAGACAGGGCCCTACTATATTGCCCCAAGTGGTGTTGGGCTCCCAACATACTTATTTAAAACATCTACTATTATTATCGTTATCATTATATGTATTTATTTAGCGAGGCGGGGTGGCTAGTGCATGCTACAGCACACCTGTGGCGGTCAGAGGTCAACTTGCGGGAGTCAGTTCTCTTCTTCCATCTTGTGAATCCCAGATAAAGAATTCAAGTTATCAGGCTTAGCAACAAGTGCTTTTACCCTAGGGGCATCTCACTGGACCTCCCCACCTTTTTTCCCCCCATGGAACTTGCCATGTCAACAAGCTGGCCTGGAATTCACAAAGATCCACCTGCCTCTGCCTCCCCAGTGCTGGGATTAAAGGCGAGTGCCACCATGCTGAAGACAGTTTCTTTTGGCTTCCAGGTTTTGTAGAAGCCTTCTACATACTGAGCTTTCCTCCACTGTACTCACGCGGCTTCCAGTCCCACACACCGCCCAGGATGGCTACACGATAATTTAGGTGAAGCCAATGTTCAGTGCACTCCTCACTCTGAGTGTGTAATTGCTCCATTGTCTGAGCCGTGCAGGGTCTTATGATCACCTGTGCTCTTTCTTCTGGAGTAATAGGCACCTGGCTTTGCTGTTGCTCACTGAGATTCTTGTCTAATCACTGCTGTCAGCTCCCATTGTTCAAGGTCTGTCTCTAGATGATCAGGTACACCAGGACCTCTGTCAGGTTCTCCCCCAGAAGCAGTCTCCTCTGAAGACTTGGGACCTAGTGGTCCTAAGTTGGAGCTGCCCGTGTTTTCACCCCCTCACTCACCCACACCCTCATTCCCTTACCTACTCTACCCCTACTCCTGGGAGTCTTGTCAGCTCTTTTTAGGCTTGGTTCCCTCGTTGCCTGAAGCTTGTCTTCCTCATTGTCCTTCTTGACCCTAAGAAACTGTAACATTGGTATAATTTCGGAACAAAATTAAATATCTGGATGTCTTTGGCCTTCCCTTACACTTGATTGGTCATTTTACTGAGTATAGAATTATAGGTAACAGGTACTTTTTCTTCAGAATTCATATATATATATATATAATATAAAACACACAAATATCTATGTATATATGTATGTGTGTATATATATGCATATATATGTATATGTGTATATATGTATATGTGTGTGTGTCTGTTATCATTTACATATCCCTGCCTGGCTGTCCTGAAACTTACTATGTAGACCAGGCTGGTCTCAAACTCACAGAAATCCACTACTTTTGCTTCCCAAGTGCTGGAATTAAAAGTGTATACCACCATTCTCAGCATCCTTTAGACATTTGAAGTCATATTTCAAGTCCTAGTATGTTTCTCTGTTGTTGTGATTAATCCTGTGACTAAAAGCGACTCAAGGACTGAAGGGATTTATGCAGTTTACAACTCCCAGGTCACAATCCAGCACTGAGTGATATCAGGGCAGGAACTCATGTCAGGAACCTGGAGGCAGGAACTGAAGCAGAGGTCAGAGAGCAATGCTCTTACTGGCTTGCTCCCCATGATTTGCTTGGCTCTCTTATACAACCCAGGACCACCTCCCCATCCAACAACCATCCACAGGCAGGTAGACCTGGGTTGTATAAGAAATCTAGCTGAGTAAGCCATCTGGGTGTGGTGGCAAACACTTTAACCCCAGCACTTGGGAGGCAGAGGCAGGAGGATCTCTGTGGGTTCAAGGCTAACCTGGCCTACAGAGCAAGTTCCAGGACAGTCAGAGCATTACACAGAGAAATGCTGTCTTGAAAAACAAAAACAAACACACAAAGAAAGAAAGAAAGAAAGAAAGAAAGAAAGAAAGAAAGAAAGAAAGAAAGAAAGAAAGAAAGAAAAGAAAAGAAAAGAAAGAAAAAGAAGAGAGAAAAAAGGAAGAAAGAAAAAGATTATTGGATTCACTCACTTTAATAAATGTGTAATTCAATGGGTTTTGTTACATTCACAGAGCTGAGCAACCATCACCACAACAAATTTTAGAACATTTAACATGCTCCAGAGAAAACCCCGTGCCCAATAGCAATTCGGTCCTCTTTCTTCCCTGCTTTGGTTAAAACCCAAGGCAACCACTAATTCTATTTACTCTTCACAGATAAGCTTATTTAGAACATGCCATCTAAATGGGATTGCCAGGTCAGCTAGATGGCTCAGTGGGTGAAGACACCTGTGGCCATGCTTGACAAACTGAGTTTGATTCCCAGGATCTACTTAGTGGAAGGAAGAAGAACAGCTTCAAGTTGTCCTCTGACCCCCACATAGACACACCCACAAGCCCTCCCCAGTAAATAGGAAAATGGAATTTAAAAAAATTTAATAGGATAATAGTGTGTAGTATTTTGTGGCTAGCTTATTCATAGCTATCCTTGGCCGGGTGTGCCCACGGCTGCCAGATTGGACACACCATTGTAGCAGAATGTTTGTGGAGTTCATCTGTGTGTATTCACATGAAATGAAATCTAATAGTATTTCCTTTCCATGGTGAAAGATATTTTTGTCTGCATATACCACATTCATTTGTCTATTCCTTAGCTGTTTCCACATTTTGGCTTTTATGAATGTCACTGTGAACATTCACATAGGTGTGTGTGTGTGTGTGTGTGTGTGTGTGTGTGTGTGTGTGTGCTGCTTTCTGTTTTTCTGGCAGAGTCCCTTATGGCCCAGGCTGATCTTGAACTTGATAGGTAACCCAGGCTGGCCTTGAACTTTTTGGCCCAGTTTCCAGCTCCCGAGGGCTGTTATTAAAAGCACATGCCACCTTTTATAGATTTTTGTGCAGACATAAGATTAGAATTGCTGGGCCACTTGGTGACCTGATGTTTTGGGAAAATGAAAGATTGTTTTCTAAAGAGGTTTAACATTATAGATCCCATCAGCAATGAATGAGGTTATTTTGGTCAACAAATCAGTTGAGAGAAAGAACTAGCCACTTTAGGTTTGGTTATCACCAATCAGTGAACACCGTGTATTAGTACGACTTTCTGTTTGTTAGTTTGTTGTTTGAAACAGGTCTCACTGTGTAGTCTGGCTGGCTTGGAACTTGCTGTATAGAACAGTCTAGTCAACTTGCTGTATAGAACAATCTAGTCTTGAACTCACAACAATCCACCTGACTCTGCGTTCTGGGTTAGTCTTGCAGAGAACCCAGGTTTAGTTCACAGCACCCATACGGAGGCTCACAACCATTTCTAACTCTGGTTCAAGGGGATCCGATGCCAGCTTCCGAGAGCACCAGGCACACTGGTGGTATACAGCTATACATACAGGCAAAACACTCGCATAAATGAAAATAATAAAAGAAAAAATAATAAAGCCGTGGGCCACCACGTCCTGCTTGACTTAAAAAAATAAAAATAAATCCGAACAACAACAAAAGGAGGGGCCGCAGAGGTAAAGAGCACGCACTGCGCTTGCTGAGGACTGGAGTTCATCCCACGGCCGCTTGAACTAACTTGAATTCTAGGGGATCGATGCCTTTGGCCTCCGAGGGCGCCTGAATTCACATGCGCACAAGCACACAGAGACATGTACACATAAACACAATTAAAAGTAAATCAGGGGCTGGAGAGATGGCTCAGCAATTAAGAATGCTTACTTTTCTTCCAGAGGACCTGAGATCTGTTTCCAGCACACAATGGTGGCTCATAACTGCCTGTAACTCCAATTCCAGGGGACCCGCCAGCCTGTACAGGCTCCTGCACACATTTGTTGCACATAAACTCACGCGGGCTCACACACATACACACTGAAAAACATATGAAAGTCTAAAAGGTGTTTCCCTATAATTTCCTGTAATTTTATGTGTAGACTCTTGAGCATATTCTAGATCTACTCCTGAGTATTTGTGGGAATTTTATCTCTAAAAAATAATTCTATTGTTAATGAAAACATCCATTTTCTTTAAAAAAAAAACTTTTTTAGATTTATTGTATTTTCTTGTGCACGAATGTTTTGCCATAAAGTATGTCTGCACACCACGTGTGTACCTTTTGCCCTTGGAGACCAGAAGAGGGCATCAGATCCCTTGGAACTGGAGTTACAGATGGTTGGAAGTTACCATGTGGGTGCTGGGAATTGAATCTGGGTCCTCTGCAAGCTCTAAACCACTAAGGCACCTCTCCAATCCCCAACATTCATTTTCTGATCAATCACAGCTGCCCATTTATAGGAATGCAGCTGAGGTTTGTGCATTGACCTTGTTTCTAGTAACACTATTAGAATTTAGTAACATTACTAAATTAATCAACCTGAAGGATATATCTGTTCTTAAAAAAAAAAAAAAAAAAAAAGGCACTGCCTATATACTCATGCTACCAGGAGCCTTATGCCTCCCCAACCCCTTTCCGTCTCTCTCCCTGGCCTTTTCAGACCAGTGAGGCCTTCTGAGTAGCAGTGATTAGAGGTGGTGGTGGTGGCCATCCTCAATGTATTCCAACCTCAGGGGCTGCCTTTCAATACTGTGTACCACTAGGAGTAGAGCTCGCTGTGGCTTTGCTGCATTACCAGACTGGGGGAAATCCTCTAATGTCTGCTAACGACTTCAATCACAGAAAGATTCTGAACTTTTATCGAGTGCTTTTTAAATAAAGTCTATTTAAATAAGACTTTATGCTTTTGCACCTTTCATGCAGTCAGTTACATAATTGTCTTTCAAAGCCGAAGCCAACCTCACATTCCTGGAGTGGATTCAAGTTCGTCCTGATGCGTGATCATTTTTATATAACCTTGCATGTTATTTGCTGCTATTTTGTTTAGGATTTTGTGTCCATGCCTTGACAGAAATTGCTTTGCCACTGTCCTTTCTCATAACGTCCTATTTTAGTTCTAATATCAGGGTTATGCTGCCCTCATCCAAAAAGCTAGGAAGTGTTTTTGCTCTCTCTATTCTCGTCTACTTGTGTAAGACGCGTGCTATTTCGTGTTTGGGAGAATTCAGCAGTCAAGCCATCTGGACTTGAAGTTTTCCTCGTGGGAAGATTTTTAAATTAAGATTTTAAGTTAATGATATTCTTTCTCTAATAAAGTACTATATATTGTTTTCTGTAAGATTTGGTAGGCTATGTTTTTCTTTCATCAAATATTTCTAACTTATTGGCTGGGTGTGGTCACTCACATCTTCAATGCCAGCACTCGGGAGCCAAGAGCAGGTATTCCAGTTCCAGCCTATCCAGGGCTACATGGAGAGACACTACCAAAGAGCAAGCAAAAACTTTCTAATTCATTGGCATAAAGTCATTATTATGTTTTAATTGTTTGTGGCGATGACTTCCTTTTCATTTCATGTGTTTGTCGCTGATGTCCTCTGTGTTGCTGGATTAGTGTTTATTATTTCTTCCTTCTGGTTTGTTAAATTTTTTTGCCACTATTGATTGAATATTTTTAGTCTTTGTTAATTTCTAATATATGGATATTCAGCCAAAATTTCCCACTGAGTACTATCTTAGTTATATTTCACAATTTTTGACATGTTTCATTATGATTTGTTGAAAATATTTCTGATGTCTACCAGGGTTTCTTTCTGAATGGGGAAGGAGTGATTTAGAAATGTTTTGCTTGGCCAGGCAAGTAGCACACACTTTTTTTTTTTTTTTGGTGGGGGGGAGGGGTCGAGACAGGGTTTCTCTGTCCTAACTCTGGCTGTCCTGGAACTCACTCTGTATGTAGACCAGGCTGGCCTCGAGCTCGCAGAGATCTGCCTGCCTCTGCCTCCCAAGCGCTGGGAGTAAGGGCGTGCACCACCACCACCTGACAGCTGTAATCTTAAATTATGTTGTCCTCCATGCCCCTGACCCAGAGAGCAATGCATGAGTTAGTTATGGTAATCGTTTGTTGAAAGCAGCAAACAGGTTATAAACAAACTCATACAACAAATATCCTCCATAAATGTTGGAAACAAGACAAAAATTCTCTTGGTAACATTGTGTTTGCAGTACTTAGGGTCATGGGGTAAACTGGGATCAGCTGGAATAAATAACGTAATTCCTTGTGAACCTCTGTTAAGCATTTCTGTAAAGCATCCCTCACCCCTTACCCACACGATGTTTTCTGTGCTGTTTAATAAATAAGAGCAAATGCCTTTGTCGGGGACAGTTAGACAGCAAGTAGGCACAGAGACACACACAAACGAGAAATAGGAACAGACCAGGGGCACTCGACAGACTAGAGGTCAGCCAGAAACCGAAAACTACAGTCAGACGGAAGACAGTGGGAGAAGAGGAGAATTCAGACTTGGGCTCACTCTTGGTCAAAGGAATCCGAGGGAAGTGATGAATTTTTCTTCCTTAATGTGACACCAACACATTTCAGTGCCTCTGCAGTTAGTCATCGTAGCCATATTTAAATATGCAGTTACTGAGAAGGGGTATCTTAAAATTTCTAATCCATAATGGGGATTTGTGCAAGCCGGAAGGGATTGCTGTCTTTAATTCTTCAAGTTTTCATTCTATGGCTTTTAAGACATTGCCATAGTCTTAGAGATATAGAAACTAAGGAGGGTTCTATCATTACATTTGCCTCTTCTGAAATCAGAAAGATCACGGTTTATTTCTAACACGACTTCTAGATGTGCAGTATTCTGTTTATATGAGGAGGTGGCAAATTTTACATAACGTGCAGTGGATGTAGTGGTGTCCACCTGTTTTTGGATACAGATTTTTCCTGTGTAGGCCTGGTAGCCCTGGAACTTGCTCTGTAGACCAGGCTGGCCTCAAACTCAGAGACTGGATTGCCTCTGCCTCCCAAGTGCTGGGATCAAAGGTGTGCGCCACCACCGCCCAACCAGGTTATAAATTTTAATGTAGACCTGCTGGTGATGATGAATAAAGTCTCTGTTTTGACTGGTCTTTAAGTATTTCTATTTTTTTTCATTTTGTTGACTTAGCTTTTTAGGTTTATTTAATTTTATATATATGTTTTGCCTGTGTATATGTCTACGCACTGCAAGCGTGCCAGTGCCTGAGGAGGTTGGAAGGGGGTGTTAGATTCCCTGGCACAGAAGCTATGAATAGTTGTAAGCCACCATGTTGGTGCTAGGATCTGAACGTGGGTCCTTTGCAAGAGCAACAAGCACTCTTAACCTCTGAGCTAACTCTCCAACCCAGTCTTGTTTTATTTTAAAATTTTTACTCCTTATTGTGTGTGTACACATACTTGCATGTTCGCATACAGTGGTGTGTGAGCCCAGGCATACACGTGAAAGTCAGAGGACACCTTTGGGGACTCAGTTCTCTCTTTCTCCAGGGGCTCCGGAGACCCAACTTAGGTCATCAGGCGTGTGGGGCGAATGCTTTTCCATGATGAGTCATTTCACCTGTCGTATTTTTTTTTTCATTTTAAAGTTACATTTACATATATTTAAGCTATAAAATGTCTACTACAGCTAGATGTGGTGGAACATGAACTATATTCTTTGCATTTGGGAAGTGGAGGCTAGAAGATTAGGAGTTCAAGGCCAGCCTCAGCTACACATTGACTTTGAGGCAAGCCTGGGCTACAGAGCCCCTCTATCACAAATGAACAACTCCTACACAGCAGAATTATACTGTTGAGAGGCCGCACATTAATTCTTGGGTTCGAGAATCATTTGCTTAATTTCCAGTTTTCAAGTGTAACATAACATTACGAAATCATATATTTTTATTTTAATAATTCATAAATACTAAAAAATCTGGAAAAAAACAACAAAAAAATACTTGAATGCCCACATCTAGATTTAGCAACATCCAAGTTTTTGCCATATTTGTTTCAAGTGTGTGTGTGTGTGTGTGTGTGTGTGTGTGTGTGTGTTCTGAAGCCATTTCAAGGCAAAATTGCGACACCCTGGTGCTTCTTTGCTGAATACTTCAGTGTAGTGATGTCCTCCCAGCTCACCGACATTCCATAAAAATATTCAACCACCCAATCTACTGTCTAATTTACGAATTTGTCTCAAAAGTGTTTTCCCCAACATACTGTGAAGACTCGCCCACTTTCGAGGTGGTGGCAGTGGTGCACCCCTTTAATCCCAGCCTTCTGGAGGCAGAGGCATTGTTAGTTCAAGGCCAGCCTGGTCTACAGAGTGAGTTCCAGGACACCAGAGTTCGAACAAAGAAACTCTGTCTCGAAAAGACAAAACAAAATAAGACTCACCCACTATATTTGGTCATAATGTCTCTTACATCTGACAATTACAGCAATTATGAGTTCTCGGTGAATCTGAACAGAAGGCACAGAGGCTTCCTTCCTACCTCCTGCCTCTGCAGTACAGTCTACTCCATGCTCCAAACCCATGCCAGGCGCTCTGTGTGGTGAGCCTACACCGGCTCATCATCTGCACCCAAAGTGCATACTGCTTGTTAGTGCTCACTCTTGGAGCTGTGAATTTTACAAGTTCTGACAACTATATATGACATCTATCCACCATTTCAGTACTATGTAGAACAGTTTGACTTTTTCTAAATCTCTGTCAGACTGGGGAGATAGCTCAGTTAGAAAGGTGCTTGCAAACTGGAGTTGGATCCCCAAAACCCACATAAGAAAAAAAAAAAAAAAAAAACAAAACAAAAAAAAAACGGTGTGGAGGTGTACTTGTAATCCTAGCATGGGTAACTGGAGCCAGCAGGATCCCTGAGGCTCACTGATCAGCTAGTTTACCTGTTAAAGTCCAAGTCAGTAAATGACTCTGTCTCAAAAAAAGAGGGTTGGGGCTGGAGAGCTGGCTCAGCGGTTAAGAGCACTTGCCCATTGTCACCTGTGCACACACAAAAAAGGAAAAGGGAAAGAGGAATCACCTCTTCTCTGCTGTGCGTGTCCCCCTCCCCCTGCCCCTGGCAGCAATTGGTGCTTTTAGTTTGCATAGTTTTCCCTTCTCCAGAATGTCATATTTGGAAGCATGCAGTCCACAGCCTCTTCAGATTGGCTTCTTTCACTTAGGAGTACACATTGAAGTTCACTGCATGTCTTTTCCTAGCCTGCTAACTCATGTCTCCCTAGCACTGAGTCTCATTTCCTTTGCCTGGGCGTACCAAAGTGAATTTACCCATTCACAGAAGGACATCTTGGTTACATGCAACTTTTGACACGAACAGAGCTGTTGTAAACATTCATGTGCAGATTCTCATGTGGAATGGACTTTTTGACTCATTTGGGTAAACAGCACCGAGCATGAGTTGCTGATTGTATGGTAAGACTATGTTTAGTTTTGTAAGCAACCACCCAGCTGTCTTCCAAAGTGGCCACCGTATCTTGCATTCCCACCAGCAATGAATGAGAAGTCTTTTCCCATACCCTTGCCAACATCTGCTGCTGGAAGTGTTTGGGATTTTAGACATTCTGTTAAGTGTGTGGTGGTATCTCGTTGCTGTTTGAATTTGTAATTATCTACGGATACATGACACGGAGCATCTCTTTGTATGCTTATTAGACAGAAGTGTATCTTCACTGGTGAGGTGTCCAGACCTTCTACACAATTTAAGATTGGACTATTTATTTCTTATTGTTGAGTTCTAAGAGTTCTTTGAATATTTTGGATAAGACCACTTAATCAGCAAGTATTTTCTCCAATAGCCTGTCTTCCTATTCTTTCTTTTTTGGGGGAGTGGGGTGGGAGTTTTGTATGTATGTGTGGTGTGCGTGCATGAGCATGTTTAATGTGGGTGCATGTGGGGGGGTACACACATGTGCACTTGTGTGTAGAGGCTGGAAGTTGACTTTGGATTTCTTCCTTAATTATCTTCATTTACTGAAGCAAGATCTCTCCAGGAACCCAGAGCTCAATCATTTAGGTCCAGCAGCCAGCTTCCCCCTGAGGATCCCATCTCTACCTCCTGTGTGTTGTGATTACAGGCAGGCTGTCATGCCCGTCCAGCTTTCTTCACGTGGGTAAAGGCTATATTGGTGTTGGCCTTTTGGCTCTCTACATATGCTTTGGAATCAGCTTATCAGTATCTGTGATATGACCTGATGAAAATTTTTACCAGTATTGTTTTGAGTCTACAGATAAGGAACTGATGTCGTGGGGCTGGGGATGTGGCTTGGATGGTGGTGTGTTTCTGTAGCACACACGAAGCTCTAGGTTTGAATCCCAGCACTGAACAAATCCAGAATGGTGTTGAACATCTGTAATTCTAGCACTTGGGAGGCAGAGGCAGGATGGGCAAGAGTTCAAGAACAACCAGAGGTGGTGGCACACTCCTTTGATCCCAGAACTCAGGAGGCAGAGGCAGGTGAATATCTGTGAGTTTGAGGCCGGCCTGGTCTGCACAGAGAGTTCTAGGAACTACATAGAGAGAACTTGTTTAAAAAACAGACAGCAGCAACAACAAAAAACCCAAAACAAAACAAAAAAAAACCTACCACTACCCCAAAACCTAAATAAATTTAAAATTTTAAAGAATAGTGTTAGTGGTAAGGTTTTGTGATGTTCTGAAAACTTGCCTTGCTTCTTGAGAGTTTTTGTTTTTTCATTTTGTTATTCACGAAAAGGTATTGTATTTGGTCAAGTGCCTTTCCTTCCTTCCTTCCTTCCTTCCTTCCTTCCTTCCTTCCTTCCTTCCTTCCTTCCTTTCTTTCTTTCTTTCTTTTGAGACAGGCTCTCTCTGTGTAGTCCCAGCTCCTCTGGAGCTCACCATGTAGATCACCATGAGGTCATCAGGATGACCTCAAACTCACAGAGATCCTCCTCCCTCTCTGGAGTGATGGGATTAAAGGTGTGTACCACACCACATCCAGCCTTTGCACCCACTGCTACGGTCATGGGATTTCTTTCTTCTCTGGTCTGTTGATGCAATTAATCAGATTAAATTCACTGCTTGTCAAGTGTGGAGGCAGACTGTGCGCTGGGGCTGACTCATACTTGGCAGTGGTTGGAGTTACTTTGCACACTGTTGGATTTGATTTGCCAGTGTGAAGGGGATTTGCTGAGCTGACATCAGTCCAGGACAATGCACTTGACAGAGGTCCCTTGAAAACAGGAGGGTGTTTGCAGAGCTTCTGCCTTCAAACTCCAACAACTATTTCCTTGACCAGACATCAGATGAAGGAGTCAGAAAAGACAGAGTCCCCGAGTGTACCAGGAACTACTTAAACACTCTGCACACAAACAAGTTTGTTTAAGGATGTTGCCAGCACATGGCTTGCCTCAAGTTCTTAGAATTGTTGCTGGACTCTGTTTTTAGTATGTCTTTAGGAGAGTTTGAAATTGGTTACACAGTAACAGTAACAGATTTGATTGTTTTTTTTATTTGATTTGATTACTTTTTGGTTTGATTATTATTCTTACACAAACACCTACTGCCTTTGTTTGATAACTCAATCACTCAGACTTAGCTCGGGGCTCAGTGTGCCTCTGAGATAGAGACCTCTTCTTCCACTAAAGCTCATTTCAGGTGTTCGTCGCCTTCACTATCCTGATCTTTCACATCGGGCACGTTTACAGTGTACATTCGTGAGCGATATTAGTCTATAGTTTTCTTCCTTTTGATATCTTTGGTTGATGTATTTGGTTTGATTTGGTTTTTGAGACAATGTCTCACCACATAGCCCTAAGCTGATTTTGAACTTGCAAATAGCCCAGGCTACCCCGTCACTCCCCTATATATCAGTTACTTTACCTATTGTTGGAATGAAACACCTGATGGAGCCCCTCGAGAAGAAAGGAGCAGGAGTCTCCTGGTCACATTGCACGGGCGTTGTGAACCGCAGAGGAGCGACTGCTGGCGCTCACCTTACACTCCCCTTTAAATAAAAAATTTTACAGTTATTTATTTTGTGTTTGGGCTCAAACTTGCAATAACCAGGGATAACCTTGAACTTCTGATCCCCCTGCCTTCACTTCCTGGGTGCTGGAATGATGAGCTGGGTTTACA
This sequence comes from Cricetomys ansorgei, assembly GCA_026225945.1. Classification (NCBI taxonomy): domain Eukaryota; kingdom Metazoa; phylum Chordata; class Mammalia; order Rodentia; family Nesomyidae; genus Cricetomys; species Cricetomys ansorgei. The sequence continues at coordinate 19,101,373 of JAMJFZ010001881.1, forward strand.
CAGCACTGGGGCTTGAACTCAGGGCTTAGTGCAGGCTAGGTAAACACTCTACCAACTGAGCTACATCCCCAGCCCAGCCTCATATTTGTATGTGTGCCAGATGTATAGACACGTGGATTTTAATATCTTCTTGGAGAGTGGACCCTTTGTCATCCTGTGATAGCTTCGTTATCCTTGACAACTTTCCTGAAATCTGATCTCTTTGAATTATGGTTCTTCTTTCTCTATCTTTAATGTGTGTGTAGCCTTATGTTTAAAGTGAGTTTTTTTTTTTTAATCTAACAGTGTATAGTTAGGCCATGTGGGTTTTTTTAAAGATTTATTTTATTTTTAAATTATACATATGTTACTGTATCTGTGCATGTGGGAGCAGGTGCCTAAGCTGACAAGGCCAGGGAGTGGCAGGTCCCCTGGAACTGGAGTTATAGGTCATCTGGAGCCACCTGACAGGTCTGGGGCTCAACTCAGATCCTCTGCAGAATATTACACACTCTTAACCACTGAGCCATCTCTCTAGCCCTAGGCCAGGCTTTTCAATTCTTTTAGTTTTTACATTTATTTACTGTGCGTATGTGCACATGCGGACACTCGTGTGCACATGTGCGTGTGTTTGTGTGTGTGTGTGTGTGTGCATGTGTATTCTCAAGTATTGGTGTGGCACTTGTAAATGCAGAGGTCAGGAGGCAACTTTCAGGAATCAGTTCTCGCCTTCCACTATGTGAGTCCAGGGATTGGACTGAGGTCTTCAGGCTTGCCAGCAATCCCCTTTACTCCATCTCCACAGCCCCGACGATCTCTTCCTCGGTGTATCAGGCCGCTGATGTTTAAAGCGATTGTTGACCGGCTTGCGTTAATAACGGCCACATATTTTTTGAATTTCATTGCCCTTATTCTTGGTCCCTACTCCATCTTTTACTCCCTGTTTTCTGCTTCCGGTGGTTTTACCGAACACTTCATACAGTACTGTTTTCCCTCCTTTCTTAGCTTCTGTTACAGTTGGCTTTTAGGGCCTGGCGTAAGGTGAATTCTATATCCACAGTGACTGTGCCCACTTGGAAACACTACTTCCCTCTGTGAGTAACTCGAGTGCCCCGTGACCGCAGAGTCTTCCCACGCCATCCCTCCGGGCTCTTTGTCACTGCAGTCATTCATCTCACGCATAAACACACACACAGGCATACATGTTGTTTCTGTCATCAGTACGTCGCCCAGGCTGGATTCTGACTCCTGTCTTCCTGCCTCGGCATCCTGAGTGTCGGGATTACAGGTATGTAAATCATTGTCGGCTGTTTTGTTGTTATTGTTGTGTTGGGTTTTGGTGTTTTGAGACAGCATAGCACTGTAGGCTGTCCCAGAACTTGTTGTGTCGACTAGGGTGGCCTCCAACTCAGGGATCCTCCTGCCTCTGCCTCTTGAGTGCTGTGATTAAAGGTGTGTGTCACCGTATCTAGCTCACTATTTTATTATTTATTTCATTATTATTTTTGAATGTGCGTGTGAGAGAGTCTGCCTAAGTTTATGTGCACCACATGCACGCAGGAGCCCAAAGAGACTGGAACGGGGCCTCAGATCACCTAGAACTAGAGTTACAGGAACTTACAAGCTGCCAGATGGTTGCTGGGCACCAAACCCAAGTCTGCTGCAAGAGCAACAAGTGCTCTTAACCACTGAGCCTTCCGTATGGCCCCGGGGCTCTTTGTAGTCTTATTTTGAACAAATTATTCTCTGTTAGATCAGTCAAGAAAGAGAAAATAAAAGTTTTAGTTTTCTGTTTTTGAGTGTATAGACATGGTGCATGTGTGTGTTCATGTGGGTGCATGCACATGCTTATGTGCATGTGAAGCCTGAGGTTGATGTGGGTGTCTTTGTCAGTCACCCCCCACTTTAGTTTTTGAAGCAGGGTCTCTCACCGAACCTGGCGCTCACAGATTTGGCTGAACTGACCCACCAGTAAGCTCTGAGGATCACCTGTCCTGACCCTTCTCCTCCTTCGACCACAGCATGCTGTGCCTGGATCCTCCGCGGGGGCTAGGATTCAGTTAGGCCCTCAGGTTTGCACTGTGGTGCTTTATCAGTGATTCGGCTCCTTCTCTTTTCTTTGACGCTCTTTCTTTCTTTAGATGTCAGAGTTTCTGACCTAGACCGTTCTCCTCCTCACTAAAGAAATTTTTATTCTTTACCGTTAAAAACAAAACAAAACAAAACAAATCTGCTAGGAACAAGTTCCCCCAGTTTTGAGTTGTCTGGTGGATCGTCCATTTTTCTTTTTCTTTGAAACATAATGTCACAGTGTATGGATTTCTAGTCCGAGTTTTCTCTCTCTCAACACTTTGTATCATTAGTTTGTTGGTCTATTTATTTATTTTCGAGACAGGCTTTCTCTGCTGTAACTCTGGCTGTCCTGGAACTCACTCTCTAGACCAGGCTGGCCTCGAACTCACAGAGATCTGCCTGCCTCTGCCTCCTGAGTGCTGGGATTAAAGGTGTGTACCACCACCACCCAGCTGGTTTTCTTTCTTTCTTTCTTTCTTTCTTTCTTTCTTTCTTTCTTTCTTTCTTTCTTTCTTTTTTTTTTTGGTTTGCTTTTAACACTTTATATCTTTAAGTACTGCATTCTGCTCTCTTCTTGGTTCACATTTTTTTTTTAATTTTGCTTTTTGTTTGTTTGTTTTTTGTTTTTGGTGATTTTGAGATAGCATTTCATTATGTAGCCCTGGTTGTCCTACTTTGTAGTCTAGGCTAGCCTCAAACTCCCATGGATCTTCCTGGCTCTGCCACCTGAGTGCTGGGACTAAAGGTGTGCGACACCACGCTCAGCTGGTTCTGTGCTTTTTAAGATGTCTGATAGAACCGCTACCTTTACTCTTTTATAGATAGGGTGTCCCCACCTGGGTTCTTTCAACATTTTCTATTTCTATTCTCCTCTCTGCAGTGTGAGTAGGATACGCCTCGTTGTAGACTTTGGTTTCTGCTTTTTGCATTTATCCCGCTAGTGTTCTCTGAGCTTCCTGGATCTGTCTTTATTTCAGCGTCTGGCATTAATTTGGGGAAATTCTTCGTCATGATTGCTTCAAATTCCCCCGTCCTTCTTTTCCTTCTGGTGCCCTCGTTATGTGTGAGTAGCTCTGCCGCAGCTGCCCCCCGCTCTTGGATGTTTGCTTTGGTGTTTGTTGTTTTCCAGTCTTTCTATTCCTGGCCTTGGAAATTTCTATCCACATACTCTCAAACGGACAGATTCTCTCCTCAGCTGTGTCCAGCCTGCTTTGCGCCCATCAGATGCGCTGGTCACTTCTGTTACACTGCTTTGTTTTGCTGGTTTGCTTGTTGATCTCCAGCACTATTTCATTTTGTGTTGTTTTGGTATTTAGAAAATCATTTATTACGTTTGTATTTTGGTGTTCCTGTTTGCACTTGAGAGAGACAGAGAGAGAGACGGAGTGCACTATACTGTATGTCAGAGGTCAAGTTTTGAGAGTTGGTTTTCTCCTTCCACCATGTGATGTCATCGTAGCTCAGATTGACCTCCTATTTGTGTCTCAAGCGCCAGGATTAGCCTGTGTGGTCTTTTGAGTAAGAATGGCCCCATATCTGGGTGGCTGTGGTGGTGCAAGTGGTTAATCCCGGAACTCAGGAGGCAGAGGAAAACAGATCTCTGAATTCGCGGCGGGCCTGGTCTACAGAGTGAGTTCTAGTACAGCCAGCGCTACACAGAACAAAAACTTAAAAAAAAAAAAACTGTCAGGGTATTGGGAGGAGGGGGGACCCAAATGGTCCCACGGTGGGTGAAATGGTTAGGGAAGGAGGCGTGGCCTTGTTAGAGGAAGTGTATCACTGGGGATGGGCTTTGAGGTTTCAAAAGACTCACTTCCCTCCCACTGTGCTCTCTCTCTGCCTCTGTCAGCCTCCTGCTTGTGGACCAAGATATGAGCTCTCAACTCTTGCTACTGTCAAGCCTTTGCTCTGCCATCATGGACTTTGATCCTCTGAAACTGTAAGCCAATTAAACACCTTTATAAATCGCATTGGTCATGGTGTTTCGTCACAGCAATAGAAAAGTAACTAAAACAGCCAGATTTGGTGTTGCATGCCCGTAAGGCCAGCAGTTGGAAGGTAGAGATGGGAGAATCAGGATCAGGGCCAGCCTCAGCTACATATTGATTTTAAGGTCAACCTTGGCTAGATGAGCCCCAGTCTTAAAACAGTACAAAGGCAGTTGAGATGGTTCATTAAGTAAAAATGCTTGTAAAACAAGTCTCGTGACCAGAGTTCCTGGAACCCATGACAGAAGGAGAGAACCAATTCACAAAAATTGTCCTCTGATATTTATACGTGTGCCTGCATTCTTTCACATACACAATTTAAAAAAATCAAACAAAACAAGCCAGGTGCTAGGCTCACAGGCATATGCCACTACAACCAGCTCTGTCCAGCTCTTCTCTCCTTTCATTTGGGGTGGAACTTTCTTTTTTTTCATTACTGGGAATGGAACCCAGGGCCGCCTGTGTGTTAGGCAAGGGCTCTGCCACTGAGCTACGTCCCCAGCCTGCCCTTCTCTTCTCAAATGCCTTCTACTTTATGCATCAGAGTTTTTAGTTGATTAATTGTGATATTGTGGTTCTTTTAAATCTGTATTTCTCTTTTTCCTCTTTTCTTCTTTCCTTTCTCTTTCTTTCTTTCTTGCCTTCTCTTTGAGACAGCTTTTCTCTATGAAGCCTTGATTGTCCCAGAATTCACCATTTAGATCAGCTGGCCTCAAACTCACCACCATGCCCAGCCATGCCTAGCCTGGTCTGATTATTCTAACATCTTGGCCACAGCTGCTTAACTCTGCTACTTGCTTTGACTTTTGTGTGTTTGGGCTTTTAGTATGTCTTGTCTTTTTTTTTTTTTTAAATTGAAAGCCATGCATGACACACTGGTTAAAGAAGTCAGAGTAAGCGGACCTTTGGTAATATGGTGGTAGTGTGTATGGGGGTAGTAGTCTAGAGTTCTTTGATTAGGTGTCACTACTTCTTAAAATGTTATAAATTTTATTATTTCTTTGTTAGGCACGTGCAGGCGCATGTGCCTGAGTGCACGTGGGGAGGGTAGAAGAGAGCACGGGTGAGCGCACTCCTCCTCTATCACTAACCACATATTCCTTTGAGGCAGAGTCTCTCCCCGGACCTTGGATCTGGGGTTACATGTGTGTCTGGGATGCCCAGCATGTTACATGGTGCTGGAATCTAAACACCAGTCTTCACAATTGTACAGCAAGCACTTCTAACCCTGAGCTATTCCTCCTGCCTCTGCCCTCCATTTTTTAATGAGCTTGTACCTCTGACTTGTCCAGACCCAGTTAATGGAAGCCCTTACTCACCAGATTCTGTGTTCGCCATCACTCCTGACTTATCATTTCTTTCCTAATATTTCATTTCTTTATTATAGAAGAACATTTCATCTTTTAATCCAGCAGCATGGCTGCTCTAGCAAAGGATTATGTTGAAAGGCCTGTGTGATAGACATTTGACCTCTGATCTGGCAGCATGGCTGCTCTAGGGTATAAAGAATGTTAATATATGCTTTTAATCCCAACTCAGAAGGCAGTGGTGTCACATACCTTTAACCCCAACTCTCAGGATATAAAAGGAGCAGACAGGAGAAGCAGAGTGGGAAGCTGAGAGAGGAAGCAGAAGAAGCAAGGTAGAAGCAGACAAGAGACAGAGAGAAGACAACAGCAGTTAGTTCAGAAGTTCAGATGGAGACAGAAGAGAGTTTAAACAGAAGTTCAGAAGGAACAGTTCAGACAGAGAGAGAGGCAGACAGGAGGAGAAACTGAGAAGAGCAGAGCCGGTCCAGAATAAGTTGAGAAAGCAGAGAGTCAGAAGCAGTTTACAATTTACAGTTCAGAGTTCACAGTACAGCGGAGTGAAAAGAGGTAGTTCAGAAGACAGAGTGAGCTCAGTCAGCAATAAGCCTCGGAGGCTGAAACACTCTAGGTTCACAGATTAGATTGTATGGGGTTTGAAGCCTTCTAGGTCCGGGCTTGCATCTTGAAGATTAGATTGTATGGAGGCTGAAGCCCTCTAGGACAGGGGATCAAATTAGCTAAGAATAAACTGTCCTCTGCCATGAACCCATGAGAAGAACAATAAATAAATCAACAATCACATCAACAATTACATTTTATTACCATTGTCTGAGAGGAGGAGCACATGTGAAGGTCACAGGAGAGCATTCGTGTGTCATTCTCTCCTTCCACTTTGTGAGGCAAGGTCCTTCTTGCTTCTGCCATACTGCATACTCCTGGCTAGCTGGCCCACAAGATGATTCTGGCTGATTCTCCTGTCTGTCTCTGCCTCCCATCTCACCAATAGGAATGCTGGGATTACAGATGCACCATGCCATCTGGCTTTTTTTTTTACACGAATTCTGAAATGAGGACACTCAGGTCATCTGACTTCCAGGGTAAGTGCTTTCACTTGCTGAGCCGTCTTGTCCGCCCTGCCTTCCCGTTATCTTTAAAATGCAGCAACACCTTTACGAAGGGCACAGATCTGATGGCTCATGTCTTGTAACCCCAGCACTCAGGAGGTTGAGGCAAGAGGACTGCCATGAATTTGAGGCCAGCCTGGCTACATGGGAAGTTCTAGGCCAGTCGAGGCTACAAGTATGAGACCTTGTTTAAAGAAAAGAAAATAATTGAAAACAGTTTTATTGCGGTATAACTTGCATGCCATACAAAGTATACAGTTTTATGATTTTTAAACATATTTTAGCTGTGTATCATCATCCCCACAATTTCATCCTTCCATCTCCATTCAAGGCCCTGGCAGCCACTAGTCCACTGAATTTCTTATTCTAGAAATGAAATAGAAATGCCCTAGACATGGGATCACAGTTGGGCGGTGGCAGCACACGCCTTTAATCCCAACACTCAGGAGGCAGAGGCAGGTAGATCTCTGAGTTTGAGACCAGCCTGGTCTACAGAGGGAATTCTAGGACATCCAGGACTTCACAGAGAAACCCTGTCTCTAAAGACAAAAAAAAAAAAAAAAAAAAGAAGGAGGAGGAGAAGGAGAAGAAGGAATGGAATCACATAATACGTGAACTTTTGTGACCATCTTTCACTGAGACAATGCTTTTGAGATTTGGCCAGATTGCAGATTATATAATTATTTTGCTGTTATTGAGAATTACTTTATTATTTAATGTATAAGTACATCATTCCTTTTTATGGCTAGATAATATTCCATTGTTTGGATATACCACATTTTGTGGATCTGTCCACCAGTTGGACATTTATATTGTTTCTGCATGTTGGCTATTATGAGCAATGCTATGTGCACGTTCATGTACAAGCCTCTGTGTGGACATGTTTTCATTCCCCTTGAGAACTCCTAGGGATGGAATTATCTAGCTGTATGTTAACTCTGTTTCCTCATCTCTGATCACTTTCCTTTCTGGTACAAGATGATTTAGGCTTTTCTTGTATCCCCTCCCCACACTGACCCTGTGATCAGACATTTCCCCAAGAAGCCTCAGTTGCTTCATCAGACAAAATGACATTTATAAACAAAGGTGGGTGATGGTAGTGGCTTCCTATTATTAAAGCTGTGCCCCCCCAACCTTCTGAGTAGATGAAGCTGGGAAATACAAGGCTATGCTCATAATCCTATGGACACCGACATGTATACACATCATAAACACACCTGTACATTCGCAGCAATCTATTTCTATAGCTTCTTTGTAAAGAAAGCCTTTGTTTTTATTGTGTCCAGTGTGTGTGAGGGGGTGGCATGTGCATGTGGGAATGTGCAGGTACCCGAGGAGGCCAGAAGAGGGTACCAAGTCCCTTAGTGCTGGAATCACAGACAGTTGCAGAAACTGAGCTTGGGCCCCTTCAAGAGCAGCAAGTGCTCTCTCACTGCGTCTCTCCATCCCCCTCCATCCCTATTTCTACAGCTGCTTTAAAATCACAGATTCTCATCAACACCGCTACTCCCAGTCCAGGTATGCAGGACTTCAGGTGGCAGCTCCTTTCCATGCCTACAGCTCTCACTGTAATAAAATAATGACCACTCGGTCTTATTTGTACTGGCTGGGTCACATTTGCTTCCTGAATCAGTCTCACTTCATTCAACCACTATCTCACGATCACTACCACCACCACCACCACCACCCCGCCAGTGCACACACAGATCCACCCTCAACCTCAGGTTCTGACCCTTTCACTGGACCAGCCCACCACTTGGATATGCCTTATCTATTCAGGCTCCAGTGTGCTATGGTTCAGCCCACACGTAGAAGCCCCTGGAACCAATATTCTGTCCAGCGTGCATACCTCACACAAAGGTACCTTCACCTCACCAGGCTCTTGCTTCCCACACTAAGCTCCCTGAGTACCCTATGGACTCCTCTCTGCTGGACTCTACTTTCTGCTTGTCCACTGGCCCAGCCAGGGGCCCACTTCATCTCTCATGAGCTGACTGCCCTGGCTGAGCTGGGCTCAAGTGGACATGCCCTTTGCTTTGCTCAGACTCTGATGACGCACACCAGGCTGCCCTCCTACCTGGGTGCTCTCTCATGTTCCCACTTCCACCCTTATTGGAGACCTCCCTTCTTACTTCATTTGTCCTCCCCCAAATAACATGTGGACCACTGTATATCTCTACTCCAATACCTGGAGGACATTTGCTGCGCTTGGCTGAGTCTAAAGGGTTTTGGAAGGAAGAGGAAGAAAAGGGAGATGAGGTAGGAAAGAGAAGAGAGAAGGCAGGGGGAGAAAGGAGATAGTAAAGGAGGAAGAGAAGAAGGTTGGGGGATAAAGAGAAGAGGAGGAGGAGCACAGGTGTCTGGCCACTTCCTGTGGAGTATTAGACATTGTGTGGGGGTGGGGTGGGGGAGTAGGGGCTTCTAGAGGCTATGGTTGACGGTGTCTTCTTTCAGAGAGAATGTAATTGCCTCAGGCAGCCAGCAAGTCAGCCACCCCATACAATGCAAAAACTAGTCTTGCCCTGGTTTTGCATGAGGCATGAGCAGAAGTGGAGGGCTCTGAATAAGAGGGGCGGGTGTGAAGGGGAGGGCAGAGCCTGGAATGTGAACCCTGAGTCTGGGCATCAGAAGGGAGAATGTGAGGCAGGACACCAGTGTTGGGGGTAGGGGGCAAGCATGAGGGAGGCAAGAACACTGGTGGGGTGCAGGTGAGAGACACCAGTGTCTGGAGTATTTGATAGGAGGATAACGATTTGTCAAAGGGAGATGTCAGGCTTAGGGAGACTAGGATGTGTGTAGACCAGGGTGTGGCAAATGTCAGGAGCAGGAGGTGGAGCCCTGAGCCTGGCAGAGAGAGGGCTTTGGGCAGAGAAACACTAACTAGCCACCGGTGAAGGAAAATGGTCAGGTGGGTCAGGTGACAGAATCCGGGTAGGAGGGGCTGCTTCTCCCCCCCCCCCAAGGCTTTTGTATCAAAGAATGGCTGGAAATAAGGTCTCTCTGCGTGGAAGCCCAAGAACGAGACAAGCCAAGAAAGCAAGCATGTACGGTGGAGAAGGCAGGGCTGGTCAAGGGAAAGGACTTCCTGTGGGAAACCTCTCTGTAAAAGGGAGGATCTGGGGAGGGACAGGGGGCCGGCGAGTGGAAGGGGCCTCAGAAGCGTCCCTTCAGCCAGGGACTCTGATAACAGTGAAGGCAAGGGACCCAAGCCTGTTGTTCCTTGCAGACAGTGAGGCCCCAGAACGTAGAACGTAGAACCGGGCAGGGTGGAGGGGCCTCTTCACTCACTCTCTTCCTGGACTGGGGGTTGGGGAGCCGCACGTCAGCCGCCCACACTTTCCACCCAAGGTCCCTCTTGCCTGAGCCCCTGGGATCCTGGCACCGAATGGGTTGGGGAACAGGGCTGGGGTCTCTCTTCCTCCCTCTCTCCCTTCCTCCAGCACAGGGGTAGGTAGGGGACCGGTAGCTCCAGGCTGGATTTGTTTCTCATTTTGCTTTTGGCTCTCCTGATGGAAAAATCGAGGCGCTCCCCTCGGTGCATCTGAGGCAGAGGAGGAGAGCATAGCGTGGCTTGGAGGCTGTCCTGGCTGGGAAGTCAAAGCGGGCGGGGCCTGGCTGGGGAGAGACTGCCCCCCCCTCCTCGTGAAGCCCCCGCCCTGCACCCTCTGTTTCTTCGACGTGGCTCTTTGGCCCGGGATTGAGCCTAGCCAGGACTCCTGTGGGGGAGGACCAGCCAGGGTGGAGGAAGGCATCGGGGTCAGCCTTTGACAGAGCACCCTCCCTCTCCAGACTCAATTGGGAGGGAGGACCGTCTCTCCTCAGGGAGTCCTCCGGGAAACTGTAGCAGGAGAACTCAGGGGTAGATCATGGAAAGGCTTTCTCCTTATTACAGGCAGGGGTCCGGCCTCACGGGGAGGCAGCTGTGTGTCACTTAGACAGCGGTCCCACGGTCAGTGTTTACCAACTCATTTTATGGATGGGGTAAGCAGAGGCTTGTGAAGTCAACTATGCCCGATCAAGGGTTGTAAATCCTCCTTGAGGCAGAGCCAGGCTCTGAACCCAGATACTCGACTGATTCCCAATGAGGATGGTCGGACTCTTCTCCCTACCAACAAGGCACTGGCTGAGCCGTCAGGGAGGGCACCTTGAAGGAGTCCAGCAGACCAGACCCTTCGCAGCACAGCCACTCCTTTCTGTGTCTGTGCTGTCCTCAGCCCCTTATTTGGTAGTGAGGTGTCTCAGAGGTCCCTTCCATCTACCCTGTGGAGCCAGAACCCCCCCCCCCCATGTTCCATTTTCCCAGTGGCCTGCCCGGGCCCCCTCCCCAGCCTGCTGCAGCGAGGAGCCCAACCGCATTCCCTGGAATCTGCTGCCTCGGCTCTCTGATGAGGCACCATCTGGACTGGATTATAGACTGAGGAGAAAACTGAGAGCAGGAACATGGACCTAGTCCCCAGTCTGCAGGAAGAGCTCTGTGCTCTCTGAGGGCTGTCCAGCCTTAGTCCTCACCCTCCTATCTCCCTAGAGAGCAGACACAAAATGTGCCCAAGAGAAGGTGGCCCAGAAGGCAGGACCCAGACCTTTGCAGAGCCCTGTTTGAAACCACTCATCTTTACCAACCCTTCCTATTGCAGAGAAGACTAAGGTCCAGAGATGGGTAGTAACTTTCCCAGGGTCACACGGGGAGCCATAGGAACCAAGACCAAGTTTAGAAGCCTCCTATGCACACATGTGGCTGAAGAACACTGGAAGTCCCTGGCCAGAGCAAGGACCTAGGGAAGAGCTGAGAGTTTTCCTTGCAGCCCCAAGAGCTGAAATGACAGGCAAAGGCTCAAGAGATCAGGCAGGGACCAGCCTTCATTCTTCTGGGTCTGGTTCCTTGCTTTCTAAGCCCACTTTCTGCCCCAGGTGCCACAAGCCCCTGGCGCTCCATCCCTGAGGTTGGTTAAGTCTCGGGGTGGGGACTAGCTGGTCCTTCCTGAAGCTCTCCCCCCTGCCTAGCCCCAGCTCCAGACGTGGCAGTGTGAGAGCATGGAGTGAGGTTTTTCTGCTCCCTCCCAAGTGCTGTGCTGGCGGCTCCCGAAATAAAAATCGAATGTGGGCTTGGCAGAGGGAGCGGGTGGGAGAAGCAGCCGCCGCAGCGTGCTGGGCCTTCATTCTTTCCGTTGTAACTTCACCTCCTAACCTCTGGCATTTTAATTATGTCTCCTACCCGCTGGCTGTGCCTGGGCCCGCCTGTGAGCTCACCCTTTACTCTAGCTGAGGAGGGAGGGGGCAGCTGTTGTGGTCTGGGACCCCCAACTCCCAGCCTGTTCCCTGGAAGCTGAGTGGAGGCCAGGCTGACTGGCTTGCTGCTCCCCACCGCCTCCGTATCCCTAGGAAGGGTCTTGGGAGGGGTCTAACTCTCAGGCATCCACTGGCACTTCTGGTGCTTTGTATGACTCATCCTGTCTTCAGGCCCTGTTCACCATCTAACGGTGGCCCCTGTCTAAGGAGAGGTGTGACAGCTTTACTACCCCGGGTCATGGCCAGCTCAGCCTCAGTTGGTCTATGCAAGGCAGAGCTGAGTTTAGGAAGAGGAGCTGGAATAGCCCAGGCTTGACTTTTTTTTTTTTTTTTTTTAACATCCCTGGAGTGGCCACTTTTCCCAAAGAGAAAAGTATGGAAGTGTTAGTAAGCCACACAAGAGGCTGGGGATGTAGCTCCGTGGGCAGAGTGCTTGCCTAGTGTTCATGAAGGCTGGACCTCATTCATCCTCAGCTCTGCATGTTCCGGGCATGGTGGTGCATGCCTGTAACAACTACAACTCTCAGGAGGTAGAGACAAGAGGATCAAGGTCATCCTCAGTTGAGGACAGTCAGGGCTACATGTAACCTAGTCTGAAAAAAAAAAAAAAAATCAGTGGGTTGTGGTGTCCCAAGGTGGTAGGATTGGCGGGAGGATCCTGAGTTCCAGGCCAAACCGGGCTATACATTTGGCCAGGTATGGTGGTGCACACCTTTAGTCCCAGCACTTGAGAGGCAGAGGCAGAAGGATTTCTGTGAGTTTTAGGCTAGCCTGATCTAAATAGTGATTTCTAGGACAGCCAGAGTGGTATAGTAAAACCCTATCTCAAACAACAACAAGCAAAACAAATCAATTAGAGGCCAGGGAGATGGCTCAGTGGGCAAGGGCACTTGCCACCAAGCCTGACTACCTGAGCTGGATTCTACATGTTGGGACCTACATGTTGGAAGGAGAAAACAGACTCATACAGATTGTCTTCTGAATTCCATACACACACATGTAGAAGAACATTTAATCTTTTAACCCAGCAGCATGGTTGTTCTAGCAAAGGATCACATTGAAAGTCCTGTGTGATAGCTGTAAAGAGATCACATTCAGAGGTCTGTGTGATTCTGATGAAATGCTCTGAAGGAAATGGGAGTGGCGCCTTTAATCCCAAACTCTGAGATGGAATCAGAGTGAAGCCTGAGATGGAATCAGAGTGAAGCCTGAGATGGAATCAGAGTGAAGCCTGAGATGGAATCAGAGTGAAACCTGAGATGGAATCAGAGTGAAACCTGAGATTGAATCAGAGTAGGACATGCCCAACTCTCAGGAAAGAATGAAAAGCTCTCAGTTTAGGAGGAAGAGTTGGAGAATCAGAAGAGAGTTTGAGAAAAGGAGGAGAGTTACTTCAGTCAGGCAGTCAGCTTAGAGCTGAGAAGAGCAGAGCCAATCCAGAATAAGCAAGCAAAAGAGAAAGCAGAGAGTCAGAAGCAGGTTGTTTACAATTTGCAGTTTGGAGTTCACAATACAGATCAAGAGTGAAAAGAGGTAGTTCAAAAGATAGTTAATCAGAGGGCGCTCAGTCAGCAGTAAGTCTTGGAGGCTGAAACGTTCTAGGTTTAGACTTGAAGATTAGATTGTATGGAGGCTGAAGTCTTCTAGGTTCAGGCTTGCATCTTTAATATGAGACTGTATGGAGGCTGAAGCCTTCTAGGTTTAAGCTTAAGATTAGATTGTATGGAGGTTGAAACCTTCTAGGACCAGGGATTGAGTTAGCAAAGCATACACTGTCTTTTGCCATAAACCCATGAGAATAATAAAAAATAAATAAATGATTACATCTACACCTATACACACACACACACACACACACGCACACACAATTTAATTAAAAAAAAACATTAAAAATCAAAGGGGTGGAGAGATGGCTTAGTGATCAAGAGCCCTTCCAGAGGATCTTGGTTCAGTTCCCAGCACCCACATGGCAGCTCACAGTTGTCAGTTCCAGGAGAATCTGACACTTTCTTCTGCCTCAATGGGCACCAGACATGCACATGGTACATTGACATACATGCAGACAAAATACTCATACACACAAAGTAAAATAAATCTTTTAAAAAGTCAAATATATAGTGTGGGCTAGGAAGTAAAGTACCTAAGAGGTTGTTTTCTTTTTTTAAATAAAAAAATTAAATTAAAAATAATTAGATTCTCTTTTTTATATGTGTGAATATTTTGTTGTTGTTTTGTTTTGCCTGCATATATGTGTACCCCATATGTGCCTGGCACCCAAAGAATTCAGAAGAGGGCATAGGATATGGTACTGGAGTTACAGATAGTTGGGGGCCACCATGTGAGTGCTGAGAATTGAACAGGTCCTTTGCAAGGGCAACAAGTGCTCTTAACCAGTGAACCATTTCTCCATCTCCCTAAGAGTTTTTAAGGTAAAATAATTCTCGTTCTCCTTCCTGGTGTGGTCCAGAACAGGAATAAAAAATGCTTTTATACCCTTTCCTAGTTTGTTCAACTCCAGGCTGGTGCTAAAAATGCCAGTGGCAGCTGACAAGGAACCCTAATGCTTCCTGGAGACAGTGGCCCTGGGAGTGTTTGTGTAGGTGGAGGTGGGGAGCTCTGCTGGTTCCCTGGAGGTCAGCTTCTTCAGGGGCAATCACGGGGCAGCCTCAACTCTGCTGCAGGCTACTGTCCTTGCCAAGACTTCCTAGTTTTAGTCCCCCTGGACCTTGGACCTGCCTGTGAGGGCAGCCATCAGTCTTCCTGAATGAAGATTTCATCAATTAATGATATATGGCCTGCTCTGTCCCAGGCCTTACTGGGGCCTGTTATTGTCTTGGTGGAGCTCCCAGGTGTGGAGAACCAAGACCCAAATGAAATATTCTCTGTTGGGGGAACAGGGAAGCCCCTGGAGGGGGCTTTGGCCCAATCTTGGGTGAAGAGCATAGGGAGGGCTCCTAGGATATGTGACTACCTGGCCCAGGAGACAGAATCTATGTGGCTCTAGTAAGGTGTGAGGATTGTGGGAATATGGTCAGTGTGAGATATGGTAGACCCCTAGGAGGTTGCCACTGAGTTCCAGGTGGTAGGCCATGGTGGACAGGTCCAACCTGTGGTAACAAGATGGAAAGAGGTGACCCACTGAGGAAATGTAAGAGACAGAAATCTCTTGTCTTGGAAACTGATGGCAGAAGGATGAGGACCAGGGTGCCCTGAGGTTGGCTTCCAGCTTTCTGTTTTGAATACCAGGCCAGGCATCATGTGGGAAAAGGGTGAGCTTGGGTACCCAAGCAGAGAGACTCCCCCACCAGGAGGTTAGATATCCCAGACACCAGGGAGAACATACAGAGAGGAGGCTGGTCAGATTCCAAGAAAGATGGAGTAGACATGGGCTAAAAAGGAGCTGGAGAAGGAATGGCCAGTGCCACGGAGGCCTCCATACAGGAGTCTGAGCTAGTTCATACGGTGTACTGACCAAGAGGTCATTGCCTCTCTCTGTCCCGTCTTCCTCCCTGTGCCCTCACCCTGTCCCCATTACCTCTCTTCAGCATCCCCTCACTCTCCCCAGGCCTCTTGCCTATCACCCTTCCTCTTTCCTCTCTGCTTAGAAGGCTCATCTTTCGGGGGAACACTCATACCACCTCAGTCCCTCGGCTTCTGAAATCACCCTGTTCCCCAACAACTCCTGTTGCCCCACTGGAGACTCACTGGAGCAAAGTCAGACCTCAGCTCCTTCGGGGTCTCATCCTCAGTCCGGTCTCTCCAAAGTGCCGGGCTCTGGGACAGCTCCGAACAAGCTGGCCCCCAGGGCCTTCAGCCTAAAGGAGGAAGGAGGAGGACCTACAAGCCCATACAGAGTGAGAGGGCTTTGGATGCAGCAAAGGAACTGGGTGGTCCTCAGGGAGGAGGTGGGGTTTGAAAGGACACAGGATTTTACAGCAGAGGACAGAAGAAAGGAAAGAGAATGCGGATGGGGAGGCAGGCAAGAGACTGAAGCTCACAGCTCAGCGTGGTTGGTGACCCCAGGATGCCCAGAAGGGCAGCAATCTGCAAGATGGAGGGGCCACATCAGAGGCCTGGAGGCCACATGCCTCTGGATGTCCACTGCAGTGTCTCGCTGCCTCCAAGTTCATTCAATCAATCAGGAAATCCCTGTTGCGTTTCTGTTCTGTGCCGAGGCAAGTACTGAAAACTGTAGGAGACAGAATAAAGTCCGAAAATACAAGGTTCAAGTTAAGTTGGGAGACAGACCCTAACGTCGAAAACAAGTAAAAACTAAAACCTAAAATCATGATAGAAGAGGCAACTTTTTGAAGGCTGGGCCTGTGTCTATCTGTCCCATGGGTGGGAGTGGACCCTAAAGACAGAACTGGTGCCTTTTCCGTTGTGCAGGGCCTGGGACTCTTCCTCAGATTAGGGCAAGGCCTGTGTCCACTCCATCAGCTCCGTCAGACTACAGCCGTGTCTGTCTGTGCCTCTTCCTTCAGACTGGGGCTGAGCTTGTGACTCCGCCACCAGACTACAGCAGACGCTATACCTCCTCCTCCGGGCTGGAAGCACCCTGTGGTTCAGAGTGGAACATCTGGACCAGGAGCTAAGACATCTCAGAACCTTCCAGAACCTTCCAACCATCCCCATGGTGTCCCCATTGCCTGCAGTGCCTCTCTCAGACCCCAGCTGCTCCTGTCCCTGATGATGGGAGCAGAACTGAGACCTATAACCCAAATCAAAGGACTGCAGATAACTGCCCACTGCTAAGGGTTAGGGCAAAGGTAGGAAGAAGAGACCCAGGAGGTTGTGGAGATTTTAGGAAGGAACTTCCATTGCCAACCAGCTCGAATGGGAGGGTTTCCCTCTCTTCCTTCCCCAATCCATTAAACCCTTAAATTTAACCTCAGCCCCACCCTGAGCTGGGAGAGAGTGCCCAAAATACATCCTAAATTATACGATGCATGGGGGGGCCACCACATTTCTTCCTCCTTCTCCAGCAGGCAGCCCCGCTCTACCCAATGCTGGAGGCCCCCCCCCCCACGAAAGGCTTATTTATATAGATCCAGCTCCCCTTTTTGCTGTCTGGCCCTATTATGCTTGGGTGAGGCCCAAGCAGGCTTCACAGTTCTTCCCAGAGGCCAGTGGAATGGGAGGGTTGTGACCTACCAGTCTGCTAGGCTGAGGCATAATTTATGGCTTCACCATGCTACTTTGGGGCACTGTTAATGACAACATCAGGGCTTGGGATAGATCTGGATAGTCCCAGACAGGCACACTGTGCATGTGGTGGTCTTCCAGAGATGGGGCCCAGGCTCCAGGTTTCCTGAGTGCTGAGGCTTCACACACACACACACACACACACACACACACACACGATGTGATCTGGCTTCAGCCACTGGCCACCAAGGTAGCAGTTCTGAAAGTATCCCTTCCCATACCATTTGGCAAGGTCAGGATCCTGGCTCCAAGGACCCTAGATGCAGGGGAGTTCTGGGGAGACCTGGGTAAGGAAGGGGCTAGCCGCTATAGCCATTTTGAGATGATGGATTCGGCCAAGGCCTCTCTGGACAATGCTTCCTTCCATCCTGGGAGTGTGGCTCCAATGGCCCTCCCTTCTAGGGCTGCTGCTCTAGCCGGTGGAGGGAGAAGGCAAGAGGGGAAGAGATATGGGTCTGGGAGATGTCCCCTCGTGTGACCCAGAAGAACAGGATGGTGACAGAGTGAGAAAGACACAAGGAAGGGATTCTAGAGTCCCTCTGGCAACCTCTATTCCCTGTCCTTGTGACACCCGTGGGCCTGGATGCCTGCCCACTGCCGCTGGTCACTCTCTCCTGTTTCTCAGCCCCACTGAGAAGGCCTCTGCCTACAGGCAGCCCTAGGGGAAGCCTCTCCCCTCAGTCCTGCACTGTCTTCTCTAGCCTTGGGCAAACTAGGCCAGGACCTGCTCCCGTTCTCAGGGACTGAGGAGTGATGAGGTTCCTCCTGCTCTTCCTAACATGGCTAGATTTTCCATTCCTCTGTTGCAGGCAGTCTGAGTCTGTTCAGTGTCCCTCCTTTCGGCCCCTCACAGGCCTGACTCCTTCAGATCTAGCCTCAATTCGTCCTGTTCTCCTTTAAGAGTTGCCCTGTGATACTCTTGAGGGTAAAGAGGGACACGAGGGACCCCAAAGGCAAGGCAAGCTCAAGGAGCCTCTTCCAGCCCATGACCAAGCAGAAGGGATGGAGACTGAGGACTAATGGGACTGAGTGGTGGTATCATGGGATCTAGAGAAGCATGTACATATCTAAGTTCATATCTCATACGGGTGATTTAAGAGACAGGGCTCAACCACTCTGGGCTTCATCTCCTCACTGTAAAAAAGGAAGACAACAACAGCACACAGCAGCTGGCAGGATCCCAGCCACCGATGGATGAGCATGCTTACATCAGAACTGTGCCATACTGGAAAAGGAGCAGGGGTTGGGGTGGGGCTGAGTGTGTATACTGGGTGAGTCTATGAATGTGTGTGAGTGCGTGTGAGTGTGTTGTGAATGGGCATCTATTGGGAGACTAGAGGATTCAACCATGACCCCTCTGAGAAGCCAGAACCCCTACATCAAGGCACACAGTCACCACAAGCCCACCCCCAGAAGGTGACATCTTTTCTCCCTATTGAATTTGATTATCCGTCTGCTCAACAGCCCCCATGCCTCTCCACTTAACCAGAAAACATAGTTTATAAGCCTGGGGCATCAGACCTGTCATTTGGTAAGAGGATGCAGCCCAGCCAGGCTGGAGCAGAGCTCTGTGTAAAAGAAGCAGTGCCCAGCCCGCCGGGCACTCGCCCAGACACTTAGTGCCCTGTTTACCCTGGCCCGGGTGGCTGGCACAGGTGGCCCTCTCCAGGGAGCGGCTGGCAAACACTGTAAGCAGACCCACCTGGAAGCCAAAGAGGAGGCCAGGACAGCAGAGGCAGGAGGGCAGACAGAACTGTACCTAGCTGTAGTACACTAGCATTACAGTGCATAGCACGCCAGCCTCAAGCCTGGGATCTCCAGCTACCTGGGTGGACAGATCATCCCGCTGGGGCCTATAAAAGATGCTGCAGCTCCAGGGGGTTGGATGCTGCTTGGCTGGTGGGAATCTAGGTTCTTAGAGTCCTGGTCTAGAGTACCTGGCCACCTCTGTCTGCCTCTCACTCCCCAGGGGAGAGGGGTCCACCCTCAGTGCCTGACAGCTTAGTGACTTTGACTTATACACACTTGCGCAGCCGTCTTCCCACTGAAGCCAGTGACTACAGACACACTGTCTTCCTGTTTCCTCTTCACCTTATGGATGGAGATTCTACTCTTTCACCCTGCCATGCACAATATTCACAGCCTGCCCCAGCAGCACAGAGGCTCCCGAACCCCAGCAGACACGTGGTACTCATTTAACATGGCTCCCACACCGCAGCCAAGGAGCCACTCACAACCAAACCCCCCGCACCAAAATATTTACTCCTTCCTACCCTCCTCCCAGGGCTACAGTTCTGAAACAGGCCTGGGGAGGCCGACTTTACCACCCCTTTCTCACAGCCCTTCCCCTCTCAGTCCTTCCCTCCCATCTCCACTATAGCCTCTTTCCAGTTCACTGAGTATCACCACCTCTTCTCTCTCTCTCTCATCTCTGAGCACATAGTGGAAAGGGCAAGACCGCACATTGGGGTAGCTCTCCCTTAACTGGAAGGGGGGACAGGGAAAGACAGGGAGCAGCAGTTAGCAGTGGCTTTGGGCCTCATATTACCCTGTTCCACACCTCCACATCAGCTGCCCACCCCTCCCCACCCAGGATAAGTCAACCCTACATCTGGAGCTGCCCCATCTGGAGGCACTGCAGCCTCCTCAGGTAGCTCACAGGGGCACCCTCTTTTCGCTGCATCTCATCCTGTCCTATACTGGCAGTGGGGTCTTTTTCTCTTACCCTATCCCCCACCCCACCCTACCTCACCCAGTGGCCTGGTCTACCCAGCACACAAGCACCCAGTGCCAGACTGGAGTAAGTGTAAGACATCCAGTTCTCAGGGCCTCTCCCCAGTAGCAGTAAGAGCAGCCCTTGGATGGCCACAGCTTGGGCAGGCTGTGCAAGCTTCCTTGCAGGAGCCCAGACCCAGGGCTGGGAGAGGCAGGAGCCTGGCGGGAAGGAGGCAGTGGTTTGGCTCACGGAAGGCAGGGGCAGGCAGAGGGAGTTTATCCTGGCCCGAGGCCCCAAGCCAAACATCCTCCACTAACCTAGCAGACACATCAAAGCCTGGAGAGAAGGGGCCCTTCGGTAGAGGAAACCTGCAGTCCTGGAGACCTGACAACCTGGCTCCGGGCACAGGACCACCCTGTCCCACTCAGTACCAGCGAGTCTGATTAGACTGGTCTGGATTGGACATTTCTATCTATACACACCTCCTCCCCTTCCTCCCCATCCCTGTCTTTGGTGCTAGTGAGAGGACAAAGGCAGTATCAGGTTCTAGCTTTGGTCCCTAAGTTTCTTCTTAAACTGTACATGCCTCCCTGGATCGTGGATCGACTCCCACTCTCTAGGCAGGGTAGGTTGATAGGGGGTCACTGTGCACCCTAGTATTTCAGTCACAGCTTGGAAGAAAAGGACTATTAAGCTGTGAGGGGACTTATTTCACCCCCAGGCGACCTTGCTCTGCAAAGAACCTTTCTATGCGGACAAGGCAAGGATGGGGAGGGCAAGGGGCTTAAGGGCTGGAAGGAGAACCCAGCATAGAAAAACAAAAGCTGGAGTAGAATCCAAAGGCGAGAACTGGGCTGCGAGACGCGGGGCCTCTCTGGGGGCCTGCAGGGGTAGAGGGAGGGAGCTCAGCGGAGAGGCGCTAACACAGGAGCGGGAGGCGCTAACAGGACCACTGCAGAGAGGGGATCCTGGAGCCAGCACTGCTTGGAGATAAGGAAGCTGGGCCCGGGGTGAGGGGCGCGGCCACGTCAGCACAGACTCTGGCTGGGTGCACACGGCACGTGCACACGTATGTACTAGGACGCACGCGCCGTCACATGTGTGCGTGAACACGACTGGAGCCAAGTCTGTCCTCAACTGGAAGCCAGATGATGTGGCTGCTTTGCGAAGCCAAGATCGCAGGAAGAATGCTCTCCACCCGCCTCCTCCCTCCGCCCCTTGCTTAATTTTTTTTTTTTTTTTTTTTTTTTTGGCCTTTGCCTGCTTCCTTCCGGGATGTTCCTGGGCTGTCCCCACGTCCAAACTTAATCCTCAGCCCCAGACCATTAAAGAGGCTCTCCCTTCAATGTGTCCAGCCCTCAGAGGGGCTGCTTTTAGCCACAAGCTTCTTTGGGGCTGGGAGAAAATGTAACAGCAAACCCCTGTCACACCATGGACCTCTGTAAAACAGATCAAGGCACAGACAGGGTACAATAGAAGCTGCTTTCAAGGGGTAAGAGTGTAGCTGAAAAGTGAAGGACCTAGGAATCACAAATTCCTTGCCTCTTTATGGCTCCAGGCGCCTACCTCAAGGAATAAACAATGGTGGGGGTGGGGGGAAGGGGGGTGTGGGGGGGTGGTGTTGGTGGTGCTGGGGGTGGAAGTGGATGGAGCTCCAGATGGAGGAGACTGGAGGCCTCTAGCTCCTGGGTTGTTTTAGCTCAGCCTTTCAAGCCCACATCTTGGTTGTTCTATTTCATCCACCACCCCAGACAGCCTAAGTCCATTAGCTCAACAGTCTCCTCTCCTGCCACCACCAATCCTCCACTTCCTGGAGGTCCACCCCCCCACGCCCCTCAGGTCTGGGCCCCGGAAACCTGTGTTTTGGAAGTATAATGGTTCCCAAATGTCTTTTTTTTTTTTTTTTTTTTTTTTTTTTGGTCTCTGTTAAGCCTTGGGGAAGGTGAGCATTAGTAGAGACCCTCCAACCCAGTCATTAGGATAATAAGCTCCCTGCACCGTTAATTGTCAGGTGGTTCACCCTCAAGCCTCAGCATCTTGGCCCTCAGATTGGCAGCTCTGACTTGGGGTCAACTGCAGATGTCACTTAACCCACCCGCATGTCTGCCACTCAGGAAGAAGAGCTAGTGGGCTTCCATAGTCGAAGGAATGTTTGGAAGGAGACTAATACCCTTATCCTACTGGGACCCTGCTGTCTCTGTCCCTCCTAGAAGGTGGATCAGCAGTTGCCACACACCCCCAAGCATTCCTAGAGTAGCTAAATTCCTGGGGTGTTATCTTGCTAGGAGAAGGGTGCACACGCTTCAGCATACTGATGGGCAGGAGAAGTAGATAACCCTAAACACATAGCCAGTAGAATCAGTTCGGACCGCCAACTGAGGGCTCTTCACCAAGGACTTTGGAAACCTGACCTTGACCCTGGAGGCTCCAACCAGCTTCCCCTCTGACCTGGCAGCCTCTGCTAACTTGGAACAAAGCACCATGGGGAGCAAAGGCTGAATCAGAGCTGGCTGGTTCCCCATAGCCTGGTGGGAACATGAGGACATGTGCACACATCTTCAAGAGAAAAGGGAACGGCCCCATAGAGAGAGTAGGGAGGGTACTGAGGACTATTTTTACAAGAAGATCCAAGTCTAAGAAGGCTTTCTGGAGGGGGCGGTAGGAATTTATTGGGCTTCAGTGAGGGGCATGGGCAAGATATTCCAGGTGGGAAGTGACCCAGGCTGAGACCAGGAGAGAAACAGAGAGAGTGAGGGGGAAGTTCTCTAGAATGTGATGGGGGAGAGTTATGGGGCACCTGAAGGCACCTGAAGGTCCTCCTGAATGGGGCTTTATGCGAGCAGCAGCAGGAGCTCTGAAAGTTGGAGAGCAAGAGAGAAACACGTTCCATCAGGGTCAATAGGGAGCCCAGGCTAAAGACCTTATACATCGAAGATGGTTGCGATGTCCCTAATGAGCAAGGCTGCACTGCATCCCGCAGGGGAGGTGACAACTGTGACAGCCCGCAGTCCCTGAGAGCTCTCCAGAGACCCACGCAAGAGTGCGGGAAGGGGTAGCTTAGAAAGAGTAGAAACCTATCGGGCCACACCCGACGGCACGCGCCTTTAATCCCAGCGCTCAGGAAGCAGAGCTAAGCGGATCTCCTGTGAGTTTGACATAGTGAGTTCCAGAACAGCCAAGTAGAGATTTCAAGGCTCTGTCCCTCCCTGCTGTCACTTCCCTCCACATCTGAAAGAGGTCAATACCATTTATCCTCCCAGGTGGGTGCAGAGCACATACTTGGACAGCAGAGGGGGCTGCTGAGCCAGGCATTAAGGGGCTTGTCTCCTGTAGCCAGCCCAGTTAGAGGGACAAAGTGACAGCTGCTTTGGAAAGAAGGAAGGCCCTTAATTTTTGGGTACCCCATTCTGCCACAAAACAAAACCATCTCATGTTTATTTGTTATTGCTGTATGCCAGACACTGAGCAATTGCGGTGGGGGGGGGGGGGAGACTTTGTCTATACTGGCCCAGCTGACTCTGGAGAGGAAGAAGTAGGCTGTGTTCTGTTTTGTGTAGGATTCCTCAGAATCATTGAGCAGCTCATGTTATCCTCCGAAGTCTATGTGTGTCATGCTATTCTCTGACTCATTGGCCCTCATTTTGCAAATTAATTTAGAGAGAGCTAGGGACTGCACAGCTTACGGTCACACAGCCGACCATAAATGGCATGTCTGCTAAGATGTCACAATACTGCCCCTATAGGCAGAACCCGGCTACAGCCAAGTATTCAGCCTCCTTGGAAGAGGCCACAGCCCGGTGCTATTAGGTGCCACAGATAAGGAGCTGTTATAGTAGAATGCAAGGAATACCATAAGAAACAGAACACAGCCTAGCTCTTCCTCCCCAGGGTCAGCTGGGCAGGTATAGGCAAGATTCCTCCAAGAGAGCTGAGGCTCCCCTAGCTATAGCCAGTTGAACTGTGTGTGGGGTCTCAGAGCCTGCATGGTGGGTGATTGTGACTCAACCCTCATGTCCTCTGTGAGTTGGCCTTCCTGGCCTCTGGGTTCTAAGCTGCCTTCTCTGAGAAAGCGTGGGTGGCCAGCTGACCTCCAGGCCCTTACAGCCAGGCCCTAGGAGGATCCAGAAACAATCAGCTTGTTCTTCAGCAAATGACCTGGGGAAGAGTGAATGTCAAGAAGGCTTGAAGGCTTTGCAGCTGCTGGGAGACCCCAGATGGAATTTGGTGTGGAATCCAGAAAGCCACATAGACTTGGGATGGACTCTGGGTCTAACCACGCCTCTGGTTCCCGGCATGCAAGAGGATATCCATGTACACGTGCCAGCTCACGGGGTGGGGGTGCTGTCCTTGAACAAGACCCTTTGTCTCTGAACAAGAACACCTCTTCCCCTGAGCTCCATATCTGACTTCATTTACAGGGATGCTGAGCCTGAGCCTTAACAGATGCTATTAAGGGCCACAGGCTCTTGTCCTATGCAGAAACCTCCCACTTCCAGTCTCAACCCCTCCCTGTCTGCAGAAGGGGACACAGAGGGGCAATTTGGTAACATTGGAAAAAGCTGTGAGGCCAGAGGCTGGACTAATGACCCTTTGGACTCTTCCCAATGAGTCAAGTTTAAGGACAGCACTTTCTCCTTTCAGAAAATACGGGGCAGAGGGTGGAGCAGCTGCTCTCCAGTGTCAACTCCTGTGACATTTTAAACGTGGGCAGGGCCAGATCTACCAAGTAAAATTTGAGACACTCTGAATTTCACATAACAAATAAGTTTTACTATTTGTTTGCTGTGTTAAATTTACTTAGTGGAGTGGTGGTGACCTTTAATCCCAGTGCTCAGGAGGCAGAGACAGTTGGATCTCTGTGAGTTCAAGACCAGCCTTGTCTCCAGAGTGAGTTCCAGGACAGCCAGAGTTACAACAGAGAAACCCTGTCTCAAAAAAAAAAACCAAAAAAAAACTTTGAATTTTATATAACAAAGAAATTTTAGTATTAACTATGTGTGACTTTACTTGAGTGCCTTTCTCCCCTCTCTTCTGGCAACAAAATAGATCTGGGTTGTTAGGTGGATGCCAAAAACCCAGAAGCCCCTCTGGGCCTCTGGTACTAGCCAGTCCCTTTAGGTTCTTCCGTTTTCTCCCATCTTCTCCCTCTTCTCAACTACCGAGTATGCCCCTCTCCCTGAAGCCTGGCCTTCTCCTCTCCCCTAAGGCATAATTCTAGAGGGCTCCAAGCCTGGGTAGGGTGTCAGGAATCAGGGAATGAACGAAAGATGTTAGAAGTATATCCCAAGACATGGATTCTGAGACACTGGGGCTTGGGCAGGGACAGGAGTGTCAGAAGCCCAAGTTAGCAACAGTTTCACTCAAGGGGCAATGTGAGTGTTGTTGTGGTGGTTTGGCTCTCTCCCAAAGAGGTTCCCCTTGGGTGGGGTTGGGGGACCGCTAGTCAGGCTCCACTACTCACGGCATAGGGGTGGCAAGAGGCATACCCCACCCCATTTATCTCCCTAGACTCAGGGGTTCTCTGGGGCCAGATCCCAATTGCACTTGGCTTGGTACTGGAAAGTTCTGGTTTTAAGAGCTAGAAGGGGCCAAGGGATAATGAGAAACAGAGGCAGAAAAGTGGGAGAGAGACCAGAGAAGATTCTGTGGAGGAGAATGAGTGAGCTGGAGGGTCCCTGTGCCATAGAAGAGAGGCGGGTGGAACGCAAGACCAAAGCAGTCAAGGAAATGCAGGCAAGGACAAAAACAAAGCCTCTTTCCTCCACGGACCAACAGTGGGTGACAGAAACAGGAGGGGGAAACAGAGGGGCCCAAATGGGTACCTTTGGAGATGGAGAACAGCTGAAATCGGAAAACCGAGACTGGGAGAAAAGGCAAGACTTGGAGACAGTCTCTCAGAATGACAGACAGAAAGGAGACTAGAAGTCAGGGGAAGGTTCCAAAAAGCCGGCTGATTCCCAGACAGCGGCTACGTCCCACGTCCGAGTGGACAAGTAGCAGGACAGGTCGTACCATGCACTAACACCAGAGCCTCCCAGGGCGATCTTCCTGCGTCCCCAGACCAGGCAGTCACCAGTCACCACCTCGTTGCGCACCTTCCCCGGGCTAGGCTGCTATACATCTCTCTCCCACCACTGACAGTCATGAATCCACCTGTCTTCCCACCTCCTTCCGAGGGTCCCCAGGGCCCCGTAGGACAAGTCCCCGGGCCCTGCGTGCATCTAGGCGCTGGGCGATGCTGCCACCTGGCGGCCCGACTCTGGATGCCTGAGTTCTTCCAGGAATCCCCCCTAGGGCCACAGCAGACAAGTCCTTAGCCCTGGTTTCTTTAGCTTCAGCTTATATTTAGTCATAAAGGGAATGTACCAGCAACTCCCTACTAAGTTGCAAAGGGGAGGGGACACTAATGTCCAAGTACTGTGGGGATGCTGGGCCAAGGTTTTCTCTTCCAGTTCAGCAGACAGCCTTTTCCTCCCTTCTTGGGCAAAGCTCAAGGAATGGCGCCATTTATATGACACCCCCTCACACACACTATTATCTCTCTTGTGTCTTGGCCTTGGTCTTTCCCCCCAGTCTCTGCCTCTCTCCTTCTGCATGCCTCTCCCTACTCTGGGTGGAACGGCACCCCTCCTTTCCCGTGAGATACAGGGGAGGGAGATAACAAGGCATAATTCAGCAATCTTGAGTAGATCTCTCAAATTTTTTATTTTAAAAATATTTTTATGCTGGCAGTGGTGGTGCATGCCTTTGATCCCAGCACTCGAGAGGCAGAGGCAGGCCGATCTCTGTGAGTTAAGGCCAGCCTGCTCTACAGAGTGAGTTCCAGGACAGCCAGAGTCACAACAGAGAGAAACCCTGTCTTGAAAACCAAACAAGGATTAATGAGGCAGTGGTAACCCACACCTTTAATCCCAGCACGTGGAAGGCAGAGTTCAAGGCCAGCCTGGTCTACAGAACCAGTTCCAGGACAGCTAGGGCTAACAGAAAAACCTTGCCTCTGTGGAAGGAAAAAAAAAAGATATTTTTGTTACATTTATTTATTTATTCTGTGTGTGTGTGCAAGTGCATGGAGGTCCAAAGACAGCCTTCAGGACAGCCAGGGCTTTGTAATGAGATTCTGTCTCAAAAAACAAAACAAAACAAAACAAAATTCAGGTTTTCAGGGGTGGCAGTAAGCGCCTTTACACTGAATCACCTGGCTGGCCTTACTGTTTTTGTTTTGTTCTTTTTTAAACTTATTTATTCCAGCTGGGCGCTGTTGGTACACACCTTTAATCCCAGCACTCACGAGGCAGAGGCTGGAGGATCTCGGAGTTCAAGGTCGGTGAGGTCTACAGAATGGGTTCCAGGACAGCCAGGGTTACACAGGGTAACCCTGTCTTGAAAAACCAAACAAACAATATACTTATTTCATTTTATGTGTATGAGTATTTTATTGAATATATTTATGTGCACCATGTGCAGACTGATCTGGTGCCCTCGAAGTTCAAAAGAGGCTGTTATCTCCTAGAACTAGACTTTCAGATGGTTGTAAGCCATCATTTTGCAGATGCCAGAAACTGAACAAGTCCCAAGGACAAGTGCTGTTAACTGCCTGCTCAGTCATCTCCCCCAGACCACCTCCTCCCTTAAAAAACCAAAACGCTGGCTGGCCTGGATTTCACTAGGTAGACCATACTGGCTTTGAACTCTGGCCTTCTGAATGCAGGGATTAAAGGTGTATCACCACGCCCAGCTCTAACCAGGCCACGCCCGGCTCTAACCACTATTTAAACGCAGACCAGTTGAGGTTTTGCCAGAGTGCTTTGTTACCTTTGACTCATAGAGTTGTGAGACCAACATCCCAATACCTCGAACTCAAGCAAGCTCCGTCCTTTCCACTCTTCTTCCCTACCTGGGTCAGGCTCGAAGCGGGAGTTTAGCCCAACTGAGGTGTGCTCAATCCACCACCACCCAGAGACAGGGCTCCACAGGTGGAGGGAAGTTGGAAAGGTCGTGTGCTGTCGCTCCCCACTTCATACACAGAAGCTCAGCAGCCCCCTTGCCAGGATGCCTAACGCCTGCATCCTCCGCCTGGTGGCCATCTTGCTCTTCGGCCTACTCTCAAGTCTCCAACGAGTAACTGCCTTGGAGGTAAGTAAAACTACAGAACTTTTTGGAGGACCCTTTGGGGCAGAGTCTTGCCTGGGAGTCCAGTACCTACCTTACCTTGTCTGGAATCACTTGTAATCAGCAACTTCCTTTCTGTTTTGGTCGGGGAAAGTAGAGACTTGACTGGAGGCCCTGGGGAAGCCTGTGCCTTGGCGAGGAGGGGATGGTTGTGTTGTTAGTGGGATTTGACTCCACCCACAGCCCCAGTTGAGAACTTTGAAACCTGCCCCGCCCCCTTAGGCTTGTCTTGTCTTAAGGTTTTTCCCTTTGACTGAGGAACTTGAGTTCTTGTTTGTCTCTGCTAGGCGGCTCTCCTCTTTCCTCCATGGCTGGTGTTCTTGGGTATATCTAGGACTTCTCTGCTTGTGTACTAGGGAAGAGGATGCCCTCTCACTTTGATTAGTTCCCGCTTGTTCTGGGAGCAGACCTGGCTGCCTGGCCCCGGGTCTGGGTGGCCTCGGACATGGATGATCCAGAGGACACAGGGTTTGAGCGCTCCCCTAAGTGTCTTGGGTTGTCAAATTTTCCTGCAAACTAGGTGGTCAGAACAAGCCTTTTAAACTCAGTCTTGGTTGAAAATCTGGTGTGTATGTGTGGTGGTGGTGGGATGAGGTCCCAAGCCTGCTCCCCAGAATAGTGGCTGTTTGGAACTCAACTCTGTCCAAGTTTAAACCAAGAGATTTAAGGTGGCCTTCCACTTTTGGACCCTTTTGTTGACACCTCTCTGCAGCCTGACATTGGTTGTAATCTTAAGTGGGGTGGCCAGAAAGGGAGATACCTTGATGACACCTGGGAGAAAGAGCTTGGTACTGCTCTTCATTAAGGATATGGTACTGCTATTAACTGGACAGAATTCTGTATGGATGCCCTGGGTGCCCTGCAGAGCTGGAACTGAAGGAGACAGGGCAGAAAATTCCCAGCAGGACCTGAGGACGAATGGGCCTTGAGCATGTTGAGGGAACTCCTAAAGATACATCTACCTGGGACACAGGATCACAGTGTAGATAGACAGAGAGGGGCTTACATTGATTTTGGGGGGTTCTGGAACCAGGGATCCACTAAAAGTGGCTTCCTGTGTATGTGTGTGTGGGGGTGTCAGGGAAATTTAATCACCTGGGAGCTGGGTGTAGTGGTCCACACCTTTAATCCAGCAGTCTGGAGGCAGAGACAAGTAGATCTCTGAATTTCAGGCTAGCTATGGCTACATGGTGAGACCCTACCTGTATGGATAAAGAGCGAGAGAGCCGGGCACGGTGGTGCATGCCTTTAATCCCAGCACTCAAGGCAGACCCCTGAGTTCAAGTTCAAGGCCAGCCTGTTCTAAATGATGACCAGGTTTGTATGATGCAAGATCCCTGTCTGTGTCCTGAATAACTAGGGCAGGGAAGAGGAAAGTTGCTAGCCCTAATCAAAGATGTTTAACAGAACTGGACCAGTGGTCAGGAACTGCAACAGATGTGTGAAGAGTAAGGAGCTGGCATGGTCAAGTCAGCTGGGCTCCAGTCACTGACCCTGGACATGGTAGCTGGTGGGAGGGAGAGGCAGGGTCCGAGACCTGCTATCTGAGCTGTCTGGATCAATTAGTGCCTTAGCAGAGACCAGCCTTCAGTTCTTCATTTTGAGGCAGGGTCTCTTGTAACCCAATCTACCTGCAAACTGGCTATGCAGCCTTGAATGATTCTTCTGCCTCCTCTTGAGTTCTGGGATTATGGATGTGTACACTACTCCTGATTTATGCATACCTGATTTACTGCCATGCTAGGCAAGCACTCTACCAACGGAGTCCCAAGCCACAGTTTTTGAGCTCTGACCTTTTTTCTTTTTTTCTTCCATAGGGTACATCCGAATGTGACTCCTTGTAAGTATGGAACTTTGGCTATAATTGTCAGTCAGGGGGGTGGGGATGTGCTCAGATTATGCCCTGGACAAGGGGACAGACGCCTCACTCACCCCACTCTTGCTAAAACCATACCCCTCTCTCACCACCCAACCTTGGGAACTGCATGAGTGGGGGCAGGTCTGCAGCTGCTGCTAATCCCCTCACCTGGAGGGTTAGTCACACAGGCAGTACCACACTAGAACCCTGTGCCTGTCCTGCAAGGTTAACAGCATGGTCTTTCTGCCTGAGGAACAATGGCATGTGGTCATGATGAACCTGGAATATGGGGCTCCAAGTCCAGGCCCCCAATTCTTCCCAGTGAACCCAGGATGCATCTGAACCCCACAGTCACTAAGTGTGGCTTGCAACCTGAGGGTATAGGTGTCTGGGGAAGCGGGGACTCTTCTGACACTTTTGTGGTGCCATCAGAGCTGTCATCTTGCTGTCTGTCTATCCTGACCAGAAACTGCCTCCCAGGATTCAAATGCTGTCAGAGCGGATGCTGCCCAGTGGGGATTTTATGGGAGCCCTTAAATGACACCTTCAGGTGAGCCTGGGATCAGCCTTCTAGGCACCATTCACAGAGGGGCCGGGTCTACCCAAAACAAGTGGGTGAGGGAAGAGAGATGACCTGAGCACTCAGGGAGCCATCACTCTCTCCTCAGGATAGTCATCATCATCCTCCTGGTCATCATGGTCTTTCTGCCCTTGTTGTGCCTCTGCGGCCTGAGGTGCGTCTGTCCGTGCAGAGATCCACAGCAGAACCATCCAATGGCTCCAGAACCACCCTCCATTGACAACCTAGAGGGTGTCTGGCTCACCACCTTGGATCCCCCACCACCCTACAGTGAGGTAGGTCTTTCTATCCCAATGCCTAACTTGTTTCATAGCTGGCTGTCCAACTTGTTGAAGTAACAGATTGGGGGAAGGGCTCTGCCAGCCTACTTGTTAGGCCCCCAAGCAAGCCAAGTATCCTTTCTCCTCTGCAGGTTGATAGAATTTGGCTTCCGAACAACCAACAGCCAACTCCTACAGAACCGCCTCCTCCCTACAGCCTCATGCCTGAGGACCAGAATGTCTAGATGAGAGACACTGACAATCCAGCCTCTTGAGCTGCCTTGAGCTACCCACAAACCTCTTGGGTTAAGCACAGGACTTCGGGAGACTCTGGAAGGCCTCCATTCATCCCATCGTGTCTCTGTTCCTTTGATTTAATTTATTGTTCTACCTCTGTCCCTCAGCGGCCCATTGTCGTGAGAACCAAGCTGGATCCAGACTATGGATCCCAACTCCCTAACTAAAGGCCGCTCAGGGAACTTCTAAGAGTTGGAGTTGCATACAAGTGGGAGGCAGAGAGATCATTGCTGGTGGAATGCAGATCTGGGCAGTTCACTCTGCTATTCTACAGAAGCTTTTGAAGATTGAACTGCATGGACTCTGAGCCGCCTTCCAACAATACCTGGATAGAGAGGACCCCACTGTACATAGCAACACATTAAAAAAAAAAAATGTACTTGCTAAAGTTTCACTGGCTAGCTGTAAGTCTCTGGGAAGTGGTAGGCAGAGATGAGTTCAGAGGCCAGGGAATTGCTGCCAACTCCTTCCACTGGTGACTTAGTACACTGACCACATGCTTTGACCTTTAGTTCCTGGGCCTGTGGGTACTAAGCTCCCCCAATTCTATTCTCATCCTGTGCTCTGCATTTCCAGGAGACCAGAACTTTACAAGCATGGATCTATTAGAGAGACTCAGGCCAGAAAACAGCCTCCTAGGGAAGGGGGGTAGGGGGGTTGGGAGCCTGGAGAGGTAGGTATGTGGTTAGACATCCCTGCAGTCAGATTCCTCTCCAGGAATCTGGAGGGAAAGGGGTGGCAGACCTCATCCTGCTCTTCCTGCTGACCCTGGGTCCCAGGCACTGCTGCTCAACCCCACACAGGGATGGTTAACCCCTAAAGGGAAGACATTCTGTCCTGCAGCTGAGGATCTGAATATCTCAATCCCGGTAGGACCTGCTCCACAGCTTGTAGCTTGGAATCTTCCCTCAGGTGGGCAGTAAAGGTAGGTAAAGCCTGGTCCCAATGTCCTGGGGCTCAGCAGGGGTGCTAGGTACCATCTTATCCTTGTCTTTGCTGTGTGTGGTGTAATGGGCTCAAGGCCAGCCTCTTCAGGCACAGGGCACTGTAGCCGGTGCTTCTTCCAGGATCCTCAATAATACTCATTCCTGGGCCATCACTGAAGATGCTGGGACAAGATTCCTGCTGAATTTGGGCCCTGAGAGAGAGCAGTGGGTGCTGACAAGATGGTGCTGGGTGTGGTGGGGAAAGGAATGCAATAATGGAAGACTCCCAGCAGCGCAGGATGGGCTGACTGAGGTGGGAGAGTGGGCAGAAGGATATTTGTGTTGGTGTGGCTGGCTTTCATTTGAGAAGCCCCACAGCTAGAGTTGGCCTCACTCACTGGCAAGCCCTCTTCCCTGTGAAGAGGTTAAGTAAACAATGGATTCCAGAGACCTTCAGGAGAAGGTCACCTCCGCCTGTGTGACATCTGCCTGTCATTGAAGATGGTATAGGCCCTATACTACAGGCTTTTAATTTCTTCACAACAACAGTGGTGTGGCCCAGGAGAATGGCTTCCCTGAATCTTAGTGGCTGAAATGACTTCTATTTTCACCCAAGTCACTGCTGTTGGTGATGTCACCTTCTCTGTAGAGGAACATTTAATCTTTTAATCTAGTGGCATGGCTGCTCTAGCAAAAGATCTCATTCAGAGGCCTGTGTGATCCAGATGAGATCCAGAAAGAATGTTAATCAGTCTAATCCTGTCCTCTGTGCTAATGATAAGTGAAAGGAATTTCTGTGGTTAAGGCAAAGTAGTACATGCCTTTAATCCCAACTCAGAAGGCAATAGTAGTGCCCCCTTTAGTCCCAACTCTCAGGATATAAAAGGAGGCTCTCAGTTCACAAGAGTTAGAGTTAGTTCTAAGAGAGAGAGTTTGGAGAGTAGAAGCAGTGCTCAGAGAAGCAGGGTAGAAACAGTGGAAACCAAGAAAAGCAGAGCCAGTCCAGAATAAACAGAGAAAGCAGAGAGTCAGGAACAGACTGTTTATGATTTACAGTTTGGAGATCATAGTATAGGTCAAAAGAGGTAGTCAACTAGTCAGAGTGACCTCAGTTAGCAGTAAGTCTCAGAGGCTGAAACAATTCTAAATTTAGGTTTGCAGATTAGATTGTACAGAGGCTGAAGCCTTCAAGGTCTAGGCTTAAGATTAGATTGTACAGAGGCTGAAACCCTCTAGGACTGGGAATTGAATTACCAAAGAATAAACTGTCTTCTGCCATGAATGCACAAGAATAATCAAAATCAACACAGACATCTACATATACAGTTTTCAGAGATGGTGGGGCACTATCCATTCATGCCACCAATTTTTTATAAAGCCACCACTCTATTCCTGGCTTGGGTATCCAGGATGAGATCACGTGTAATTGCCCCCACACTGAATCTCATGGAGATGCACATCTGGTGCACTGCATTGGGTGGGGTATGAAACTACAGTCCACATCCGTTGACCTTTGGAAACTTGCTTTGTAATCCATGTGCACCCACTCTGAGTACCACCCATCCCCTACATTGTGTCTGCCTTTTACTGTTGGGAGAAATGGCAAGTTCAGAGCAGTTTCAGAATGTAAAATAAACATCATTGCATTTTAAATGTCGTGTGTGTGTGTGTGTGTGTGTGATATGTTAAGCTCTGGAAGAGCCAAGTGCTGTGGTATAGTCCTATAGTTCCAGCTATTTAGGAATCTGAGACAGGAGGATTACAGATCTTAGTCTAGCCTGAGTTACTGAATGAGTCTAAAGGCAGCCTGAGAGACTTAGCTGAGATCTTAAAATTCAAAAGGGGGAAAGAGGGCCTGGAGACATAGCTCAATGGTAGAGAACTTGCATTGGCAAGACCCTGAGTTAAATCCCCAGTTCCTGCCCTGTTGGGGAAGTTTATTTTTAGTTATGTTTGAAATTGTTTTGTGCACTGTTGAGTGAGGAGCTATCTTAGGTCTAGGGCGTTTTGTATTGTTTGCAGGTGTTGGATTTCTGTGGGGGTTGTTTAATTGCTCATGACCTGCACATGCTATCCGTGGAACACCTGAGGAACTTAGGTATCAATAAAAACCCCTGAGATGAGAGGCTGAGGGTTCCACTGTCCAGGTTGATGCTTGCCACGGCGGCGGTTCCCTCTGCTGAGGTCTGGCAGGGCTTGCACCTATGAAAAATGCCTCTGTGTCGTCCTTGCTGAACACACAGCAGAGTACTGCCACACTGATTCAACAATTCTAGATGGGTATGAGCCATATGGCAGAGCTGCTGGGAGCAGTATGCAGGTGGCTAGCTGAGAAGAGGATTTTTTTTCTCTTAATCTACATTAGTGTTTTGCCTGTGTGTTGATCTGTGCACCATGTGCATGCAGTACCGGAGGAGGCCAGAGGGGGCATCTGGAACTTGAGTTCTAGACAATTAAAAGCCACAGTGTGGGTGCTGGAAATCAATCTAGATTCTATGGAAGAGCGGCCAGTGCTCTAAACGCTGAACCATATTTCTAGCCTAAACTTTATATTATTTTTAGTATTGCTTGAGTTTTTTTCAACGAACAAATCTTGCTTTTTTATATTTGATAGATGTGTTTACAGGAATTTTTTTTATAGGCAGATGTAGAAGTTTATGAAGGGCTGGGGATACAGCTCAGTGGTAAAGTGTTTGTATAACATGTACAAGATCCTGGGTTCAATCAGTAGCACTGGGGGAAAAAATACTGGGTGGAGTGTGATCAATGACAGAAGCAAGAAAGACTGACAGCACACATGACATGTGTGTGACCCTGAGGAATAAACAAGCAATGGACACGGAAAAGCCTGGATGTCTGTGGACACAGGAAAAACATTTGAAGCCCATGTGCTCAGCCTCTGGGACTCATGATGGGCTCTAAGCATAGACTGGATGAGAAGCATCGAGCTGCAGCCTGGCTAGCTAGGGCTGGATGAGCAGTTTGCTGATGACTGATATTTCATCCTTTATGGAGATTTAGCAGCTCAGACTCAGTGAATGAATGAATGAATGAATGAATGAATGAATGAAAGACAGCGAGGGGGTAAATGGAGGAAGTGTGTGAGGGAATGAATGAGATCTGTCTCCAAGTGTTTGTAGGGAAACGTGCAGCTTGGTTAGCACTTCGGAGAAACTCTCTGAGCTGGGAACTGGACCTTCTTAATAGGAGTTCCCTGAGGACACTGGGGCTGGGGGGGAGGAGGACGTAATGAGAAGAGCCAAAGGAGCAGGCTCCTGGGACAGAGGGAGGAGGAACTGCAGCTGCTCATAAGAGAGATGACTGCAGCAGGAATGACCTCATCCCAGAGCTGAGATCCAGGACTATAGCTTCTGACATTTTGCTTTCTGTCTCTAACATCACCAGGTCTCAGTTTCCCTATTTGCACAAGAAAGAAATTAGCTCCTTCCTAAGTTTGTGGTAGGATATACCTTTCTAACTCCATTTTGAAAAGGGCTGGGTTAGGAAACGGCAATCTGCATAAGCCCAGCTATAGATTCTGCTTTGTTTGGTGAATCTGGGATTCCCCCCCCCCCCCACCTCTCTCTCTGGCCACGACTTCCCTGTTGAATTCTAGCGTACTTCACCACTCAGCCTATGGAGGACCTCATGGCCAAAAGCAGGTTCTGGCTTCCTCTTGCCCTTCCCCAGGGACCCTTCCTGACATCTCCTCACAGGTAGATGGACCACCAAAGCCTAGCTGTTCAGGCTAAAAATAAACAAAAAACAAGGGTGTTTTTTTTTTTTTTTTCCATTCCTTCATCCTTCTCAGTTGTCCCCAAAGAAGACACACATCTACTTTTAACTATTTCAGGGCCACTGTCCCTATCAGACAGCTCCCAGTCTATGCTAATGGCTCTCTCCTGGTTTTGCTGATGACTCGTTCCCACGTTTCTGCCTCAGCTGCAGTCTCCATCCTGCCCCCTACAGTCCATGCTATGCACTACACTAAGGACAATTTTGCTTTTTAAAAATTTAAGACAGGGTCTCGTCACAAGCTAACCTGGAACTTACTGTGTAGTCCAGGATAGCACTGAACTCCCAGAGAGAGTGCTGGGATTACAGGTATGCGCGCACGTGCGCACACAAACACACATTGCTGGGGATTGAGTCTCTGGTCTCAGCCCCCAGGTAGATCCTTCTTTAGCATAAATACAGAGCTCGCTCCTCTAGCACCGCCCACACTTGGGGCACGGGCCCAGCTCTGCCTGTAGAAAGCAGGATGTAAGGTGGGGTCTCTCTCCCTTCCAATCTCACCTATTTTCCTCCTCCCTTCTCTTGGTAGCTTCTTTCTCAGCTTTAAGCGTCTCTGGTCACAGCCTATCTCAGGGCATTTGATTGTTTGATGCAACTTGAACTTACTCCAATACTCACACTTCTCCATCACCACTGGACATTCAAAGGAGCCCTTCTCATCATCCTGAGAGACCTCTCTGGCACTGCAGAGAAAGGAGTCCCGTCCCTCCCTGCAATGACCTTGCTTTGTGTCATCTTGCATGTCTATGGTTGTGTCCCTTCTCTGCACCCACGCTCCCTCAAGAACAGGGACCCGCTGCGGTCACACAGCCGTCGTGGTCACCTCAAAAGAAAATCCAGAAACGTCTTGTGGGGAAAATGGCCTCGTAGACACCCGGCACCATCTGGAACTTTGGTTCCCAGGCAAAAGCGCGGCTCTGTTTCAGATCCGGGCTGATGGAAGCAACATGAAAATAAAAGAGAGGGGGTAGACGGGACCTCAACAGAAGCAGATTGTCCCGATGAAGGGCAGCAGTCTCTCTGCGGGAGGGGAGACTCAGCCAGGGGCACAGGGGGCTTGAGGGTTTAATAGGGCAGAAAAAAAAGGGAACTTTTGGGGTAGACATCCCATCTGCAGATCTGTTTCCTGCAGTCCCAGGGCTGTAAAAATGCCTGAGGAGTCCTTATTGTATGTTGACCTTCTTGTCAGGAGTCTCCCAGCTCTTTAGGACCTTGGATAGTCTGATCACTAGCTGACGCTCTTGTCAGGCAGGTGCACGCACCCTTTATGCTGAGTCAGGAGTTTCTAGCTAGCCTGCGGCTCTTTGTTTTAGGTCATTAACTTTTCTCTGAGTGTGCTTACTTTCTCTTTCTTCCTTCCGGAAAAGGCCAAGCAAACACCGAACACTGAAAGACCCTGACTCACCTGAGCTGGATCCTGATGGGCTGAGGAGCCAGTGACAGAGAGGAAGCCACTCTATCATTCTGTACTACAATGCTTCTCTCTTTTACTGTACCATAAAATCCCGACTTCCTTCCCCTCATTCCTGGGGGAATGCTGAGTTCTCGTCATTCCACAGAAACACGGGAGGATGTAGTACAGCCCTGCCTCATTATCAATGAGAAACTGAGGGAGAAGTGACTCAATTTAAGACCACACAGCTAGGAGAGCTGACTTCGGACTCCTCCAAGTGAAGGAGCTGGAGACACATTCCTGGGTGAAGAGGGGCAAGAATGGGTGCTACTGGACTGGCTTCATATCAGGGAAAGCTTTGAGGCAATGCAACAGCTTTGTATCTTTTAAGAACATTTTATCATGTGTGTGTATATGTGTGTGTGCACGTGTGCACACGCTCCGTAGCCTGTGTGTGAAAGACAACTTTCAGAAATGAGTTTTCAAGTTCCCCTCTGTGGGTTCTGGGGATTGAATTTAGGTCATTAGACTTGGCTGCAAATGGCACACAAGGTTGTGCTGAGCTGTCCTGCCGTTCGTCCTCAGTTTTATATTTTAATTGCTGTAACGGCTACAAAAATTTCCAACAGTGAACCTGGCATGGTAATGCACACATTTAATTCCATCACTTAGGAAGGAAAGGAAGGTGGATCTCTCTGAATTCAAGGCCAGCCTGGTCTACGTGGTCTACAGAGTAGGTTCCAGGCCAGCCAGGGCCACATAGTGAGACTCTTCCTCAAACAAATGAACAAACATGACTCACCCAAACACAAAAAGAGAGAGGATATTTATGTGTGGGAGAGCTATATGACATAAAATAAATTAGAATTATAAGTACTTTGCACCCATATCGTTTTCTGATTTTGGTACTGTACACAACATGTAACCATCAATCCACAGAAAGAATATAACTGGTGGGAGAAGCTGGGCTAATGGAGCTTGGGACTACGTGTGTATGTGTTGTGTGTGTGTTTTGTATATATGTGTGTGTGTTGTATATGTGTGTTATACATGTATGTGTATGTATGTGTTGCATATGTGTGTATTATATGTGTGTTATATGTTTTATGTGTGTTGTATATGTGTATATGTGTTGTGTATATATATGTGTGTGTGTGTTTGTGTATACGATGTTAGTTTTCTCAACTTGACATGACCAAGGATCATGGGGAAAGGCTCAGTGAGGATTGTTAGCATCAAACTGGCCTGCAGATGTGACTATGGGGGCTGTCTTGTATTAACTCATGGGTGAAGACCCATCTGCAAGAAGGAAAGGAAGCTCTACCTTTTGTTCTCTTACCCTTCTCTCTCATTGGTCAGTTCATCTACCCTGTTGCTGCCTCTGCTGATCCCTTCAGTGACAGAACTGGCTTTCTCTGGCATCCAAGAAGCCAAGGGGGACGGAAGACCAGCAGCTGTCCATCTTTCTCAGACAGAGTATCTCTCTGGCTGGGAGCTCTGGGCAGGTAGACCAGGCAGGCTGGCCAGCAAGCTCCAGGAGTCCACCTGTCTCTGTCTCCTCGGCACTGAGATCACAAGAGTGTGCTGCCATGCCTGGCTTTCGTATGTGTGTCTAGAGGACAGAACTCAGGCCCACACACTTGAAGGTAAGCACTGTACCATCCGAGCCATCTCCCCAGCCCTGCTACTTACTCTTTGTTTAAAGATGGGGAGTCTCCCAGTGTTGCCCATGATGGGTCTTGTGTTCATGCGATCCTCCTGCCTCCACCTCCTGAGTGCTGGGTTCACAAGCACGTACCACTTTGCTCAGCTGGGCGTATATTTTAATTTTATCCATTTGAAGAAACTCAAGTGTGTTAGCTGGTTTGGATGAAGGCTTGACTCCAAATGCGATTGGTTTCCCGCCAGAGGCTGTTAAGAACTTCCTTCAGAGACTGGACATAGCAGCAGCAGAACTCCCCCTGACAAGTCAGCCTGGAATTGCTACACTCGCACATTGTCTTCTTAGGCCTCTTCTGCTTTCCTTCGGAATCATCTCCAGCCTCCTTACATCATCACCGTGAGGCCAAGGCAGCCACTGCTGCAGTGTGACTCTGCTTCTCTGGCCACAGTTCAGAGTCGGCACTGATCCAACCTGGGCCACTTAGGACCCTAACTCTATCGGGTGGAGAACCAGGAGCTAGAGGCAGCCTTGACGTTAGTCTGGTTGAGTGAGAAAGAGTAAAGACAATTTTTAGAAGCAAGTAAACATATGATCGAGAAAGTTCTATGGCATTCCTCCCTCTGGGGCCCTTCCTGGGACCCAGCTACCTAACTATAGCCTGGCTGCTCAACCTTTCTTTGGCTCTAACCAGAATAACACAGCTCTATTTTGCTTCAGCTAATTTTAGTTGGTATATTGACACTTGCAACCCAAAGATCTCAGATTAGTCGAGCATAGGATGCTGAGGAAGCCTGGCCTCCCCAGGACTAAGCTCAGTGACTGAGGGCTATAGACTCAAGTCACAAACTTCCGGGTGGTAGCTCTCACTTGTTTTTGCACAGCTGCTGCTCCCATAAGGCTTCATGGCATTTTTATTTTCCTTCCAAAACAGGGTTTCTCTGTGTAGTCCTGACTGTCCTGGAAGTCGCTCTGTAGAGCAGACTGGCCTCGAACTCAGAGATCCGCCTTCTTCCGCCTCCTGAGTGCTGCGATTAAAGACGTGCGCCACCACTGCCCTCCTTGCTCCTTGGCTTTTTTACTGCCCAAGAGAGAGCTCCAAAATCCTCAGAGGGAAATGAAACTGTACTTCCTCCTAGCAACAAAATAAAAGAGAAAAACAAAATCATGAAAACATAACTGGAGACCCAGGACCTGAGAGTTGGTGTGGGAACTACGGACGGAAGAATAAAGCCAGCCTTGTGAGCGGTGGGGACAAAAGGCAGACAGCAGGAAAGTGGGTCTTTACCTCTTTTGCAAAACCTTCATGCAGGGTCCACATGAGACAGAACCAACAAACATCTTTCTTAACACCGCTAAAAAGAGATCAGAGACCCACACAGGTGTTGGCTGCCCGCAGATCTCCACGCCTGGCTGATCTCGGAGCTCACCATTCCTTTTCATAGAAATCAGACGGCTTATCCGGAGAGGCCAGGTGCCCTGTCTGCAGAACTGTGCCATTCCCTGCAGGCACCCTTAGCTCCTGCAGCTGCCACCTCCTGTCCTCTGTGCCCCCAATTCCTTCACTCGCTAGACCCGGCCCTCCTTCCAGGCCCCCACAGTGCCTCAGCATGCCAACGGGACTACTGAGTGCCTCTCAGTCATGCTGAAAACCCAGGGTAACAGGGAGATGTGCTGGGCTCTTCAGGCATCCTGGCCGGATGTCATAGCTACTTTTCCTGTTTTGATAAAACATCCTGACCAAAGCAAGTCAAAGGAAGATGAGTTTCTTTTGGTTCACAGTTTGAGGTATTATCCGTCATGGCGGTTGTCAAGGTAGCATAGGCTTGAAGCTGTTGGGCACACTGCATCTGGGTTAGAAAGGATAGCAATGAAGGCATGCTGGCAGTTCAGCTCCTTCTCTCTGATACAGTCCAAGAACCCAGCCAGGGGACAGGCAGTCCCGTGCACAGTAGGCAGGTCTTCCCACCTCCACAGCCACAGAGTGGTGGTCCCTAAGACCTGACTCGCCATAGGCAGCTTTTGCACAACTTGGTGAGGGAGTTGTGTCCTAGCAGGAGAAGGTGGCAGAGGGACACACAGTTAGGTGAGCCTCTTCCCAGCTGCCAAATGCTTACTAGGTGTTCACCCAGGCCAGGAAGACTCTCATGGCCACCACCCGGGGAATGCGTGAGAACCAGAGGCTCTAGTCCTGTCACTTCCTAGCCAGCTATCAAAGGCTCTGGTACAGGGAAGCTGGGGAGGAAGCCTCGAAGCCCAGCCCCGAGGAGTGTTCAGAGTCACACCTCAGAGCATGACGTGATGTACTACCACCATCCCCAGCCGTTGCACTTTACCCATCTGGATCTGGGCTTTTCCTCCCTTCCTGTGGGTCCCAGAGAAGCCCCTTATCTAGACTGTAGCCCACTTGAAGAGCCCCTTAGCCCAAAATGTCCATTCTAACCAACAAAAGCAAGCCTCAAACTAGGTGTACATTTTTCTTTTTCTTCTCTTCTGCTTTTTAAGCATAGGGTCTCCCTATGTAGCCCTGGCTGTTCTAGAACTCCCTTTGTGGGCCAGGCTGGCCTGGAACTCACAGATATTCACCTGCCTCTGCTTCCCAAGTGTGATGAGATTAAGGCCGTGTGCTACTACACGAGGCCTAATTTTTTTTTTTTTTAAATAGGCTCTAGCTTGGCTGGTCTAAACACCCGGAGCCTCCCAAATTCTGGGATTTGGCCTGTGATACCACCCATACCTAATTTATTCAGTGCTAGGGATCAAGGCAGGGCTTTGTGTGCATTAGGCAA
The DNA here is from genome assembly GCA_026225945.1 of Cricetomys ansorgei. Taxonomy (NCBI): domain Eukaryota; kingdom Metazoa; phylum Chordata; class Mammalia; order Rodentia; family Nesomyidae; genus Cricetomys; species Cricetomys ansorgei. The sequence continues at coordinate 19,142,781 of JAMJFZ010001881.1, forward strand.
GCACTTTACCAACCGTGGTGATTAGAATGAAAATGGAGAAGGTGTGGCCTTGTTGGAATAGGTGTGGCCTTGTTGAAGGAAGTATATCACTGGGGGCTTTGAGGTTTTGGAAGCTCAAACCAGACCCAGTAGCTCACTCTCTGTCCCTGCTGCCTGCAGATTCAGATGTAGAACGCTTGGCTCCTTCTCCAGCACCTTGTCTGCCTGCGTGCCGCCATGCTTCCTGCCATGCTAACAATGGACTAAACCTCTGAACTATAAGCCAGCCCCAATTAAATGCTTTCCATTATAAGAGCTGCCATGGTCATGGTGTCTCTTCACAGCAATAAGAATCCTAACTAAGGCACCAAGCAAGCTTATCCTCAACCACGACTACTAAATATTCTTATAAGAAGCAAAAACTGAGCCTTTAAGCCCAGCACTCAGTGGGCAGAGGTAGGCAGATCTCTGAGTTCGAGGCCAATCTAGTCTACAGAGTGTGATTCCAGGACAATCAGGGCTACACAGGGAAACCCTGTTTCAAAAACTAAAACTGAGTCCTGGGGAGACTGCTCAGTGGCTAAGAACTCTTGCTGCTCCTTTGGGGGACCAGATGTTGCTTCCCAGCACCCACATTGGGAGGATCACAAAGCCTGTGGCTTCTGTAGTCCCCCCACAACACACATAGGTCATACAGTTTTGTTTTTTGAGACAGGGTTTCTCTGTATAGCTCTGGCTGTCCTGGAACTCAGAGATCCACCTGCCTCTGCCTTCCCCAGTGCTGGGATTAAAGGCATGTGCCACCACTTAAAATTTAAAACTTAAAACATTTTTTTTTTTATCAATAATATGTATCCCTGTCTCCAAAACAAAAAACTGATGTACAACATGAGATTCCTTAACACTACAAGGGTTAAGGGCTCCATGGCCTCCTTTTCTATGGAGGGCAGATTGTCCAGACTGAAACTGAAGAGACATCAGACTTGAATGACAATGGAGACCAAGTAGACCCAGAAGACATATACAGAGACTCCCACCCCTCAGCACTGGGAAAACGTGGTTCCTTCAAGCTCCTGTGGGATGTTCTTGAGCGATGATCCTCTTGGGCCATGTAACAAGACAAACTTTGAAAAACTGAAATCCTATCAAGTATCTTCCCAATCACAATGGCATGAAAAATCAATCAATCATAAGAGGCATCTCAGAAAATTCATAAATACATAGAAATTAAACCAGATGGGCCTAGGAGGAAATTTTGTTTAAAAAAAGGAAAATTTTAAAGTACAGATAACAAAAATAAATAAAAATGCCCAAGTTTATGAGGCAGGGGCTGGTTATTTACCTACCCTGCAAGAAACCTTAACCCTAACCCTAACCCTAACCCTAACCCTAACCCTAACCCTAACCCCAGCACTGCAGAAATGAAGATTATATGAGCTGAAGCAAGGGCAGTTTATTGTTACCCAGATTCTGGTTTATGAAACAAGAAGCATCACAAGTGAAGGAAAAATCTCAAATAAACAGTGTGACTTGACATTACACTGTCAGGAGCCAAATAAGAGCCAGCAGACAGTCTCAGCACGGTGGAGGCTGAAGCAGAAGGATCACTTGAGCCCCGAATTTGAAGAGGAAAAAAAAATGGAGAAGGGAGGAAATAATGAGGATCAGAGCAGAAAAACGAGACAAAAGTAGTCAGGAGCACACCTTGAATCCTAGCACTTGGCAGGTCGAGGCAGGCGAATCTCAGAGTTTGAGCTAACCTGGTCTATATAGTGAGTTCCAGGACAGCCAGAGCTACAGAGTGAGATCTCGTCTCAAAGTGAATAAACAAATAAATGGGCAAACCTTTGGCTTGACTAACCAAGGAAAGCAATGGCTATTTGAAATGAACCTCTGCTGGGCATGGTGGCCCCACCGCGCCTTTAATCCCACCGCTCAGAAGGCAGAGGCGAGCGGGTCTCTGTGAGTTGAAGACAGTCTGGTCTCTACAGAGAGTTCCAGGCCAATCAGAATTACACAGTGAGGCTGTGTGTCATAAATTAATTAATTAATATAAGTACGACTCTGCAGAGTACCGTAAGGGCATGGGAAGTGCCACAGGCCAAGAGTGGGAAGGGCTCCTCGCCTGTACTGCCTGAATCCTTCCATTGGATGTGTGGTACTTCCTACACTTACTACATATGTGTGCTTGCATATCACATGCTTCCTTCAGTGCTTTCTTCAGTGTTCTGTCACATTTTGGTACACTGCTTGTCATGGTTGGTCACCTGTCCCCACAGGTCAGGGTATGAATTTCGCATGTCATTTACTTGTCCACGGGGCAATACTTCCCTCCTGGGTCCAGTCCGTGTGTGACTCGTAACCACGAAAATAACTCGTGTGTTCGTTCATGCATTCCTTCAACGCATTCATTCGTGTGTTCCGTATTGGATTCACATTGTGACAGTTGTTCTTTTAGGCTCTGTGGATACAGCAACGAGGAAAGCAGATGTGCTTTTTACAGAGCATGTGTTCAAGACAAGACAGATAACCGTAGCAACACAGTACTCAGAAATAAAGGGATACGATATACAGTGTGTTAGCGGGTGATGGATTCCACGAAACGCCTGGTGGAGTGCGAAGAAAACAGAAAACTTTATTTTTTAGTGTTGGGGGTAGAACCAGAGCCGGTCCATGGTAGGCAAGTCGCTCTACTGCTGAGCTACCAGTCCCAGTCCCAAGCAGGAAATTAATTCACTGAGATTGAGAGAGCTGCTAGGAGGCTTCTGTTTCCAGTCGCTCCACCGGGTCTGCTCCTCTGTCCCTCTGTCTACATCATACTTCATCATCTCTAAGGTGGCTTCAAGCTCAGGAGTCTGGCCGGGTGTGAATGAACGCATGGATGAACACACTATCTTCGTGGTTACAAGTCACACATGGACTGGACCTACGAGGGAAATATTGTCCCCATGGACAAGTGAAATTACATGTAAAATTCACACCCTGACATGTGAGGGCCATGTGACCACCACGCTCTCACCAAGCTAGCGGTCTGTCTGGGTAACCGCTCTAGAGTCCACTGACCATGGTGGTCCCAGGTCACTTAATGATGAGGAAAAACAAGGAAGCGCGCAAACACTGCCCCCTTGTGGGGATGTGTCTGCGGCCTAAAAATAAACTGAGGATCACTGGAGAGTCAGTCAGAGGGGTGTAGAGGAGCTGACTCCCCTCTGAACCCCAGCTCTGCTGCTTCACAGGAAGAGGACCATGTCATTTAGCTAATCTCGATGGATCTGTCTCCATGCATGTAAAGTACAATTCTTCCCCCTCAGGTTGTAAAAGAAGCAGGTGGGTCCAGTTGCAGCCCAATGCAAAGGCCAGCTGCCTCCCCTGTCATGGCTCCAGATACCCAGTGTGCTTCACCTTTGATCTCCATAAAAACCTGAACGCTAAAGTTTGTGTCCGAGGATGAGCTAGGTGCCAGGTAAGGCCTTTGTGGGGTTTCTGACTTTTTTTTTAATTTATTTAGTCATTGTCTGTTTGTTTTGATCAAGCTGACTTGGAATCCACCTGCCGCTGCCTCCTAAGCTCTGGGATTAAAATGTGCACCACCATGCCAAGTTTATTTTACTTTTTTAAACAGTCTCTAAATGACCCAGGTTGGCCTTAAGCTCTTGATCCTCCAACCGCAGATTCCTGAATGATGGCATTGTAGACATTTGGACAAATGGGCTTTTTTTTTTTCTTTCCTATCAAAGATAGCTACCCCACTAAGGGCCAGTATCCCATAAATCTCCCCCACTGTGTAAAACTTCTGTGCAAAGGAATTTGAGTCTTTGAATCTTCCCAATCAAAACCAATCAAACAATAAATAACTAAATAAAAAATTTTTAAATCAGATACCCTCGGGCAGTGGTGGCACACACCTTTGATCTTAGCACTCAAGAGGCAGAGGCAGGCAGATCTCTGAGTTTGAAGACAGCCTGGTCTACAGAGTGAGTTCCAGGACAGCCAGGGCTACACGTAGAAACCCTGGCTGAGAAAAAAAAGTCAGAGACCCTGCAAAAATCTGTTTATGGAATGTTCCTCCGTCATTTTGAGAACTTAAAGGCCTGGAGTAGTCAGCTCTTTCCTCCTTTTCTTCATTTCCTTTGTGCCAATTCTCCTTCCTCTGGTCCCCCTCCTCCCCCTTCTCCCCCTCCTCCCCCCTCCCCCTCCCCCTCCCCCCCCCTCCCCCCCTCCCTCCCCCTCCCCCCCCTCCCCCTCCCCCCCCCTCCTCTTCCTCCTCTTCCTTCTCCTGCTCCCCCTTCTTCTTCTTTTTTTGGATGTAGTCCTGGTGCTCAATATGTAGACCAAATTGTCCTTGAAGTCAGAGAGATCTTCCTACCTCTGCTAAGATTAAAGGTCTCCACAAGCTGCCAAGTCTATTAAAACTAGCCAACCACAAAACTCTGTGAGGTCAGACCCCAGCCAATGAGGAAAAGAAACAGTTACCATCTTCCTTAGAATAAAATCTAAGTGAACTTCCTGCCTCAGTGCTATTTGCTAGCCTGGTTTCCATCATGCAGTACCCTTTTTACAAAAAGAAATTGCCTTGTGCTTCTTTTTGCAATACCAAGACTATTTGCTCTCAACAGACATGTACTGTGGTGCCTCACAATGACCTATTTTCAATTTCGAGCTCCGACCATGGCATACTACTGAAATGCTGGAGCCTAGATTCTAAGCAAAAAAAATTTTTTAAAATGTACATTTGAATTGGTGGAATTTGTTGAATTGCAGACAAAAGGAAGAAAAGAAAAGAACAGAGAAGAGAAAAGAAAAAGAAGGAAGGAAGGAGAGAAAAAAGAAATTAAGAAGGAAAAAGAAATCAGGTGCATTAATTCACACCTGAAATTCCAGCTTCTTGTGAGGCTAGAACAGGAAATCACAAGTTCAAGGCCTGCCAGGGCTATAGAGTAAGTTCAAGGCCAGCCTCAGTAACTTAGTGGACTCTGTCTCAAAATTAATTTTTTTAAAAGATTGGGAATGTAGACCAATGGTAGAGAGCTTGCCTAGCTGTGAGAGCCCCTGTTTTCAATCCCTGTACACACACACACACACACACACACACACACACACACTTTACAAATACCCACCTATTGGCTACAACTCCATCTTCTGGGCTTTAAAGATACCATCCACACACGTGGTGCACAGACCATTTATACAGGCAAAACACCCACACATAAAATAAATAATAACCATAATAAATTACAAAAACCCACCAGGCAAGCCTCCCTCTGGGACTCTCCTGGAACTCTGCTGCCACCTGCTGATAGTCACAGGGATGGCAGAGACGCCGCCGAGGAGAGCTAAAAAAACTCAACAAGGGGAGGTTACCCTCTGGGCAAGAGACCAGGTGGATGATGTAAAAAAACACCTAAAGGGCCTTTATCGGTGTCTGAAGAGGCTCAGGGAACAAGGGGTAATTTTTTGGGTTTTTTTTTCAAGACAGGGTCTTACTATGTAGTTCTAGTTATCCTGAACCTCACTATGTAGACCAGGCTGGCCTTGAACTTACCTGCCTCTGCCTCCCGAGTGATGGGATTAAAGGTGTATGCCACCACACCAGGCTTTTATTTTATTTTTAAATGTTGGTTTTCTTTCTCTATTTTACATTTTTTTTAACTTTATCATTTAATGTGTATGAGTGTTTTGTTTGCATGTATGTCTGTGCACCATGTGTGTGAAGTGGTCAGAAGAGAGTGTTGGATCAATCCCTTGGAGCTGGAGTTAAACCCATTGTGAGTCACCAGGTGCCAGGAATCCAATTTGAGTCCTCTATATGAGCAGCCAGTCTGCTTAACTGGCGAGCTATCTCTCCAGCCCTTGGGGTCATTTTTAATAGTTCTAGCTCTCTTCACACCCTACAGAGTATCCAAGATTAAGGTAGAATCAAGTATTTCCCAAGGCTGAACTGAGCCATACCTTAGGGGAAAAGTCGGGATTCATTCTCAGAACCCTGAGGTTTAAATCCAGGGCTGATCTGAACCTTGGTCCTAGAACTAGCAGCCTCTGTGGCATCTGGAGACTTGGTAGAAGAAGTTCAGGGTTTAGGGGCTGCTTGTACGGCTTATGGTAGAGTATCTACCTAGCAGGTGCAAGGCCTTGGCTATGGTCCTCTGCATGGCAAATAATAAAACAGTAACGATGATGATGGCTAATAAATAACAAGAAAGCCAGGGGCTAAGGATCCCCCAGAAATGCACTGAGCCAGCATGTTCTAAAGCCCTGGGAAAAGAATGTAAAGGACTCCTTTTGAATACCCTAACTACAGCTCGCCTCAGAGGACCTATTATGGTGATTTTGGAAGAGGTGTGGTGGAGCATCATTATAAAGACTCTACACACTGCCTGGAAAGAAATTCAGATGATGTAGGACAATTTCAAGAAGAAAGCAGTAGACACTGTGCCGTACAAAGGCTAGTCCTAACTTTTCTGTACACACGTGCATGTGTGTTTTTACAAAAATTAGATTGCAGTTCCCACATCCTTTCTTTGTTTTGATTTTCGTTTTTCTTCCTTCCCTTCCCCCCCCTCTCTTTCTCTCTCAATTTTGACACAAGGTCTCACATACCCTGGGTTGGCCTCAAACTTGCTATGTAGCCAGAGATGACCTTGAACTTCTGATCTCCCTGCCTCTCTCTGAGTGCTGGGATCACAGGCATTTGCCACTATACCCAGTCATGCGATGGTGGGGACTGAACTCTGGGCTTGCACATGCTAGGCGAGCACTGTACACACTGAGCTACACCTCCACCGCTTAAGGATCATTCAGGGGCGGGAGAGATGGCTCAACAGCTTAGAGCACTTGTTGCCTTTGCTGAGGTTCCGTGTTCAGTTGGCAGTGCCTCCATGGTGGCTCACAGCCATCTGTAACTCCTCTTCTGACCTCTGTGGTCACCAGGCACACACATGGTGCACATGTATGCATAATATGGGCAAAACATTCATATATATATATCATATATATATAATGAAATAAGTCTAAAAATGAATAATTTTAAATGGTAAATTCAAAATGAGAAAATTTATGGAATATAAAGTGATTTTTAATTTTTTTTTACCTTTTTGTTATGTATGAGTGTTCTGCTTACATGTACATACTATGCAACACATGTATGCAGTGCCCATGGAGGCCAGAAGAAGGAATCAGATCCCTGAAACTGGAGTTACAGATGATTGTGAGCTTCCATGTGGGTGCTGGGAATCAAACCTCAGGGCCTCTGGAAGGGCAGCCAGCGCTCTATTCCTCATCCCCTTGCTTAGTTGTTTATTATTATTATTATTATTATTATTATTATTATTATTAAATTTATTTTGTTTCTCTGTATAATACATCCCGACTCCATCCTCCCCTCCCTCCACTCCTCCCTGCTCCCCTCATTTTCCCCCTCCCCTAGATTCACTCCCCACCGCTTCCCCTCAGAACTCCTAAGTGTTGGAGTAGAGGGCTCTCTGACCCTTTACCTGCCCTTGGACCCTTTTCCTCCTTCTGAGCTCCCTCGTCCAGCCTCGATGTAAGGGCTCCAGCACAGCTTCATCCATCTTGATAAGCCTTGTTCAAGTGGTGACCCTGGGAGGTCTTTCCTGGCTCAGTTTTTTAGACAGGGTCTTACTATGTAGCCTTGACTACCTGGAACTCTCTATGTAGGCCAGGCTGTCCTAGAACTCATAGAGATCCTCCTGCCTCCATTTCCTAAGTTCTGTGATAAAAGGCATGCACCGATATGCCCGGTGGGTACAGAGTGATCTTATGATTACGAGCGTGTGGTGGTTGGAATAGGAATGGTCTCCATATATTTGGATGCTTGGTCGTTAGGGAACGGTGGTACTTGACAGGGAGTAGAAGTGTGGCTTTATTGGAGGAAGTGTATCACTGGGGGCTGGGGGTGGGGGGCTTTGAGGTGTCAAATGCTCAAGCCAGGCCCAGTGTCTTTCTTTGCCTGCTTGCCCTCACCTTGCTAGCACATGCATTCCTTTGCTGGCATTAGAGCCTAATTCTTCAGGATTCCGGTGTATACTGAAGACCGGCCGAGACATCTGGCCTTGTGGACTGAGCAATTTCCCGATCCTTGGACTTTTCATTTACAGTCAGCCATTGTTGGATTAGCTGGACCACAGCCTGTAAGTCATTCTAATAAATCATATAATATATATATACATATGTATATGTATATATATGCATTGCTCTAGAGAATCCTAATACACAATATAATATGGATAATTAAATCAATCTAGTTAATATATCTTAAAGAAATATCAAAGGTTCGGGAATGGAGATGCCATCCAGTTGCTACAGTGCTTTCCCAGTATTCAGGAAACTGTGGGTTTGATCCCTGGCACCACACGAACTCAACAAGTGGGTGCATATCTGTAATCCCAGCAGTTAGGAAGGAGAATCAGCAGGAGAATCAGCAGTTCAAGGTTACCCCTGGCCACACAGGCATTTTGAGACCAGCCTGGACCATATGAGATTCTGTTTCAAAAACAAAGCACCTTAGTTGTCATTTCTTTTCAGTAGGAGCAGCTGTCAATTGTTAACTGAAGAACTCGAGTTCAAAATACTTGCAGCTGTATCTGTTGCTGTGTTACAGGTCACTCTAAAATTTGGCAATTTAAAACAAGCATTTATCGTCATGGATCTAAGGGCAGCATCCTGGGATGATTTAAGCAGAGGCTGATGGTGTGGTTTAGGGTCTCTTAGGATGTCATGGTCAGGCGGTAAGCTGTAGCCATCAGAAGGCTGGAGGACTCATTCTAAACTCCCTCATGGCTGCTGGGTGGAGACTTCTTTTCTCACCATGAGGCTGTCCCTAAGCTGCCTGGGTGTCCGGGTACCAGGACTGGCTCCCCAACAGTGCGTGATTCAAGGGAAGTAAAAATGGAAGTCTTTCATGACCTATCGTGATATACGACCATTATTACCATACCCTATCGGTATCACAGACCCACCCTGCGGGGGGAAGGTTGGGAATGGACTCCTCCGTGGGAAAAAACACCAGGCTGAGAGGATCAGTGGGTGCCATCTCGGGGGATCCACCAATGGACAACTACTCTGTAAAGAATACAGAACTCAAAGGGGACTCGGTGAGTAAGCACATGACCAGTGGTCGGACGGCCACTTTTTAACTCTACTTGAGAACACACACACAACTGGGCAGGGTCTCCCACGGCCTTTTAAATAAATGACAAGACCTTAATAGAATCTCCAAGGCCTCATGCAATCTGACCACAACCTCAACCCTCCGTGAGCCTCCCAGCTCAGGTCGTGGCCTGCCCTCTGTCTCCCTCAACTCAGCTACTTGAGGCACCAGGGCTTCACGCAAGTCCTCTGCCTTCCCAGAATGCTCTTCTCCCTTCACATACCACCCCTCCCACTCAATGACTCCCAGTTACCATTGGCTGAGCCTGAATCATCCATCCCCAGCAAGGCCCTCCCTGGTTCCAACCTAGGTTCCCTTGGTAATTTTCTTCCTACAGTACCCTTGGGTTCCTACTTTTGGTCACATTTAGCACAATGCGTTCAGTTCCTACTTGAATAAGCATTTGTTCACGCTCTTCTCATCCATCAAACTCAGCAGTCCATGAAAGTAGGCCACGTGCATCCCTTGGGTCGAGAACTCATTTAAGAGTAGAGCTGAGTGCAGGGCCCAGCATGTAGTAGATGTTCAATCAACGCTTGCTGACAGGACGAAGGGGAGGGGGAAATGTTGGGGCTCCTCAAATGTGCATTTGGCAAGGGTTTCTCCTCTGTTGTATGAGTCGGGATCTCATTCCGAGCCATTGAGGAGTTGAAGACCTCTCTGGGGTGTTTGCAACAGTGCTCTGCAGGAAGCTTTTCTAGAAGGGTGCCAGCGAGAGTTTATTCCAAGTGCTGGCACCCAGGGAGTCTAAGCCTTGCTGCTGCTATGACTGGCATGGAGGCCTCTCCTGCCTGCTCAAGCTTCTAATGCCCCAAATTTTCCTGTGCTTTTACTTCTCTCTAGAGAGGCCACATGGAACAGAATTTGCCCAGATAGAGGTCAGGAGATGGTGTTACAGGGTAAAGCAGTCATTTACTAAGTGTGGACTGGAGCCAGGTATTGGGGCACACACCTGAGAGCTCAGCACTTGGGAGGCTGAAGTAGGAGGGGGTCACAAGTTTAAGTCCTGCTTGGGTTGCCTATTGAGTTCTGGGCTCAGCCTGGGGTACAAAGTGAGGTCCTGATCAAAATGAACTAGATAACTAATAAATGAATGAGCAAACTAACTAAACACAGACTGAGACCTACCAGTGTGCCAGACACTGTGCTGACATCGACGTCAGAGTGTCTGCTACAAATAGCTCACAGCCTGGGAGAAAGGAGACAAGCCATTGCAGTACAGCAGCAGCTTGGTACCGAGAGCTGGGGACCACAGAGCCAGTGAGGAAGGGGCCTAATTGTCCCCAAATTAGAAAACGCTAAATGCCAAATAACTATATGACCAAGCAATGCCACGCCTCGGTCTGTACCAAAAAAAGAATGAAAAGCAGGTGTTCCCCCAAATTTTGCCCCTAAGTGTTCACAGACATTCTATTCACCATAGCTACAAGTGTAGGAGGGGAGAGCCACCCCAGTTCCATCAACAGAGAGTAAACAAAACAACATGGAACCACTCGCTGTACGGTGGAATGTCATTTCATCCAAATCAGTGAGCTATTGACCCCGTTTATGATGCTGCGGCACCTTGGGGACACTGACTCCATTTGTAGAAAATGTCCAGAAGAGATGAATCCACAAGGAGAGAGGATGGAACTGTAGATGACAGGACTGGGGGAGCCCTTTCTAGTGGTGAAGAGGTTCAGAGAAGATGGTGGTTACAGCCACAGCACTAGGTGTTTGCAGTGTTCACATGGTTAAAGTGAAGGCTGTGGTGTGTGTGTGTGTGTGTGTGTGTGTGTGTATGTATGTATGTCAGTGTGTGTGTGTGTGTGTGTGTGTATGTATGTATGTCAGTGTGTGTGTGTGTATGTCAGTGTGTGTGTGTGTATGTATGTCAGTGTGTGTGTGTGTGTGTATGTATGTATGTCAGAGTGTGTGTGTGTGTGTGTGTATGTATGTCAGTGTGTGTGTGTGTGTGTGTATGTATGTCAGTGTGTGTGTGTGTGTGTGTGTATGTCAGTGTGTGTGTGTGTGTGTGTGTATGTCAGTGTGTGTGTGTGTGTGTATGTATGTATGTCAGTGTGTGTGTGTGTATGTCAGTGTGTGTGTGTGTGTATGTATGTATGTCAGTGTGTGTGTGTGTATGTCAGTGTGTGTGTGTGTGTGTGTATGTATGTATGTCAGAGTGTGTGTGTGTGTGTGTATGTATGTATGTCAGAGTGTGTGTGTGTGTGTGTATGTATGTCAGTGTGTGTGTGTGTGTGTGTATGTATGTCAGTGCGTGTGTGTGTGTATGTCAGAGTGTGTGTGTGTGTGTGTGTATGTATGTCAGTGTGTGTGTGTGTGTGTGTGTGTATGTATGTCAGTGTGTGTGTGTGTATGTATGTCAGTGTGTGTGTGTGTGTATGTATGTCAGTGTGTGTGTGTGTGTGTATGTATGTCAGTGTGTGTGTGTGTGTATGTATGTCAGTGTGTGTGTGTGTGTGTATGTATGTCAGTGTGTGTGTGTGTATGTATGTCAGTGTGTGTGTGTGTGTGTGTGTATGTATGTCAGTGTGTGTGTGTGTGTGTGTGTCAGTGTGTGTGTGTGTGTGTGTGTCAGTGTGTGTGTGTGTGTGTGTGCGCGCGCGCGCGTGCACGAGCGAGTGTGTTGCTGAGGATCAAATGCAGGGTCTTCAGATGCTTGGCGAATGTTCTACATCCCAGATGTAAAAGGAATGCTGTTTTTGTGTTCCTATTATATATTTTTTTAATGAGGAGAATGGAGTGGGAAGATTGTAGCGATATTTAAAATGCCTACTTGGGGCTGGAGATTTAGCTCAGTTGGTAGAGCGCTTGCCTAGCATGCATGAAATTCCAGCCCTGGCATGGCATAAACCAAGTGTGCTGGTGCATATCTGTAATCCCAGCATTCAGAAGCTGGAGGCAGGAAGATCAGAAATTCAAGGTCATCCTCAGCTATGTAGGAGGTTAAAGGCTAGCCTAGTTTACGTAAGACATTTTACTTATTTTTTTAAGCTTCCTAAAAGTGCTGCTAATGCATTAAAATATAGGACAAAAAGATGTGCAGCTCAAAGAAATACACATTGGAATTTTTCCTGGTTATTTTGTTGGTTTGCTTATTTTTGAGACAGGGTTTCTCTGTGTAGCCCTGGCTATCCTGGAACTTGCTTCAGAGACTTGCCTGCCTCTGCCTCCCAAGTACTGGATTAAAGCCATGCTCCACCACTGCCCAGCTTGAAATCTTTTTTAAGTAGTATTTTCTCCCTTCTGTCTCCAAACAAGAAGAAAGAGGTCTGGTGTGATGGATAATCTTATCGATTTGACAGGATTTGGAATCACTTTAGAAACACATCCCTAGACATGGCTGAGTTTTGTAGATTGGGTTAGTTGAGGTGGGAAGGCTCACCCTAAATTTGGATTTCACCATCCCGTGGGCAAGGGTCCAGGATGAGTAAAGAGAAGGCCAGCTGAGCACCAGTATTTAGCCCTCTCTGCTCCCTGACTGCAGACGTCATGTGACCAGCTGCCTCAAGCTCCTTCCATGCCTTCCCCACCATGAAGCACTGACCCTCGAACCATGAACCAAATTAACCCTTCCTTCCTTAAGTTGCCTTTATCACACAGGACAAGTGACTAATACAGCTGGGGACATAGTTCAGGGGTCAAGTGGTTGCCCTGGCTGCTTGCTGCTGTAAATGTAGATGTAAGCATTGACATATATTATTCTTCTCATGGATTCATGGCAAAAGGCAGTTTATTCTTTGCTAATTCAATCCCTGGGTCTCCATACAATCTGATCTTAAGCCTGGACCTAGAAGGCGCCTCCGTACACTCTAATCTACAAACCTAAGCCTAGAATGTTTCAGCCTCCGAGATACTCTGACTAGCTATCTTTGAACTACCTCTTCTCACTCTGACCTGTATTGTGAACTCCAAACTGTAAATCAGAAACCGTCTGCTTCTGACTCTGCTTTCTCTCTGCTTATTCTGGACTGGGTCTGTTCTTCTCAGCTTCTCCTTCTGTCTGTGAGCTGATTGCCTAGCATTCCAACTCCCTTACTGAACTCTGTCCCTAACTCTCTTTTGAACTGAACTCTCTTCTGTCTGAATTGAACTTCTGAACTGAACTGTCTATGAACTGAGGGCCTCCTTTTACACCCTGAGAGTTGGGTGTGTCCTCACTCTGACTCAATCTCAGACTTCACTCTGATTCGGTCTCAGAGTTTGGGATTAAAGGCGCCACTACCATTACCTTCAGAGCATTTCATCCGGATCACACAGGCCTTTGGATGTGATCCTTTCCTAGCTATCACACAGGCCTTTCAGTGTGATCCTTTGCTAGAGCAGCCATGCTGCTGGATTAAAAGATTAAATGTTCCTCTACAAGCTGCAATTGTCTAGGTGTGAGTATCAACCTCCTGAGATACAGGGTGCATAGATCAGTGTGGTTCTCAACCTTCTTAATGCTATACAACCCTTTAATATAGCTCTTCATGTTGTGGTGACACCAACCACAAAATCATTTTTGTTGCTACTTCGTAACTGTAATTTTGCTACTGTTGTGAATCATAATGTAAATATCTGATATGCAGATCTTGGTGGAAGGGTCATTTGACTCCCATAGGGTCATGATCCGTGGGTTGAGAACCACTGGCATCAGTGAATGGAGAATCAGCTTGGACTTCCTTGTTCCCTACTCTAGCAAGGCTCCATGTGGCACCTGCCAGTTCCTGAGAACTGATAAGAATATACTGACAATCCTGACTGCTGATGGCTGGCATTTAAACAAGGGCCATGCCTTGTGCTGAGCAAACATCTCCTTGTGTACAACCTTCAGTGACAGATGTGAGTCTTGCGACCACTTTGCAGATGAGAACTGGAGACATAGAGCTACAGCCCAGGTCATTTAGCTATGACTTTGAAGGTTCAGGATTTGAAGAGGCAGGAGACCTGCTTCTAGAACTGAGAATGGGAATGGGACGCTTTGTGGTCTCCCAGACTGTGGTGGAGGGAAAGAGCCCTTGAGTCTGCGGTGAGCACATCTGGGCAAGGTCAGACCTCAATGCCTGCCACCTCTGGGAAGGCACGTGGTGTCTGGACCTTCAGTTTCTAAACTGGAAGTGATTCTTGGGAATTCTGGATGGGATCAGACTATGGGATGGGTTCTAATTGCTCTGGTTGTTCACCTAGCTCCTCTGCCCACTGCATTTCTGAATCAGGACTCTTCAATAGCAGTGTAACTGTGGCAGGGATGAAAAGCAAGGTTAACTTCTACAGAGCAGCACAGTTCTGTGGCTGTTAAAAATAAAAGGTTATGGGGATGGAGAGATGGCTCAGCTGTTAAGAGTGCTTACTGCTCTTCAACAGGACCCAAGTTCAGCTCCTAGCCCATGTCCAGTGGCTCCCAATGCTGATGCTCTGGAGTATCCAACGCCTTCTCCTGGCCTCCAGGACACTGCATGCACTGACCATGCATATACATATTTAAAAGTCACAAAAACAAATCTTAAAGATACAAAAATAAACTGGTCAGCAGCAGCACACGCCTTTAATCCTAGGCAGGCGGATCTCTGTGAGTTCAAGTCCAGCCTGGTCTATAGAGTAAGTTCCAGGACAGCCAGAGTTACAACAGAGTACAACCCCGACTCAAAAAACCAACACAAAAAAAAAAGAAATAATAAAATAAAATAAAAATAAACTTGTTACATGAGAAGGAGCTTGATGGGCTTGGGCTATGTGACATTAGGAGAAAGCTGCACTAAACAAGGCACAGGACAAGGTTCCAGGCTAGGCTGCAAAAGGCATATCCAACCATCTTGGCAAAGCTGCAGGAGGGGCTACCTCCCCTTGCCTCAAGCCTCCCGCTGCCAGCTGGAGTAGAGGGCCTTGGAATGTGACCTAGAGACTCCGGCTAAAGAAGGAACTCAAGTGAGATCTGTGGACAGTGGGAGTCCAGGAAACACTATACGTCTGTGTGTTTATAAATGGTCTCTCTTCCGAGTTGAATCAAGACTTATTTGGCAAAGAATGTTATCCTCCCTGGGGAAGGAGGCAACCCAGAGATGGGAACCTGTGTGGGAAAACGCTCCTCCATACAGCTCTGGCATTTTCCTAAAATAAATAATTGAGTTGTTGGAGCTGTGAAAACGAGGGCAGTACAAACTTTGGAAGATTCTTAGTGTGTGGGACCAGGGGTGTGGGCCAGTTAAAGCTTGTGTATACATGACTGACTTCAACAGTGATGGGAGGGTGATATATTATTTGTGTTGAACAGTAAATGGTTTCCTTTGTAGAAAATGCACTCGTAGGGCTAAAGAATTGGGTAAAGACCGCAGCATTCAAGACTGTATTCCATCCTTGGAACCCACATGGTAGAAGGAGAGACAGTGTCCTGGAAGTTGAAAGGAAAGAGGTGTGCGTATACATGCCATGGTACATTCATGTGTGAACACACAAATAATACTAAATGTAAAACAAATAATAAATTGGAGGAGATATCCTTAAATGAATAGACTTGTTTTAAATGGCTAAACTGACTATATTTAGAATAATGTTTAAACCACTAAACAGGTTATTTTTAGAATAGGGTTTAGGTTCACAGAAATATTTGGTGCCAAGAAAAGATAATTCCCCCTACGTCTTTACCTTCATACACACATTTTCTTCTTTCATTAATATTTTTGACTTTGTGATGTACAACATGTGCTTATCTCTCTCTCTAACTGCCAGGGATTGAACCCAGGACCTCACACATCCTAGGCAAGGATTTTCTCAGACATGCCAAGTGTGGTGCCTTTGTTACAGCTGAGCCCCTGCTGATACATTGTTGTCATCTAAGGTTCAATAGATAACTCAGAATTCATTCTTCTCACTGTATAGGCTACTGCTTTTAGCAACAGACAGATGTGCACCATTGTAGCATCAGAATAGTTCACTACCCTAAGAATCCCCAGTGCTCCATCTATTATTAATACACCTTTAAAATCTTTAATTTTAATTAATTTAATTAATTTTAATACACCTTTAAATCTTAGATTTAAGAGATTTGTCCTAGAATGTTGATATTAACATGTGTCCTTCCTGATGACAGGGACAGCTTCACTCCCATGTATAGAGTCTAGGAAGCCATCAAAATGACCCCACTGACAACCTTAAGAGAGGAGGCCAGAGCATGCACAGTAGCCAATGCCTGTGATCTCAGCATTTGTGGGATCTCTCTCTCTCTCTCTCCCCCCCTCCCACAGGATCTTGCTTTTCTCCCCAGTGCATGGCTAAGCTATCAACTGCTTAGCTTAGCCTCTGGGAAGGAAAGTGCAAGGCGTGGGTCAATGCATCTGGGTAGGTCAGTGTTGTCAGTGAAACATCTCTCGTTTATTGAAGCAAGGGTCATTACATTTATAGGGCGGAGGCGAGGGAAGGTCTTTGGTACCCAGGGACAGGAGCCATTGGTTGAGACTGGAATGGCTGCATTTGCATTCTGGGGTGCTTTGGGGCATATTCCAGGGAACAGGGACTTAGGAAAGTAATTATGCTGAGCATGGCCCACCTTTGGGAGGGGGTGGAATTTTGCTGTGGCTTGTGGTCTGTTAGTGCAGAGGGGAGGGGCCAAACTCCCGCCAGCTCTTTGGTATGAGAGCTTGGTGGTCACAAGCACCCTCTAGACCCATAACTGCGTGACTGTTCCACGAGGGCACCACAAGCACTCAGGAGGCAGACACAGGATGATGGACAGGGTTTCAAGGCTACACTGGTCTACATTATAAGTTCTGGACCATTCAGGGTTACATAGAGAGACCCTGTCTTACAGAAAGAGAGAATAGTTTGAAGAGATGGTTAAGAGAGCACTTGTTCTTTCAGAGGACCTAGGTTCAAATCCTAGAACCCACATGGCAACTCATAATTGTCCATAACTAGTTCCAGGGGGATCCAACACCCTCTTCTGACCTCTGCAGGAACCAAACACACATGTGGTGCACAGACACATATGCCGGCAAAACCCTCAAACACATAACATAAAATAAGCAAATCTTAAAACACTGGGCGAGAGAGAGAAAGAGAGAGAGAGAGAGAGAGAGAACGCTCTATGACTCAGTGGTTAAGAGCACTCATTGTTCTTGCAGAGAGCCAGAGTTCAGTTCCCAGCACTCTAGAGTGGCTCTCGGCTGCCTGTGACTCCAGCTCCAGAGAACTTGATACATCAGGCCTCTGCCCACACCTGCATTCACGTGCACATACTCACATGTAGACACACACATAATTTAAAAGAACAAAAGATAAATCTAAAAAATAGGGCGAACTGGGGAGGTGGCTTAGTCCATAGTGTTTGCTGTGCAAGCATAAGGAACTGTGTTTGGCCCCCCGGACCCCGCGGAAAAAGCCAAGTATGGCAGAGTGTGTCGAGAACCCTAGAGCTGGAAAGTCAGACAGGATCCTGAAGTTTGCTGGCCAGCATGTCTAGCCAAACTGGTGAGCTCCAGGTTCAGTAAAAGACCCTGGCTCAAAATAATAAAGCAGAGAAAAGTGGAGAAAAACAAAAAGTCACCCTCTGTCCTCCACATGTTTTGGAATATACATGTGTATGAAGAGAGAGGGAGAGAGAGAGAGAGAGAGAGAGAGAGAGAGAGAAGAGGGAGAGAAAGCTTGGAAACATCCAAATCGGTAGCACCACTGTTTGATGTGCGGTCCCTTTGGGGTCCGAGGAGACTTTGGGTAAGCACCCCAGTACTAGAGGAAGTGGTTTCTCCAGCCTGGCTCAGGGCATCCTGAGTAGATTCCACCCAGCCCATATAAACACAGGTGTTGGCCTTGATACGCATCATCGATAAAATCTGAAATCACATTTAATTAAGCAGAAGGTATCTAAACACCCTAAGGAGGACTGTCCCTGCCAGAACCGTCCTACACAGGTGATGTGTAAGTAGTGGCCGTCAGGGCATTTAACCTTAATCTCCAAAGGGCCCCTTGATCCTGTAGAGATGAGGTGCCTTCTCCTGCAGTGTTGGGTTTTTGCTCTGGTGCCTACCGTTTTCATTGTGCGTGGGGTTTGCCTTCATCTCAGAGCAACTGTGTTTTTCTCCAGGTACACACATAGAAAGGCACCTTCCCACTCTTCCTTTAATACCCTTTCCCGTTAAAGGTGTAGTTCTCTTACCAAACCTCTGTTAAGTTGCCCAGTGGGACAGTTGATCTGTCTCATATGGAGGATCTGTTCCACTTGGTTATCACCAAGGGCCAGGTAGTTTTTGACCCCAATGGCATCACATACGCTACCGATCCATAGTTAACTGCCTCCCAATCCTACCAGGACAGGTCTTCCAGATCTTGGCTGAAAACCCAGGCAGATCCTGGTTATCTTTCACTATCCCTGTTCAAGTCACAGAATAATGCCAAGTTAGTGGTAAAAAAGTTAAATTCTGTGAGACAAGAAGCACTCTGTCAGGGTGATGCAGAGAGCCTGATGATGGTACCCATATAACATGCTTCCAATCCCACCCTCAGCTGAGGACTGAACCCACACCGGGACTTGCCGGGCAAGCACCCCACCACCGAACTAAAGCCCCATCCCTGTCATAGTCTTTGACATAACGGTTATTCTGACCTGGAGATAACTAAGAGGAAACAAGTGTAGACATACCCAGGAGATATTGAGAGTCTATTCCAAGTCTCCATAGAGCAAATAGTAAAAAGAGCCACATGAAGTATTTTTGTTCCCTAAACAACAGCAACAAAAAGTCCTGTTTACACCATGCTATTATCAACTAAGTGTGAAATAGCATTCGTCTATGAAAAACAAACATCAAAAGTTCATTAAAAATATTACAGGATCTTGGCATATGCACTGGTGAGTTTTCATCCTATTGTCGTAGACCAGAGTCACCTGGGAAGAGGGAGCCTCAGCTGTGGAATTGCTTCTATCAACCAGCCCGTGGGCATATCTTGGAGGTGGGGGCATGTTCTTGATTTTTGTTAGTTGATATAATGACCCCTGAGTGGGTGGTCCTGGGTTATATAAGAAAGCAAGCCAGTAAGCAGCCTTCCTCCAGGGGAAGCATTCTGCTTCAGTTCCTGACTCCGGTTCTCTGCTTTGAGCTCCTTCCTGCACTGGCTTCCTGAGATGGACTATTACCTGGAAGTGTAACCTGAAAAAGAAAAATCCTTTCCTCTTCAAATTGGTTTTGGTCAGTATTTTATCACAGGAACAGAAAGCAAACATAGTACATAGGCCTGTAATCCCAGTACTCCAGAGGCTGAGGCAGGAGGATTAAGGGTTCGAGGCTAGCCTGGACTACATAGTGACTCCGTCTCAAAAAAGCAAAACGAAATATTTTGAGTAGGGAACTGCGCACGCACCTGCAACCCTAGCGCTTGGGAGGGTGAGCTGGGAGTGTTCAGATTTGAGACCAGCCTGCGTTACATAGAAAGCCCCTGTCTAAAAGATTTTAGAATTATCTTAATGTTTGAGTGTACTCCCGGATTTCCGCATCCGTGCTCTCCGCCGGAAGTTCCTGATAGTTTGCTGCAGCTTCTCCTTTGGCTTCCTGCCTCACCTTGAACCGTTATTTTTGGAGACAGTTTCTTTGTTTCAGTCTCCTGAAGCAGCTTTTTGAGGGAAAGGGCTTTGATCTGGATTAGGCTTGAAAACTGAGGGAATGCTCTGGCGGGTTTAATCGCCCACCCTGACCGCTAAAGCCTTCACCCGTCAGCGAGAAGGCTGTCCCACTTTTTTATCGCTGCCGCGTTTACTGGGAAAGCATCCTTAATTTCCTTCAAGCCTCTTCCTTTGTACCCATCACTGGGCTGTTTGCATAAGAGGCCTGGCTTTTGGTATATCTGAACTGTCAGTACGCTTTCCTCCCTAAGCCTAATCATTCCTAGCTTTCCATTTGAAGTGACAGACGTGTGGCTTTTCCTTTCCCTCGAGCATTTGGAGGTCACTGCGGGGTTATTAATCGACCTCATTTCAGCTGTGTTGTGTCTGGCATGGGCGAGGCCTGAGGAGAGGGAGAGAGAAGGGGGAGGCAGCCGGTAGGTGGAGCCGTCAGAACACACACAGCGATTATCCATTAACTCCTCCGCCTGATGTGGACACAGATTGTAGAACCCCAAAGCAACTACAGTAGCTTCAAAGGTCACTGATTACAGATCAGCATGAAAAATGTAGCAATGGTGGAAGACTCTGAAACCCTGTGAGAGTCACCAAGACCTGGAGAGAAAAGACCTGGGGTTGGAAAGATGGCACCCATGCAGGGTGATGCAAACCGTCTAACTTGTGAGAAAAAAAACGAAACACCACCACAGTATCTGAGAGGTACAATAAAATGAGATCTGCCAGTCCAAGAACAGAGCATTTGCTTGTTATTTATTTATTTGTCTATTTATTTATTTATTATTTAGAAACAGTCTCATTAATCTAAGCTAACCTCAAATCTCTATGTAGCCAAGGACGACTGGGGACTCCTGGTCCTCCTGCCTCTACTCCAAGTGCTGGGATGACAGACAGGTGCCACAATGCCAAGTTTCTGCAGTGCTGGGGATCACACACACACAGGGCTTTGCATGCTGCTCTACCAACCGAGGTTCACCCCTAGCCCTAGCGGACAAAGGTGCCGCCACTTCCCTCCACCTGGAAAACAGAAGTTGATCCTTTAAGCAAGGACTTATCGCAGCTGCTAGGAATGCTGTCGCCTCCCTGAAGGAGTGGCCTTATTTCAGAGCATCTCTCATTTCTTGGGACCTATAGCCAATAACAGACAAAAGGGTTTTTGGAGGGGAGGGGAAGGATTAAAGAATTGGACATTTAAGATGTTAAAATAGCTATGGGGGGGCATGTAGCTGTGACCCCACCAATGCCTTAGATTTCTGTGTAAGCAGACAGCAACCCAGTGCAATGCTATTGTAAATACGCTCCATCAGAAGCCACCAACTAACTTGTAACTAAGAGATTTTTTTCCCCTTAAATCAATCAAATGTAACCTTTGCATTGTTTCCACCAATCCCTTCTAAAACCTTCCTCAGTCTACCCACCCCAGGGAGCGGGAACACTTTCTGTCTGGTGTTGCCTGATTCATGAGCACTGAATGCTCAAATAAACTCATTGAATTTCAGATATGTCTAAGTTTACCACTTAACAAAGCCTGCCCAGAGACATCACCTCACCCACCCCTGCCAGGCTTTGGAGCTGCTCCCCTTCTCTAAGTCAGGTGTTATCTCTGATAAACCTCCCTCACCTACCCCTGTGCCTGCTTGCACAGAAGTCAACCCCAGAGACCTACCCAGAGCCTTCACGCAGCTCTTCATTTCCCCCCAGCTGCTCCTGCCTGGTCAAGGGTGGAGACAGAAGAGAGCATGAAGGCTCTACAGCTATAACCCGACTCTCTGTCTTTATGCCCTGGTGACGTGCGACATGTTTGAAGCTGATCTGGCTCCTTGGCACTTCTGTGCCATCCTACATCATACGCAACCTTCTGATAGGTCTAAGCTCTGCCAACTGCCTCCTGCCATCCTCACCTGGCACAGCCTGGTAGCGTCTCAGAGAGGAAAGGTCAGAATGGTAAAAGGTGGGAAGCCTGGCTCAGAGCAGGCTGTGCGTGGGAGAGAGTGGAGAGAGCTGGTTTGCTTAAGGCCCTGTGAGGATCATGATACAATCACCAAAGTTGGTGTGAGCGAGATCTCGAGTTCCATCCCCAGTATGAGAGAGAGGAGTGAGGGAGGGAAGGAGGAGGGAGGGAAGGAGGAGGGAGGGAAGGAGGAGGGAGGGAAGGAGGAGGGAGGGAAGGAGGAGGAGGGAAGGAGGAGGGAGGAGGAGGAGGGAGGGAAGGAGGAGGGAGGGAAGGACCGCCAAGACTCTCTTTACTTGGAGACTGCAGCCTGTAGAACTAGGGGAGCATGCCTCAAGCCTGAAAGGACCAGAACTGAGGAGAAAGAGAGAGGATTTTTCTCTTCAAACACACAAGAGTCCATCACAGGGTGGGCAGCACTCTTTACAAGCACACATTCAAGCAAAAGAGTCACCCAACAGCACATGTGTCTAACAATGTCTTAGTCCCCATTCTATTGCTGTAAAGAGACACCCGTGACCAGGGCAAGTCTTACA